>OX101823.2:21068462-21433462 GCA_944452925.2 Chrysolina oricalcia | reverse complement strand
AGTATTAATTTTCAATATATTTCAGACGATGTAAATTCACATTCATAGTTGTACAAAAAATGTTGTCCGTATTTCGTGAATAAAATTCGTGTTTTCATGGCACATTCAAAAGAATTTTCGGCCTCATTTTACGCACCTGGTACAAAAATAACTATGTTTTCATAGCTGTTTTGAGTCAAATATTTCTTTGACGGAAGTCCGTTTCCGTTATAGTATCCAATGTACAGCCATTGGTTATCGTTTTTCAAATGTTTTACTATTACAAATAACGTTATTTCAGCAACAATATTAGTTTTTCAATATAAAAAATGTAATGTGAAAAAGGAGAGCGTCAATTTTCAAACTATAATAAATGAAGTTTTCATAGCCAACATTGAAAAAAAAAACATCAAAATCAGAGTAGTTTTGCACGAAATGGCGTAACCGGTTGACGAAAAGATCATATTTTTTGAAGAATCAAGTAGTTTCTTATTCAAGTTAGGCAAAATGCACGGCCACTTCTATGAAAAACAATATAATAAACAAGTTTTGGCCATGCTCCGATTTCACTCATAATTGGTATGTTATAGTTTTTTTGGGCCAAAGATCATATTTATTTTTCAATTTATGATGTATGACCTAATTATATTCCAAATTGATAATACACGGATGTTAGGGTCGCAGATCATGACTTTCATCTCAAACTTCATGAACTCTTAATGTGGCGGATGAATTTTGTAATTAATTTTCTGATTCTGATCAAAATTGTTATTTTATGGTTTTTTTATAGGGTCAGATTTCAATTTTATTGAATAATTTGAGATTTTGGACAATTATTTGATTACCGTTCCAATTAATTGTTGTTAACGAAGGCTGTTAACAAAGATATGGTCGGAAATAACAAATTTTCCAAATAAAAAGAAATCTTCACTTGTGTAAAAAATTGTTATTGCTTATTGTGTTGACAACGGATTTTGATATGGTTTTCACTGTCATTTAGATAATTTTAACGGATCGATAGTCGATAGTATATACAATATAATATTCTAACTAAGTTTTGATATATTATATTCAGAAAATTCAATGTTTTTTCATCTAGTCTGAAAAAGAAATCGATTAAGTGTAAGAAATTAAAATTCAGCGAACTTACGTGTGCTAGGCATATAGAAAATTCATTTTCCATTTGCAAAAAAAAATTGTTTTTTTTTTCAATCTCTTATTCATGGTATTTTAACACAATGACATTTATAACAATATAATTGTGAAAAACAAATGCCATGAGACTTGGACGTACTGAAAGGGTTGAAATAAGGGCGATGGCAAACGACAGAATGAAATTTGATATCTTCAGGAACCAGAAAAATAAATCCCATAAGCAGGTCAGCATTTCAAATGCCATACACGAGAAAGTCTGCCGGAAACGAAACAAAAAATTCACAAAATTATCCCGCCCGAAAAACCTCAACAGCTGACGTGCTCAGGGAAAACCTTTTTTCGTGTTCTTAACGATATCAAATTTCATTCTTCCGATTGCCATAGGCGAGAAAATGCTTCAGCAACCGAGTATTTTTTTACAATATCGCGCCCTCATTTTAGCCCTTTCACTACGTCTGAATCTAATGGCTTTGGTTCTTCACTATTAGATTGTTATACAGTGTGTCCATAAAGTAACCCCCCCTATTAACTTTTGAACGGATTGGAATTTTCGCATGAAATTTTTTTTGAAAAAATGGCAGTTCCTACGCTACTTTCTGACTATAAAAAAAATTGTCTATCTTTCAAAATGGCGGCCCGACGCCATTTTGAAAGAATTTTTCGAATGGCATGGGGGGTCGAGTGATACCTCAAACGAAACGTCTTACAATGTTCTCTACTTCCCAAAAATTTCAAACAGAAATATACTTCCAAAACAAAATGGCGGTACATAATGTTAGAGCTCTGCTATGAGGATCCTTCGGATACTTTAGTTCTGGAAAAATCATCAAATCTTCTAGGTACCCTTTTACAAAAGTTTTCTGTTATTGAGTTATTATCAACAAACAGATAATCAAGCAAAATGAATAATATTAATATCGACCCAGGTAATCGGGGCAATCAGTTATAATAACATCCCTTAATTAAAAGTAATTCCTCAAAATAGAACAATCCATCAATTAGTCATTATAATATGGTACCTGTGTAAAGGTATGAATAAGAAATTTCCTTATCACAACTCATAGTTGTTAACTCAATCTTGCACTTCACCAGTTTTTAATATTGAGGAGAGCGATGCGTACAGTAGAGGAAAAAGTTTTTGCTGTTAAAGTTTACTACCAGTCTCAAGCGAATGCTCATTCATGCAGCTGTGCGATTATTCAATGAGATGTATCCAGGCAATCCCATTGACAGAAAATATTTAGGAGAACTCATTAGGAAATTTGAACAAACTGGGAATCTGGGTAATATGAAGAAAAGTGGACGACCATTTGTCTCTCCAAACAAGCAGATTGATATCTTGGTGGATCTTCAAGAAAACCCTCAACAATCCACAACTGAATTAGCGGATGAAAATGATATGCCACGTTCGATAGTACTTAAAATAATAAAAAAAAAAAAATTGCATCCCTGTAAGATGAAACTGGTTCACGAACTTTCTGAAGACGATCCTGATCGTAGAATTCAGTTCTGTGATCTGATGAGTGAGAAACTTCGTCAAAATAGACTTAACGTGAGCAACATTTGTTTCAGTGATTAGAGCACGTTTTTCTTGAATGGACATGTGAATAGACATAATCACCGCTATTGGAGCACTGACAATCCTCATGAGTTCAGGGAAACACATACCCAGTACATCCAAAAAGTTAATGTTTGGGCTGGCATACTGGGCAACCGTATCATAGGTCCATATTTCTTGAGAGAAAATTTGAACGGAGTTCGATATTTGAAGATGCTACAAGAAAACATAATTCAGGTAGCTGGAAATAATATGGAAAATATTCATTTACAACAAGTCGGAGCACCTCCTCATTATTTCAGGCCAGTAACCAACCTTTTGAATGAAAAATTTCCGGAAAGATGGATCGGTAGGAGGGGTCCGATTGAATGGCCAGCTCGCTCTCTTGATTTGACCCCTTTGGATTATTTCTTGTGGGGATAGCTCTAATCTCAAGTGTACAGAACCGCTCCAGGAACGATAAATGAATTGGAGGAACGCATAAGAGACGTATGCAGGAATCTTACACCAGAAATGTTTGGAAATGTAAGAAGCGAATTTTAGAATCGTCTCTTCATGTGCCAGGAAGTCAATGGCGAACAAAGCAAAATAACTTTCATTTAATGATACCAAAAAAGATTTGATGATTTTACTAGAGCTCATTAATAGCAATTGAAAATATCCTTATATGGCAGAGCTCTAACATTATGTACCGCCATTTTCTTCTGGATATATATTTTTGTTTGAAATTTTGAGGACGTAGAGAGAGGTGGAAGACGTTTCGAATGAGGTATCACTCAACCCCCCATGCCATTCAAAAAATTATTTCAAAATGGCGTCGGGCCGCCATTTTGGAAGATAGACATTCTTTTTTGTCGTCAGAAAGTAGCTTATGAATTGCCATTCCGCAAAAAAAATTCATGCGAAAATTCCAATCCTTTCAAAAGTTAACAGGGGGGGGTGTTAAAATGCCATAAACGAGACATTGAGAAAAAAAAATCGGCAAACAGAAAATGGATCTTCCTCATGCCTAGCACACGTCCAATTGCTGAATTTTCATTTTTTGAGATCAACGCTGTCATAATTTTCAGTGGTTAAAATCCCAGGAAAGAGAAAATCAGTCAGCAAAATCTATCATTATCAGACGATCTAAAATGAAAGAGTAGTTTTTGAAATTTGGCACTACCGTTTGAGAACTAACCAGAAGAGTTCCATTATAGTGATGACGTAAATTTATAGTGATCCCTCTAAGTTATCTAAGATTTTAAAAAGCAGCGGTTTTCAATCAATATCAGATACTTATTTTTTAAAAAATGCTATTTTGAATATTACCAGATATATATTTTGAATTCAGCATATCGACTTATAATTAAATTATACAAAAACTTTTTGAATCACATTTTTTGTTATCTTCATATATAACCCCACTTTCACAAATTCGTTATAAATGTATGCAAATTGCCGCTTTATTGGTGGGCACGTGAATTATGTCAAAATCGATTATTATGTTTTCCAATATGCAAAAACGATCCCCTATAAATTATATGCTGCATACGCCATGGCCCACACTGTATGTGACAATCCCCATTCAGAATAGGTTGAGCCAATATTATTATTATAATATTGTCTTCATGAAAACAATGTCGATACGACTTGACGAAAGACCATTCTCCCAATAATCCAAAATAGATTACATAATCTATTCAACAAGTCATGTCTCCAACAGAAAACAACTACTGCCACACTGCCACAAAATGATTCAACCCTCTCAACCATAGCGTGAACAATACTCATGAATTTCGCTTGATGGTGCCATATTCAAGTTCTTCATTAACTATTGTGTACCCGAACTTTGTATATACAGTGTGTAACATAACTCAATACGTTTATTACTTGCATTTCGGACGTCCATCGTCTTAATGGTTGAAAAATTCTCTTTCAAAATTGTCTCACTAAGTTTCGATTGCTTGAATCCGCAATCGTCTTTTAGTGAATAACGACTTATTCAGATTCTACGCGATGTTTTATAGGTCTTTGAATAAGGTATAATTACGGTCTTGTGGTGCGCTTGGTTTCGCGATTTTTCCTCCAAAACGGCCCATGAGCGGTCTCCATACGTTTTCAATTTCTACGCTCGATTGACTACTATCGATATAGGAGGTGTCTATAAACTTCCGTTCATACCAATATTTCTCTCTATGAAGATTACTACCCTCTTTCCAAAGAATTCGGTGGTGCTTTGTCCAGGCGTGGTCAGCAACTCCCGATTCTGATGTTTCCCCTCATTGAGTCCACTTTTCGTGTTTGGCCTTTTGGTTTCTCCGATATAGTAATCTCCACATTGACATGGAAATTTGTAAATGCAGTTTTGCTGGATTCTGTGGTGTTTTCTGGTTTCGTTTTGGTGAGGAAACTTAGTAAGAAAAGGAAAGCAACTCCTAATATTAGATTTGTTCCAGATCCTTCTGATCTTCTCGGAGATACCTCTGATGTAGGAATGGATAAAAATGGGGTCTTGTGGTCGTTCTTCGATGGTCTTGTTCGTTTTAAGTTGTTTCTGTATTTCTCCTATGAGTTTCTCGGAGTGTCCTTTTCGGCGTAAGTTCTTTTTGATGTAGTTTATTTCCGCCTCCATTGACTCCTGGTTATTGCAAATACACATCGCTCTGTTATTCTTGTATTTGTTCTTAATGTATTTAATCTGATTGTTTCAGTTGATGGTAAACGTTTTTGATAATTTCTATCAACTGAAACACATCACACTTCATTATTTTCTTTTTTTATACATATGGACATCAGAACATTACAAATCATAAATCACATAGATGACCAGAAACTGTTTTTATGGAAAATATATTTGACACACTCCCTGAACAGTGAGAGTCATCAACAAAATTAAACAATCCCTGAAGGGAAAAACCATTTCATTATCTAACAATAAAATAATATTTTCTCCAAATTTCTACTGAATATTGCTGGACGTTTCTTCCATCGTAATATCTCTAAATTGCAGAAACTTCATTTACTGAAGAGGCTTCGTAAAAACGTCAGCCAGTTGATCTTCTGACTGACAATGTTTGATGGTGAACCATCCTTGGTTCAACTCATCACACATAAAATATTACTTTATTTGAATATGATGGCTGTTGAAGGACATTTGTCCAGACTTGATAATTTTAATTGCACTCTCATCATTCACATGAAGAACAGTTCTTATTTTCTTATCCAGCAGTTCTTCAATGGAAGTTTTTATATATTTCATGTGTGCACAGCATTGGGCAGCTGCTACATATTCAGCCTCGGTGGATGATCGTGCAACAGTTTGTTGTTTTTTTGAGCACCAGGCAATAATTGGTCCATTCCCATACATCATTACAAAACCTGATGTACTCTTACTATCGGTCTTGTCATGTAGTTGTTATAAATCATCCTTGTTCTTGAGGCATTATTTGATTCCGAAATTCGGAGTTCCCTTCAAATATCTGATGGGTCTCTTGACATTTTTTCATTTTCAGAGGTGGGATTTTGCATAAATCTACTTCCATATCTGACAGCATAACTCAAGTCTGGTCTCGACTTGCTTATTTATAGGGAAACTCTTTACTGCTTGACAGTTCTTGAGTTTTTTCATTCACAACAATCGGTGTGTCTTCCACTCTTGAATTTTGCATAGAATATTTTTCAACTATTTGTCTGCTGGGTTTGTCTTGACTAATTAGGTATATCCTATGTCGCCTCTTTATTTCTAGACCAAGATAGAAACAAGGATTCTCATTTATTTTAACTTCAAAGTTTCCTTGCAACTTCCTCAACTTATTATTCACTTCAGACATATCTTCTCCAAGCATCAAACCATCATCAACATGGATAGCCACATAGAAAAATCTCCTTTTCCTTAGTACTTCTGAAAACACACTTGTCTGATTTCAACTGGATCAGACCTTCTTGCTTTCAAAAATCTGTAAGTTTCTTGAACCATTGCAAGGAGGCTTGTCTCAGATCATATAATGCCTTCCGTAGATAACACACTTTACCAGGATAATCATAACGTTCAGATAGTTTTAAGAAAATTTCTTCCTTGAGATATCCATATAGGAAAGCTGATTTGACATCGAATGTTAGAAATTATGAGTTCTTCATCGCACCTATAGCAAGTAATGTTCTGAGAGATATGGCTTGTACTACACTACTATAGGTTTCCTTAAAATCAAGTGAATTTTTCTTTTGCTGGCATCCTCTTGCCACAAGTCTGGCCTTGTAACGACCATCGTCTTTAACTTTGAAATAATTTGATTTTCTTCAGAATATTTTTCATCCTCCAATTTCCATGTTTAATTTTGCATGAGATTTGTCTTCATAGCTTCTTCCCATTTGTGTTTATCTTCACCATTCAGGCATTCATGGAAAATTATCAGTGCTTCTCCATCCTCATTCTCACAATCTAGGACATAATCATCAATTCTTCTAGGTTTTCTTCTTTGTCTTATTGGTCTTTCATTCAGGTTATCTTATTGATCTATTTCATTATTTTCTTCAAGTTCACCTTCTGAATCTTCATCTTCTTCCTCTTGATTTTTTTGTCATCTTTCTGCTTGTTCATCTTGTTCTTCTCGGTCAATTCATCTCACTTCATGATCAATCTCTATTGATTTTTCTTGGTTTTCAAATATCATCAGGCTTTCCACAGTGATATTATTTATACATTTCTTTTCATCTGATTCTTCAAAAATATTTGTGGGATTCATGTCCCTTGATATAATATATACTCTTTTTGTCTTTTGGGTTCCATACTCTGTAGCCATGAGGTACATATCCAACAAATATGCCCTTTTCACCACGGTCATCTAACTTCTTTAAATAGCCCAGTTTTTTTGTATGAATAATGGAACCAAAATTTTGACGATTTAATAAGTTAGATCTAGTCCTATTCTATTTTTCGTAGGGAGTTACATCAATAGTTGTCGAGGGGCTCCCATTTAACTGATGTGCAGCAGTCAAAACTGCAAAACCACATAGTTGTGTGCTTTCCATTGATCTTTTAAGCATTTCCTGAACCTTATTTATCAAGGTGAGGTTCACTCGCTCCGCTACACTCTTAAGTTGAGGGCTTTCAGGGATGGTGTAATCCAGCACTATACCTCATTGTCGACACCAATGTTTGACCATTGTCGACATGCTTTCTCTACCAACGTTCTTACAATTCCCTCCTTTGTGGAATTTGGGTAATTGGAGCCGTAGTTGGGATACTGTCCTGTGTGACTCTTCTTCCTGTAATGAGAGGTGAGGATACCCGTGTCTGTTCTTTCAGCTTTCACATCGAGAAATTACAAGGAGTTGTTAGTTTCTTTTCCCATTGTGGACTTGATCGAATCCCTCATGTTATTTATTCTTGCGAAGAAATCCTCAAGGTGTTCATCTCCGTGGTTCCATATGATGGAGGTGTCGTCCACGTATCTTATCAATAGTTTAGGTTTGTATTCCTCGAACCCTTCCATGTATATGTTGGCGATTACTGGAGAAAGAGAAGATCCCATCGGCAGTCTATCAACTTTGAGAAGAAACTGTTCTTTTCTTGGAAGTATGAGTTATATATGCAGCACTGCAGTAGTTCCGATATCGCTTGTACGGGGTGATCAGTCCTTTCATGAAGATGGATGTCTTCTTTTAGTTTTCTCTTGATACAATTAAGGGATTCTTCTATGTGGGCATTGATATATGAAGGCTCTCCACGTCAAAGCTAATGAACCGATCTTCAGGTCCTAGTTCAACATCTTTGATAATGTTCACGAAGTGTTTGGAATTCTTGACGAATGGACTGCTAGTACCCTGTAATGGTTGAGTATCGGTAAAAGTTTCACCAGTTTATAGGTCGGTGAGCTACGGGTGCTGGTGATTGGTCTCAAAGGCATGTCGGGTTTGTGAATTTTTGTAAGACCGTAGAGATAAGGTGGTTTACTCTGGTGTGGTATCTAGTGACTCCGTTCTTCGTCTGGAATAAAGGCTTTGTACTTCGTAAGAATGCTGTAGATTTTCCATCCTATCGAAGAAGTTGGATCCTTCTGTAAGAGTTTGTAATTTTCTGTTTCGAGTACCGCTTTCAACTTGTCATCATACGTCTGGGTGTCCATGATGACTGTGGCATTTCCTTTGTCTGCAGGGTTTTCATTGCCTTCTGTTCTCTAGTGTTGATGTTTCGATTTCCATCTGAATTCTTCTGCCTGGATAAGGTCCATTCTGTTGTTCGTTGATTCTACAGAGCTCACAATGTCCGAGATATGTATCGATTTTGGTGCAACTGCAAAATTCGATCTTTTTTCCAGACGTCTTGATGAGTTTTTGATTATGGTATTTTTCATTTTCATTCGTCCTCGGTTCGTGGTGGCCGTGTTTCTTCCGCCAGTCTGTTCCATTTCTTCTGATGTCTCTCCTCTTGGACAAATTCAGAACCTAAGAAAAAATAATGATCAAGCTTACCAAGGAAGAAACCCACATCCAGTTCCTACTAAGAGCCAGAGACAACAACATCATCCCAAAAGGTTTCCAAATTAAGTCACCGATTCCTGGAGAGCAAGCACAGCGCATCATGGCACGAGCCAGCCACGCACTAATTAGGTCGCAGATCAATCATCAACGTTGGAAGAAAGAGATGTAACTCCAAGATACAACTGCCACATTTCAAGAAATCATAGAGTATACCGTGGAGAAGGACAACGAACCTTTATTTGCGAAAATTGACAACAACTGCACAAGATTGCGCCAAAACCAAGAGAAGATACATCAGAAGAAACGGCTGTTGGACTGCGGATGGGATCTTGTTTCTCTACAATAATCGCCAATATGTCCATGGGAGGGGGGGGTTCGAGGAATTGGCTATCAGAGAGGCAGATTACAAACCAAATCTGTGGCAAAGATATGTGGACGACACCTTCATCATATGGAACCAAGGAGATGGACACCTTGAGGACTTCTTGGTAAGAATAAATAACATGAGGGATTTAATTAAATTCACAATGAAAAATAAACTAACAAAACCTTGTCGTTTCTCGATGTGGAAGCAGAAAGACGAGACACTGGTATCCTCACCTCTGTTTACACGAAGAAGAGTCACACAGGACAGTATCCCAACTACGGGTCCAATCACCCATATTCCACAAAGAGGGGAATTGAAAGAACGTCGGTAGAGAGAGCGATGTGTATTTGCAACAACCATGAGTCGATGGAGGTGGAAATAAACTACATCAAGAAGGACCTACGCCGAAATGGATACTCCGAGAAACTCATATGAGAAGTACAGAAACTACTCGAAACGACCAAGACTATCGAAGAACGACCACAAAACCCTTTTCTCATCCTTCCCTACATCAAGGGTATCTCCGAGGAGATCAGAAGGATCGGGAACAAATACAATATCAAGAGATGCTCTCGTATGGAGACCGCTCATGGGCCGTTATGGATGAGACAGCGCGAAACCAAGCGCGATACAAACCGCGCGTAATTACACCGTATTTAAAAACCTATAAAACATGGCGTAAAATCTGAATTTGTCATTATTCACCAGAAGACGATTGCAGATTCAAGCAATCGAAACATTGCGAGGGGAAGAGATAGAAATCTTTCAACCATCAAAACGATGGACGTCCGAAATGCAAGTAATCAAGTAACTTCATCGTCTACAACCTTCAATTATAACTGGATAGATTTAATTAGTGAAGGACATGACTATTTCTTTATTCTGGCCAACCTAATCGATGTAAATAATTGAAAACAAAACCTCTACATATTTCTATATTATCCTAATGCCATTAAAGGTATCTACTGTTTATTATTTCAGTGATATTAGTCCCATTCCATGAGGGTGGTTTCGGATTTTCCAGTTGCGATAAATCCGTGGCGTTTCGGAAAATTAAACTCCATATTTCAATCCTATCAGAATATATTTTTATTGTCGAATCCACGTCCAACTGAACTTTCAGATACTATACGTTCCGGGCGTGAAACATCTTTGCACACTCATCGCTCACCTCAAAATTTCGCCACTAACAGATTGATATGAAAAGCAGCACCGTCTGAAAATCTGCTCGTCACAAAAATGCTTCATCTCATCTGTTCGTTTTATGTCTCTGTATCAATGCTTTGCTCTTTCAGGACGTAATCTGCGAAGGTGAAAATCAAGATGGAAAGCATTCGTGTGGCTTTGATACAAGCACCTGTGGTAACAAATCTTATCGAAAATCTAAAGAATGCAGCTGAACAGATAACGGAAGCCAAACAGCAGGGAGCAAAGCTCGTCGTTTTACCAGAATGCTTCACTGCTCCCTATGGAAGGGAATTTTACAAAAAATACTGTGAATTTATATCATGGGGTCCAACCTGCAAAATGTTGTCGAAAGCTGCAAAAGATAACTCCATATTCTTAATTGGGGGTACATTCGTTGAAGCAGATGGATATGCGAAATATTACAATACCTGTACAGTGTGGAACCCGGAAGGACAGCTAGTGGCCAAATATAGAAAGATGCATCTTTCCGACATGGATATTCCTGGACAGATAACATTCAAAGAATCTGACTTCCTTTCCCCCGGAAATGAGCTGGCGGTATTCGAGATTGAAGGTATCAAAATTGGAATTGGAATAGGTCACGACTTGAGGTTTGAGGAGCATGCCAAGTTGTATGGTTTAATGGGCTGCAAAATGTTGATTTATCCAGGTAGGTGAACAATTGATATTCACAGATCCCGTAAATTTCTGAACATGAGAGCCTCTGCATCTGTAGGTTATTAAACAAATCAACATTGAAACTTTGCACACTGTTTTACTTTTTGTTTCAACAATTGTTCAAAATGTTGGCTTCCATGCAGTAATGGTAAGCCAAACTGTAGATGAAAATAAGAGGCTCTTTTCAACAAAATAAAAGATGCACACGGCCTATACTACTTTTTATAAGATAGTTCGTAAATGAAAACCCCGGTTTTCACCCCGGCAAAATCGCTTTGTACAATTTTTTAAACAAGAAATAGTGAAAAAAATTACAACTATTTTGTTTTTTGGAAATATCTCAATGAATTATTCAAGGAATCGTTCTATGGTCGACAGAACTTTTCTAGAAAATTATGAAAGCTACAAAATGGATTTTTATACGACCGGATCAGTGCATTTTCACTGAGAAAATCAGGGAAAACCTCGAAAAAGAGACAAATTTCAAAAATTCGTGATTTTTACATATCTGACTGAAACTGGACCAACAATATTGTGGAAACTGATTGATAATCACATGGTGTTTAACAGTGCGCAAGATGGTTATGGTTATGAACAATTTAAGGACAAATCCTTCTAAATACGCCGATTCAAGGAAAATCATCTCATTCAAATTCTGTAAACGGCATTTGGAAGTACAGATCAATATCTACAATCTGTATATTTTGGATTTTCACTTGAGAGGTGGAAATGCTTCAAAAGGCACCCGAACTCTAGTCGAGTTAACTTTAGTGCGACTTCGGGTGACTTCGAACGCACTTTGAAGCGTTTTGATCAAGTTTCAGTGACATTTTCAACACATTTGCCACCTCTCAGGTAAAAATCCAAAATATACAAATTGTGGATATTGGTCTCTACTTCCAGATGCCGTTTACAGAATTCGAAGACCTTGGCTTATTCAAAAGCTTGACCTTTGCCTTCCTTAGGTCGAGTGAGCTAAAGTCGGAGACCGAGGGATTCATAATGGCCTGTCAGGATGGTGTCTTTAACACCCTTGTCTACCGTAGTCGCGTGATGGGTATAGACGTCCCTGACACCCGATGCAGGGCATGTCGTGGGGCACCTGACACCGTAGCGCAGTTGCTATCAGCATGCCCATCTTATGCGGTCTCAGCCTATATCCACAGGCATAACGCGGCGCTACGAGTGTTGTACTACCATCTACGACACTCGTACGGTATAGACGAGACACCGGTGTTGCCATATGTTCCGGGGGATATTGAGTCCGTGGTGGAGAATGAGAGGTGCCGAATCTATTGGAACTACTCATTCCCCACCCTCAGGCAAATACCAGCCAATAAGCCTGATGTTGTCCTCCTCGACCACCAAAGTAGAACGATATTCGTCATGGAGTTTTCCGCTCCAGGCGAAATGAATATCGTTCGAAAAGAGGAGGAAAAACGGACTAAATATCGAGATCTTCTCTTTGAACTCCGCAGGTTGTATCCGGACCATTCTGTCAAATGGTGGTTCTGATTATAGGAGTCCTTGGTGGAATGATGGACACACTGCTCTCTAACTTGAAGATAATACCGGCTTGCCGTAATATGGCAGAAATCTTAGCAGCACGAATGCAGAAGGCCGTTATCCTTGGTTCGTTCCGTCTACTCAGGGCACATGATTCTCGGACCCAATAATCACTTACCCTACGGACGTAGGGAGTGGTTATTGGGTTAAACGGCGCCAGCGCACCCTTTGGATGTATCGGAGCACCGGAGACAGGTCCTGACTGGTACATTCCTTACAGAAAATAATAATAATAATGATAATTTTATTTAAGATTGGTACAGAGTTGAATTTGACAACTACAACATGATTGTGAATAAAGAATATACCACGAAGCAGTAGAGACTGCTTGTTTGTGGACGTATTCAAAAGTGGTTTATATAAAATAACCATGCTTGATGAAGTAACTTAATAATATATAAAATAAATGATTTAAGGAGTATCGATATGTACATTG
The DNA here is from genome assembly GCA_944452925.2 of Chrysolina oricalcia. NCBI lineage: Eukaryota > Metazoa > Arthropoda > Insecta > Coleoptera > Chrysomelidae > Chrysolina > Chrysolina oricalcia. Next base: position 21,420,073 of record OX101823.2, on the reverse strand, counting down.
ATATAAGAATTTCTTGATAAAAAAGTTGCTATTACAGTGAAGTGAATGAAAATTAAAATTCTACACTATTCTTATGAGACTAATGTAGGGTCTACTAATATTGGTTGTAAAAATAACTTATGTGAATATCTCAAAGAGAGAGGTATATTAAAAATGTAATGTAATACAACATGTAAATCACACAAAAGTGCACAAAAGTGCGTATAATTAAGAAGAGAAACAAATTGTAAGATGTAAGATGTGAAAATGTAAAATATTAAATAAAAAACAAAAAAATATGTAGGGGTGAAGGACTGTACAAATGTAAAAATGATGGAGTGTTAAAAACGTTAGAATTATTGATTGTCTAAAAGTAAAGAATGTGTTGTAGATTAAAACTGAGAGTTTTTATTATAAAATGTAGAATAAAAAGATGTACCTATGATTAGTATAGAGATGTATAGTTTGAATGTTGAAAAGTTTGAAAGTATAACAAGGTAGAATTATGGGAATATCCTTTTATTTATTTTATGTATCAATTCAGTTCATGAATTATTTGCCTAGGATTTTCGAGTACAATTTTTTTTTTTCAATATCATAGCTATCTCAGCAAGATAATATCATTCTTTTCACAATATTTTGTAGTTATCATAACAATATTGTTGTACTCATTGAAATACATGTGTATTGGAAATAAAATAACGAGTTTTATATGAAATACAGTATATTATATCAGAAAGAGAGAATGAGTATAAACAACTTTTACATAAAAGACATAAAACAAAATAGCTATTTATGATACAAGTTTGTGAAGTAGGACTTTTTGTATGAGCGTGAAGTGCAAAAAGCCCTTTACGAAAGTGTGTCATACAAAGTTTTTTCTTTGACAGTTATTATATTGCCAAATTTTAGCAATAATATCATCAATTTGAATGTTTAATGAAATGAATTGTCGTCGTATTATCAAATAAAGACTTCCGAGTTATACTTGACGTAAAATACTGTATTTTTCAAAAATGCATAAATTTATGAACAGTGTGTAAAAATTACTTTACGCCTAGTTGATGATTTTACGCACAGGTGATTTTCTTACGCACTTGTGCGAAAAAGTATTACTTTACGCACTGTCAGCAGTGCGTGAAAGCTCAGTTTACGCACTGTCGTAGAAAAACACTTTTTTATCACATTTCAGGTATACTTTAAGATACTTCAAATTTCCTCTTGCTATCATGGCTGTTGAATTCATTTTATATTAAAATATTAGTAAGAATATTTCTTATAGCGAGTGAATTGACCCTCACTTCTAATACAGCTCTGCTCTGGGCTTGTTGTGATTTTGGTGAAACTGGGATGATTTCCAAGAAAAATAAAAACTTGTGAAAACCTTCAGTATTCAAGAAATCAACGGATTTTTTGATTGGCAACAAGTTTCGGTTTATTCTAATACAAAACACATCAAAATGGTAACGGTTTATTTTGCAGAAAATCGTGATTATCACTAGACTCAGCTCGACTTCGAATTTTTGCTTCATGGTCTTTTATAGGTTGATTTGTTGCTTGATATATCCGAAAGTTGTTCAATCTATCACCAACTCGGGAAATCAACTTTTTAACAGCCTCCTTATTTATCCAGTTGAATGCATCCAGATCAATTCAATGCTCTGGAATCAAAAATAAACTCAGAAATAAACATTTCTGTAGAATATGTAGAAGCGTAACGTTCGTGATTCTTCAAACATGTTGCAGTCCTTTAATCGTCCAGAATCTATTTGGTCAGAAGCAAATATAAAAAAAATGTTTCATTCAATCAAAAGCAGTCATTGTAAAACATTTTATTCGCAACATTACGCTCTAACGAACTCTTTTGATCCCAATTTTTCGAAATGATCAACAGTATCCATCACAACTTCACATGTAGCTAATTTGTATAATGCCTACTTACCATCATCTAATACTGGATAAAGATCATCTAATTATACTGTACCAGTATACAGTTGCCAAACTGCACAAACTCAAACTGAAAATATGCGTACAGCGTAATATTGACCGTGATACAGAAATGTAGTAATAAATGCAAAACTGGTTACGTTAACCATAAAAATCTTTACAATTTATTTCAGTTAGAATTCACTACCACATTTTTCCGTGTACACCTGAAAAAATTATTTGTTACTTTTCAGTGCATTTGAACAAAGGCACGTCAATTTCCTTCGGATCAGTTAATAAAATATTTTGATATTATTTTCCTTTCATATCAAACAAAATCATTTTATTGAAAGTGATGAAAGAGTGGGAATTCTTGTATACTCTGCGACTTCCTTGTTAACATAACTTGTTTTTGTGATTACCACTTCTCGTTTTTCAGCTGCTTTTGAACCAATCACTGGAAATATGCATTTTGAACTTCTTCAACGTGCCAGAGCGTTGGATAATCAAATGTTTGTATGTACCATCAGGCGAGCAAGGAACGAAAAAGGATACATATCATGGGGACATTCTCAAATAACCAATCCGTGGGGGAAAGTTATTGCGCAAGCAGCAGAGAAACCAGAAATAATATATGCTGATATTGATTCATCTGAAGTGGATGCACTACGTCAGCAAATTCCTATCTACGATCAAAGAAGAACTGATATTTATGATTTGGTGAAGATTAATTCTGATGTCGAATAAAAAACAAATTTTCATAATGCAAAACTTTATCAATCAAACTAAATTTAATCGTATACATCAGCAAACATCACAATCTTTGATTATGAAAGAACATAAAGACTTTCCTTCAAAAATGCCATATTCTCGAAACACTTCATGAGAAAATACCTGAATATGATGAGTACATAATTATTTTTAGGTGAAAAATCGAATAAAAATGTATACATACGAACAGTCATAACCCCTCAAGAACTAACTGAAATGAAAACATTCAAGTGCATAATAACTAGATTGAAATATAAGTCATGTAAACATAATTATACAAATAGTTACAAACACTTTGGAATTAAAAATCACTAATCTAAACAGATGAACAGCCTTTTTTTATTGCCAACACATATAGATCCATTTCTAGTACTCAAAGAGTTTTCTTAAGAGGGGCATACGCTTTTTGTATAGTTTTTTCATATGATCTCTGAATAGATAAATAGATCTTTATTTAATAAGGAACCCTAATATACATGTAAGAGAGGCATATTACAATATACAGAAATATAAATAAATACAGACATAGAATAAAATGATTACAATAACATCAATGAGTAAACAATTGCAATTAAAATATTAAAAATACATGTGAATAAAAAATAAACTTAGATAAAAGGAATAAAAAATAGTAACCGTCAATGTAAGTAAAATATCGACGCATGGAATAAAACGTTTAGTATAATACCAATAAGTACCGAAGTTCAAAGATTATATTAAGATTATTAAGAAGTATGAACATATAATGATATATGAAACAGAATAATATATGAAACATAATATTATATGAAAGTCACAGATGATATACAATTAATTGTCATAACGGATTCAAATCCATATTTTTGGTTACTTATTTTTGGATTCTTGGATGAATTCCTCTAATTTGGCTTTGAACTGGATCAGTGAGGTAGATACCTTAACAGAATCTGGTAATTTATTGAACTCCAAGAAACGTCTGAAAAATAGTGAATTAATCGTACTATGATAGGAAGTGCTAGTAAAGTAAATATAATTTTTGCCACGAGTGTTATAATTACGAATATCCTTATTACGTGTTAAGTTCTTCTGAAAGTAATCTGGTGCTAAATAGTTTATTATTTTGAATATGAATCATAGTGAAATAAAACCGTCTATTTCCCACTGAGAACCACCTGAGGGTTGTTAACATTGATCTTATAGGGGTGAGGCAATTTGTTTTCAGTTTTATTCTCATTCCACGATTTTGAAGCTTCTGGAGCATATTTAAAACGGATTGAGATTAAACAGATATACAATGGATGCGCAGTAATCAAAATGTGGCTGACTAATTGAGTTATAACTGTATGGATTAGCTTTAAAATCCCTTTTTCTTAACTTCTTCGTAGTACTATTTGAAAATAATACCAATGACTTTTTCTGTCAGAACAATGTCAACTTTATTTATCAGCTATGCAGGAATATTCATAATTTTAAAACTGAACAAAACCAAACATTCTTCCTCCTCAAAATATTTTGTCACGTTTTACAATCTTCTGATGTGTCGTCGTCACTTTCAAAAAGTGATATCTTGCATAGTTTTGCAACGGGACGCCGATAAATATCCGTTTTGGTCTTCACGTCAGCAACTCAGACTTGCTTGTCCTTTCCTGGATAGGTAGCAACAATCTTTCCAAGTGGCCAACTATTTCTCAGCAATCTGTTATCTGTTATGACAACTAAATCATCTGGTTCTAGCGGAATTCTTTTCTTGAGCCATTTTGTCCTCCTAGTCAAAGTCGGTAGATACTCTCGAACCCAACGGTTCCAAAAATTGTTCCTTCGGCGAAATTTCCAAATTATACTAGTTAACGAATTGAATAAATAGGGACCTTTTTAAAGGAAATCATTTAAACATTTTCCATCGACCTTCGCAGCAGCGTCGAAAACCAATCTCAATTTGTTAGGTTTATTTTCATTTATGACACCAAAATGGAATGTACAGTTTTTTGCGATCTTCATGGGAATTTTCTATTTCTTCTGGTGAAAGTAGCCGACAGTATTGTTTCTCTAAATATTCATCAATTTTTCTTTTGTATTTTTTGGCGAATTCTTCATCATTATCCATTTTTCTTTCAATACCCAGGAGTCTCTGGAGGGCCATGTATTTACTTTCTGGTAAATTCCTAGTACTGTCTATCCATAACAATCCGATTTCCCAGCCTTTTTCTGTTTTTTTTTGTGCTGAACTTTCCATAAAAATTTCAGCTTGTTTGTCTTCATCACAATATTTTTCTTCATTTTTCAAACCATACCTTTCGAATGAAAAAAAGGTGTAAATTTGTTCATGAATATCTTTCAAATCTTAATCGTCCTGATTTTTTATGAATAGAACTGAATTTACGACCATTCCTTTGTAATTTTCGACATTGCCGTGAACAATCCAACCCAATTTGGTTTTTGAAATAGCTGGAGCATTTTTGGGAACTTCAATTATTTCTCTGCTTACAATAATTTTTCAATTATCTTGGCCAATCAAAAGTCTGGGCTTCATAAAACTAATTTCTGGAAGATTCACAGTTTTCCGGTTAGGCCATTTGTCTTTGAACGCTTTTATGTTAACATTTTGCACAGGTAAGTCCAAATCTTTCATAGTATATACATTTTTCAGTTCATTGTCTTTTCCATCACTCCCACTCACGGTAAGGTTAAACATTCGGCTGATCATGGATTTACTCGAGTTTCTGTCAGTCCATCTCAATCTAAGATTGGTTGGATCATCCTTTATATCCAACTGGTTTGCAATTTCTTTGTCCAGTAGAGTAACCGTTGCTGCTTCATCGAAAAGAGCATAAGTATCGACTTCTTTTCCATTTGCTTTTAATTTTATCGGAGCAACTTTCAGGAGAACAATATTTTTATCACAGTTCCGCGTGTAAGCTACAATTTCAACATGTTTGGAGGTATCCGGTTCAGAGACTTTTTCTTTGGCATGCAGAATGTTATAATGAAATTTTTGGCAACATTCAATGTCACAAAGTTTCTTTCTAAAACAATTTGTTATTCTGTGTGCTCCTTTCAAGCAACAAAAGCACAATTTCTTCTTCACAACAAAGTTCCATTTTTCATCAGAATCAAGTTTTAAAAATTGGTCACATTTATCGATGGTGTGGTTTTCGATATTGCAGAAATTACAATTGATGATTTTCGTAGATTTAGTTTTCTCTTGGGTAGTAACGAATGTGTGTCTGTATTTGGAGGAACCAAGGTATCTCGATTTGTTTATCATACTGGTTGAAGGTTTGTTGATGGCTTGAACATAGCTTGCAGCTTCCGATCTTTTCCATATTCAATCGCTAAAGTCCTTGAGATTGAGAGGAATACTATTCGACGACTATTTTTCTCCCCAAGACAGCTGCATCGAATAAGGTAACTTCTGTAACAATTTTTCCAGTAACTGAGGACAGTCGAGGTAGTTTATCATATTCAATACGTCTAATGTCGCAACAAGATTGGCTATTGTTTCAGACAAATGTATCAATGCTTTAAAATCATTATTCCGGACGAAATGTAACATTTCAGCTTCGTTCACCATTGATTTGATTATGAGATCAGGTCTACCAAAGCGATCTTTGAGAATTTCCATTATTTTGTCTAAAGACGTTGCAGATAGTAGAAGACCTTCGATACATTTTTTGGCATCACCAGTGAGACATTTTCTTAGTCGACACAAATTTTCTTCTGGCGAAAGTTTCAACATTTCGGTTGTGGATTTATATTGCATGAAAAATAAAGGCCATTCTTTCACGTCACCTGAGTAAATCGGTAGACCTTTATCTATTGTTTGTCTCGAGAATAACATTTCAAGTTTGTTATGAATAGATGTTTCTTCATTTCTTGTCGGGTTTTGGTATTCCTTCTGTTTGCTGGTGGAAGGTTCATACATTTTTTGATCAGAAAGCCAATTACGAACTTTTGAACAAGATGACACTTCTTCAAATTTGACGTCTTCATTGTTTTCAGATTCTCTGGATTCTACCTCAGACTGGTCCAGATACGCTTCTTCTATTTGGGCTTTTTCGTATGCTAATCGATTTTGAATTATAACTTTTTCTTGCTCAAATATTCGTGCCAATGCTTCGTCCGCCCTTATTTGAGCTTCAATTTTGAGCCTTGCAGCAATGCTACTTGCCTTTGATTTCTTGGTCGAAGAGGTCTTTTTGTTAGATAATTTACTTTTTGTATCTTTATTTGATTCCAATTGTCCATTTGAACAGTTCCTTGATTCAGTCTCTCCCGCGTCAGGGTTAGTTGCGTTTTTTGTCACGCTTCTGGTCTGAATTCTACTCGATTCCATATTTCGTGGTCTGTTTTCACTTGAAGGACCAAAATTATTAGCTTTAAAATCCCTTTTTCTTAACTTTTTTGTAGTACTATTTGAAAATAATACCAATGACTTTTTCTGTCAGAACAATGTCAACTTTATCAGCTATACAGGAATATTCATAATTTTAAAACTGAACAAAACCAAACAATACCTACACAGTGATTTTAGTCTCAGTTGATAGAAGTTGAGATATCCGAGAGAAAAAAAAGCTTTTTCGAATTTTTTTATACATATAATCAAAATGACTATTGAAGTTCAGAACATTATCAAGAAGGAATCCCAGGTACTTAACGTTTGAGACAACTTGAATACTTTCACTATTTATGTTCAACGAATATTATCAATATCAAGAGTACCATACTTATATTTAGAATCCGTCCTGTTGGTCCAGAATCAAACCCAGATTTTTCGATTTTTCCAATATTGGTGTCGGTGCCAGGTTCATAAAGAAGAGTTAGTCTCACATACAGGCCATATTGGTCAGAGTACATGAGTTCAGTACATATTACAATGTACAAAAATCTATTAATCTGACGCGTAAATGCGATGAACAGGAGAGTACCTAGAATAGAGCCCTGCAGTACTCCGGACAAAATAGATCCAGGCGTTGAAATATGTCCATTCAATTCCACACTTTGCATTCTTCCACACGAATATGAAATGATTTGCTCCACTGCTTAAGAATATAATCCACGTGTCACCAAAATAAAATGTGCATAACACATATTTCGGAATGAAAAGTGGAAAATCATGGTGATACCTATCGAGATCAAGATGAATTTCACCATACCAAAACATTTTGTGTGATATATATTTATTTGATACTGAGATCAATGAAGAGGTTTATTATTATTAGAATTAACATATCACTAGCAAATTTATATCATATAATAATGAAGAAAACGTTGTTGGAAAAAAATACAATTAGAAAAATACAACAGCAAACAAATGCATAATTGGCAACAATTCGTAAAGTACTTCAGTCTCCCATAATATTTCATGAACCTATCCCTGAATATAACAGAACAATTTAATAAACATTGTGGCTGCTTTAAAAAAAGTGCTTATTTCCTTCATGAAATATTTTCATTGAAGCGCCCTTAATATAATTTGAAATTATCTTGACTATTTCTACATAACTTCAATGAAATGAATAATTGAAATAAGATGTGTACAACGATCATATGCAGCATTGAGATTTACTATATCCCCACACACAGAGTTTGTGTAGGGATACGAAAATGATTTTGTGTGAAACCCTAGTACTTTCACAACTCTCTTTTTGTGCGCCTGTTTATGGCCCTTGTTTGGATCAGGACACGATAAACGGAATCCAACGATTTCAAAACTCTTGTGTCAGATTCATAACTGGGATTAGAAAGTATGACAGGGTAACACACAAACTCAAAGCATTGGGATGGTTGAATATGAAGAAACGGCGAGATGTTCTATCTATAAAATAAAAAAAAAACAGCCCTCATACGTAGCAAGAAAAATAAGTTACCGAAGTGGGATTCACAATATCAACATAAGATACAAGGGTTTGCTGACATGCTCACCACACAGAACGAAGTTTTTTGAAAGGGGTTTCAAATTCAACATCTATAACATGTATAATGCTTTGCCACCTCACTTTAAAGATTTCGACTCGTCTAAATTCAAACTGACTATTACAACATACATAAAAAATGAATAGTATGTGCAATTTTTCAACTATTACTTTTTGTTTATCTTTATCATTTTTTGTTATAGTTCAGGTTAAACTAGGATAAGTATTACAATTCATTGTTACTCATGTAATGACCATGCCAAGGGTTGAGTGGAAGAGCACTTACTTTCGCTAGGCCTCCAATATATTTTGGTCGACAAAAATCTATCAGGGAGGTCGGAAGAATTGGAAAACATACTCTTCAGAAGCAATTTCACACTGTAAGGATGGAATTGTTGGACTATTTCTTTTGCGGTGAAACTTTGAAAGAGATGCAATTCACTCATCAATGTAATGAGCGATTTTCTGTGAGTGATACTTCTAAATAACATTCTTCCTTATCTCATTTATACATTAGAATCTCCAATGGAAACTGGACATTTAATAAATAATCAACTATCTGAATGAAAATGCTAATTTTCACTTTCAGATTTTTTCTCTCAAGTTATATAGGGTCTTTTTCAATATCTATCAGATGTAGTTCAATTACCAGCAAGGCTTTAGCCGGGGAAGTAGTTGTTTTCTGTTAGATATTACAAAAAAGTAACTTCACTTTTATCGTAGGGTTTTTCCATTTCCAGAGGAGTCATGTATTGATTCAATTTTCAATTGAGAATGTTTCTCTTTACAACATCAATCCCTTCCAAGAGAGGTTATCTTGTACGATGGATAATAGCGACTAAATTCCACTTTCAGTCGCAGATGATTCCACAACTGACTCTATGAACATCCTGTTCATGTTTTCAATACAATTAATTTCATATGATTTTGTTGTTTGATCTGATGAATCATTTTTAAATTCCATTTTTGTGAATTAGACTGACTGAATCGACTAAAGAAAGTGAAGTGAAGGTGAGAATAGGCCTTGACGTGCAAACAAAGGCAGACAAGATTCTCTAAATTTTGCTTTACACAACTGTCTAGCGGCGCTTTTCTGTGCAGTGAAGATTATTTTCAAAAGTTCTACAGACTTCCCAGAAAGCAATGCCATAGCTTAGATGAGATTCTATAAGGGCACACTATGCTGACGGTAGCAGAATATCCTAAGTTGTTGTAAATGATTTGCAATGCATATCATCCCGAAGCCAGCTTTTTGCTAATATTTGAAATGTGTGTATCGAATTTCAATATGGCATCAATCTGAAGTCCAAGATATTTTGTAGCTTCATTAATTTCTGTGGTATTATTGCCTATTCATAGTGCAGGTAGATTGCAACTGAGGCATAGTATATTCGTTTTAAAACATTTAATGATAGCAAATTTGGATCAAACCATTCTTTAATGCGGTCAATACCTCTAGAGATGATTTGAAATAGGTTAGCCTCATTCTTATGATACCATTGAATGGTAGTATTGTCGGCAAATGAAGTAAAACTACCTAATTTATTCAAATTGGTCATGTCATTAATTTATAATAGGAAAAGCATAGGACCGAGTACCGAAGCTTGGGGTATATTATAGCAAACAGAATGGAGTTGTTCGTAATGGTTTGTTTTGACAATCTGATGACGATTTGATAGGGATGACTCGAACCACTTCAAAGTAATACCCCTGAAGCTGTATACTTCCAGTAGTATTATGTGATTAACGCAGTCAAATGCTTTGAACAGGTCACAAAACACTGCCGCACAATGAATTCTTGTTCAGTAATTTCTGTATATACTTCAGTAAGAAAGTCAAATCAGTTGTGCTCTTTTTTCTCTAAAACTAAGCGCGGTTTCAGGAAGGTCTTCTAATATATTCACAGATATCCCATCTATCGCAGCAGTGCATTTATTTTTGATACTGCTTTAACTTCACTGAGTTCTTGAATGCGGGTATCATTAAGGTAAACATGAATTGTTTTGTTAGTTTGACAGCAACACCACAGTTGTATTCATTCAGAGTATTTGGAGTATTTGAAATTTCCACGTGATTTTTGTGTTACCCCCTCAGTTCATTTACTATAGTCCAGCACTCTCTCGACTTATTATTGGACAGCTCAATTCTGCTCCTATAATATTCTTTCCTTGCACGTCTGCATTTAGTTCTATATATTCCTCTGTAAGAGTGATAATACGAATGAAAGTAAATGTTGGTGGTATATTTTCTAATGTAGTGCACGGCTCTCAAACTATTTGACAAGATTTTGATACCTTTGCTGATTCAGTGCTTCGGGATCAAAGGTAGAAGAGGCTTGTGGTCTAGAGCATGATATCATATATGTTTTTCTAGCCTAACCTAAAATGAGAATTTAATATGTCAAAGTAGGAATGAATCCAAACAGCTTTCTCATGTCCAATTTTTCAATTTCCTATTGTCACAGAAGGTAATTTTGAAATAATTTTATAATTGTATTCAAAAGAGAATTCAAAATATTCCTGAAATCCAATAAAAATCCACTATAAAATAGTTTTATTTTATAGGAAAAATATTTTAAGTTGGCTAGTTCAGAGAAGATTGGCCAATATGGCTAACATACAAATGTATGTACGAAAATGTAGTTATTTCTATGGCAAGAACAAATTTTGAAATGAATTTGAAAATTTTTACCGATATATTGATGGACAAAATATTATTTCAAAATTTTTTGCATGGAGCGCATAGTCAGGTTTTTTCTAACTAGGTCAACCTAAAATCAGTGTTCATTATGTGAAGGTACCTATAATTCCAATAGCCTAAAATTGTTTTATTACATAATTCGCTATTTTCCTAAAACTCCAAAATCGAAATGAATGTTATTTTTAGAAACCATTTTGCATTAGCTCCCTACCTTGTGAAAGATTCAACTCAACATTCAGTTATAAACAAATTAGAGCCTTTGAAACATAGGAGAAATTATAATATGTATACTCTTGTGACAGAGAATGTCTTCACTAGATTCTAGTATTTTTGTTGACCTAAGTGACATTTGCTGACATTGTTTATGTTGTTCTGTCGTGAAATTGTTATTGGAAGATTACTTTTACAACTTGTGGAAATGAAGAAAAACTTTTTTAAAACTTGCAGTGGAAATTTGCCACCCGTAAATTATATAATGATTCACGCATTTTAATCTCGCAATCCAAACTATTTGAGAGTAGAAATGAAAGGTATGAAGAAGGTGAAGAAAGTTCTGTTCATTTGGAACTCATTGGATGTGATGATGATTCTGTTAGTTATATGCAGCTGAAAAGGTAGGGTTCTAATTTTATCAAGTGCCGAATAGTTCCTGAGCACAAAGTACGAAGCAAACCATGCTTTCCTGTTGCTACTATTGACGACAGTAATGATGAAATAAAAAATTGTGACTTTTATGTTGTTTAGCATCCCAAGGTAAGTTTCGGATTATTACTGTTTTCGAGCATACAACATGGATTTTGGTATTTTTTGCTGTCCATTTTTTGTACTAGTTGCCCCGTTGAACAGATGAAAAGAATCCCACATCGGTGAAGTGTTATTCAAGAATCTATAGTAAATATAATATCACCAGTGCCTTTTTGATCAATAGTAAGAGCTCTGACAGATCTTACATTAAATGACATTAGTGACAATAGTCAATCGACAAATGCCTCCACGATTCCAACGTTGTCGGATTGTGTCAATGACGTAAAATGTCTGTGGGAAAACATATATTTTCATAACTGAATACAGTCGTAAAACGACATGTGAAAATTAAATAAACGTATATTTCGATATATTTGAGATATGAAATTTTTTACGACACACCTTTTGAAATTTAGGAAATCAGCGAATTTATGTTCATTGAAATTCTATTCTATTCTAAGAAATAGTTATAAAGTGGTTACTGAAGCAATAATTCCCAGACCGGAATTGTTTAGAAAACTCCAATATAACTGTTATTTAACGTCACAAAAGGTTATTCCAAAATAATTTTTTCATTATGTTGTGAGGGAATTAAAAATAAGGCTGAAATGCAATAAAAACAAACTATAAAATAGTTAATTTTGTAAGGAAAAATGTTTTATAGGTTTGCTACAAAACTCTTTGATTGTTGATTCGTGACTGTTATAATATGAGATACTTCAGCGTTCTGCTGTTTGATCGTTTTGAAGATGAAGTAATAAAACAATTCTGTTTTCGAAAACCATATGATATTTATTGCAGCTTCAATTTGATAAATAACCATTTTGGAAGTGTTGATTAAAAGCCCATAAAATGAAAAAGTGCAAGAACATTCAGATTGTATAACAACTTTGGTGGTGGTGATATCAACTACTATGTATCGCCTAGGCTTGAAACTGTATAACAATAATTATATACGATGTTATAGCGGACAAGAATGCAGGGATCAATCGTCGATTAATTTGAAAAAATCCAGCAGCTGTGAATTTTGGTGAGAGCTCGTTGACAAATTCTGACAGTCGGGAAATTTCTTTTCTGAAACGTTCATCTTCAGTATTCGCTTGCAGATACTGGCAGGTTCTCAGCACATTAGCAGCACTGTTCTCCACTCTGTCGCACGCCATAATCAGTACTAGGCTTGCGATCTGAAAAAAAAAATGATTACTCAACCATTCCTCATTTGAGCTATGGCCAAACCTTGGCCCAAAACTAGTTAAAAGATGTCTAACCGATTCCTTGAAATGCCACAATATATTATCTGATTCACAATTTGGTTTCCAAAACAAAAAAACACGCATTACGCTATCTTTTTATCTCTTTATGATATTTATTCCAAGTTGAATTTCGGTAATGTAGCAGCTGCGGTCTTTTTTGATATATCAAAGGCTTTTGATTGCGTAGACCATACATTATTACCTAGAAAAGTCCACCAGTACGGTTGCAGAGAAATGACTTATAAATGGTTTGAATCTCCGAGCAATAAAAGATATAGAGATGGATTTTCTGCCTATTTCTTGAAAGCAACGTACCCGACATTGTTTACAGACATATCAGCCCGAATCATGTTAAAAATGGGCATTGTCGAATTTATCCGTTTGCACTAGGTTGAAATTCCGTATTATATTCACTCTTAACTTGGCGATCATGTTTGTTTACGTCCGTTCCATAGAAATATATATTATATACTTACTCTAGAATGCTAATCCCCATGTCAAAAGTGTTGTAAAAAGTTCAGGCTATCCCGCAATGCGCATGCGCGTCATCAGTGATTTTTGTAACAGGCCCGGTTTTAGTAAAATATTATGGTTAGGTTTAGGTTTTGAACGTGAGTGGGCCCGTATCAGGCCCTCCACTGCGGCCAATGGCCTATTGTGGCTCACCCTATGGTTATATTTCTCCCAGTATATCCAATCTCTTGACGAAATTGAGGAATGCATTGGTTTTCTGGCCTTACTGTCGTATCGCCAAATATTGAGAATCTGGTTCTGGCCGCTGCAGGGCATGTACACAGAATGTGTTCAGCCGTTTCATCATCCTCCATGCATAGCCGGCACTCTGCATCTTATGCAAGTCCGATTTTATGCATGTGGTATTTGAGTTTGCAGTGGCCAGTAAGCAAACCTACTATAACTCTGAGATGCGCTCTGCTGAGTTCTAGCAGTTTGTCAGAGTCCTGTTTTTTCCTTGTACAAGCAATAAATGCTTTGGAATGGGCTAGGCCCGGCAGACTACGCCAGTACTCGAGTCTTTTATTGTCTGCCCAAGCTGTTATGACATTCTTGGCAGTGCTATATGCTAAACCGATTACCGGTTCTGGTCCAGTGAACGTTGTTTCGGCCCCCCCTTTTGCTAGGGCGTCCGCTATTTCGTTTCCTTCTAGGCCTGTGTGACCTGGTATCCAGACTAGGGTAACGTTGTTGCGTTGCGCCAGTCGGTTTAAGGTGTCTCTGCAGTTCCATACTGCCCTAGATTTAAAGCAGTTGGATTCAAGCGCTTTAAGTGCTGCTTGACTATCTGAAAATATTTTTATTGTTTTTCGTGTGTGGAGCCGATTTTCCAGCTCCCTGGCACACATTTCAATGGCATATACCTCTGCCTGAAATATCGTAGCTAGTTTGCCCATACTGAACGAGCGTTTCACTACTGGGTTCATCCCATATATTCCGGCTCCGACGCCTTCCTGAGTTTTGGAACCATCGGTGAACCAACGTTCATTTGCCCTACATAGGTTGGTTTCATTCCGGACCCAGTCTTCTCTTTCGGGAAAGACCACAGTGTAGGACATGTGAAGGTTGATGGTTTTAGGCATGAGGTCTGGGTATTCCTAGAATGTTGTGAGCTATTATGCCCTCCAGCATGCCGCTGCCTCTCATGACACATGCCTGCGGTAGACTAATGGCCGCTTGATAAAGTCTGTATGTTGCCCATCTTGCCTCTCTCTCCAGAACTATGTGGAGAGGAAGTAATCCAAGGAGGACTTCCATTGCTGCCGTTGGCGTGGAGCGAATGCTTCCAGTAATCGCCAGGCACGCTTGTCTCTGTAGTCCGTTAAGTTTAGCAATGGCCATTTTTTTATGTCCCTTGCTCCACCAGACTATAGAGCCATACGTTATCATTGGACGTATGACGGTCACGTACAACCAGTATACGTGTTTTGGTGACATGCCCCATGTTTTGCCACATATTCTGCGGCATGTCCGTAATGAAAGGCTAGCCTTCCGGATAGTCTTTTCCAGGTGCGAGTTCCAATTAAGTTTTTTATCCAGGGTTATTCCTAGATATTTTGCTTCACTCGCAAAAGGAATTGTTACACCATTGATGGAAGGAGGTATTAAATGTTCCAGCTTCCTTTTCCTGGTGAATGGTACTATGACCATTTTGTGGGGGTTAATGGACATTTCCTCCCTCTCACACCATTTATATATGGTATCCAATATATCCTGAAGGACGTAGGAGATCGTCTCTTCGGATTTATCGTTTATTACTAGGACCAGATCGTCAGCATATGCTTGCAGATCAACCTCCCACAGCGAGAGAATGGCCAGCAGATCATCCACCAGCAGTGACCATAACAGTGGGGAGAGGACCCCCCCCTGGGGATAGCCCCTGGCTGGCTTGAAGCTGACACATTCCCCCTGTAGAGAGGTCGTTATAGTTCTGTTGTGAAGCATAGTTCTTATCCAGTCACATAGTATCGGTTCAATCCCTCTAGAGACAGTGGCCTCATATAGGGAGTGAGGTAGTGCATTGTTAAATGCTCCTTCTATGTCCAGGAATGCAGCGACTGCTATTTCCTGGCGTTCCAGGGCGTCGCTTATTCCTGAGACAAGGTTATTGAGGGCAAGTTCTGTTGATTTGCCCGCCTGGTAGGCATACTGGTGAACATTGAGGGGGTGCTTTGTTAGTGCCCCACACCTTATGTGCCCATCCAGTATTTTCTCCATGCTTTTCAACAGAAAGGATGTCAGACTAATGGGTCTGAGCGATTTTGGGTGTGGGTCATTCCGACCCACCTTAGGAATATAGATCACCCTAGTCGCGGTCCAGTTAGACGGAATATGGTTCCATGCTAAACTGGCTCTAAAGAGTCTTATAATGATAGGTATGATATGTTCCAGTCCGATTTGTAACAGAACTGGAGCTATGCCATCCTCTCCTGGTGATTTGTATGGGTGGAATGAGTTAACCGCCCATCTTATCGCCTGTGGTGTAATTATTTTGTTGGCAACCACCCAGTCATCTCTGTGAGGTCGTTTTATCCGGCCTATATTTGTGACTAGAGGTTGATTGAATATTATGGTACTTGTGAAGATTAACAAACGTTAATTCTGAATCTCGGAGAATAAGGTTGGAAACCTCATTGTACTTATAACTGTTATTTGTATTTAGCCGATTTGAATACATATTTAAGTAGAGTACGGTTATTATTATTATTTATCGCTCTGAAGCGAATGATTTTTGGTATCACATTCACTTTTCAGCTGGAATCACCCCAAATCGTCGGTGCGAATTTCAAGGAAGCACTGGATTGGAAAATAAATTGAAAGTACAAAAAACTACGAAAATTTAGTTCAGCTAGTATCATGAAAAACTTCAACTCAAATTAAATTTATAAAATTGGATGCTTGGAAGCTCGAGGTTTTATTTCTAGAATGATTCATGTCAAAATATGCAACTGCATTTAATTTAATCATTTGACGAGATTAACTTGCCATTTCTACGAGTATTTCTGGTTGTATTACCTTAGTGCAATTTCCACAATGGGGATGCATGAAAAAGTGAGGCCGGAAGTATTTTCCTTACCATCAAAGAAAAGCACTTCCATTTTGACATTAATTTTCTGAGGCGATTCTATGTATGTTTAGTACTTTTTGTAGGAATCTAGAACTCATAATATAAGCGGTGTGGCAAGAAGTTGTATCACTCGCCATACATGCTTACGCAGACAAAGTATTGGTACTGCACTAGATTTCAAATTATTCTATTGTCGTTCTCACATGAATCTTCATGAGGAAAATGTATACCAGAAATTAGAGTTTTCTCACTCAAATTTTTGGCTGGGATCTCTTCTTAAGAACAATAACCGAAAATCATGCTTTTTTTGATAAACAAAAATAATATTTAAGCTATTTTGAGCAAAGCACATAGGTACTTAAAAAATTTCATTATCTTTCAAAAGTGATTTATTTCAGGTATTTTTTCTTTACACAACACTAAACAGTTCTTTGTTTATTTGTAGGAAGAAACGGCTTTATTAGAAATTGTCTTTAAATGAGCAAGATTAATGCAAACTCACGAATAACGAAAGAATAACCAACGACAACAAACACCACACAAAACGACAAGAGAAAATCTGAAATTCTAAAAACCGTCTCTGATCTCTGATCTCTGATCTCTGTTGATGAAAAAGTACTGTTGCACAGTCATAATAATTACAGGAGCATAAGGTACATTACTGTTTTAAATAACTTTCTTTCGCGCCTAAAAGTCGGAGTAATCCATCTCTAAAAGGTTCTTTTCGGTTTTAAAAAGTCCTAAATGCGCTGTAAAATTTCTCTCTTTCAAATGACATTTGTTTTATTGCCTCATAACAAAAAACTCTTAATTGAAACATCAAATTATTTTCAAACTTGGCAACGATCTACCCAAGCTACACTGATGACGCGCATGCGCTCATCGTATACGGGTCGCATACGCGGCATGCTTTTCGCCGTGAAAATTGGCGGAATTAGCATTCTAGAGTAAGTATATAATATATATTTCTATGGTCCGTTCACGACTTATTTGTCGTAATGTCAAATCAAACCATAGGCGTCGCAGCATAGTAATCTGGCATAAGTCATATTTGACCTATTTCGAGACAAAAATACACTATTTGTTGAAAAAAACTTTCTTTTAAAATCGTTCCTATCAATAATTAGGAAAAAACTTGTTGCAGTGTAGGTACACTGAAAAGTAAGTGAGTAAGTGAACAAACTCAACTCTTCTGTCTTGTTGAAATGTCTTTCGAGTACTTATACATAGCGTCGTTGATACTGCAATACGAGCTATTTCACGAAACATTTATTTCAAAGGAGAATCTAAAATAATAATAAGTACTACATAAAAATTTCTAGATATCCAAATATCCAATAAGTTACATCTCAAACAAAATTAAAATAACTTGCATAAGAAAAAAAAAATTTTGGAGAGCTGAGATTGAACCCGTTGTCTACAGGTTATGATTTTGACATATGCGGCGAAGTAATCAATGCGCTACCATGGTCGCTCAGAATGATTTGAGTTTATTGTCTATACTTTCCATCACGCAAGAATAGGTTCATTTTCAACAAAAGCATTGAAGATGCTGGCGTTTTTTCAATGTTGTCGCTTTAGAGCGAAAAAGCTGTCGCAAAAGCATTGGAGATGCGAGCGTTTTTTCAATATTGTCGCTCTAGCGCAAAAAGCTGTCACAAAATGATATTTCATGGAAAACGTCAACTTTCGTTGAGATCTGAAAGTGTCAAAGGACACTTTGGTAAGCGGAAGTAGAAAAATTACTTTTTGACAACTCTGACACATTTTCAATAATCTACCTCAGGATATCAATAATCTCAATTCAGAAAAAAACACAAGAAAAAGAGTTAAAAAGATACTAAGTCCTGCTACACTTTGGATGCGTATTTCAATGACACAATTTCAACATAAATTTTATTGTTATCTCTGAATGTGTATTATAGTTTATGCGTAAATTCTTATGTGTATTATAATTCATATTTATCGTATAAATAGTGTACAGTATAGTTTACTAATAAGATTCAACGATTTGAATATTTTGACTTTTTTACTTCAGCACTTTCAGTATTTTATATATTTATATATTTCAGTATTTATGACCTTTTTCTATGCTTTATTAGCAAGAATCTATCTCTTCGCACGATACAGTATTTTTGAATGATTGACCCCTTAATAAAAGTAAGTGTTCATTGCTTCAGAGCAATTTAAATTCTATTGCCACAAAGCAATAATTCACAATTAACGAATAAAAGTCAAGTATTACAAAGATCGTAAAAAAAATGGTGCATGCATACAGGTGGCGTTTTGACAATTCTCATGTCATAAACAATTGTCAATTGTTAATTATTTTTGAACTTATTCATCGTAATAAAATATGTTACTCTTTACTGACAACACTCGTAGAGTGTACCCACAGGCATAACCTGTGCGGGTACATGGCGGCTATTATTTGCCGTGGCACTCCGGGGCGACCTGGTAATTATTGGTAGCACATCCACTTTTCATCTTGACAACACACGTGCTTTCCAATATATACCAATACATGTGAGAACAAATTTCTCTGCACCGACCGTGTCTAATTATACTTACTGGTTCTGAGCTTACATCCGGATATCATAACATTAACAAATCTCCCCCCCGAACTCGGACTTTTACCCCTCACACACAATCTGTAACAAAGGATAGTGTTATGGAGCTTTCATAACAAATAAACAAATGTGTGTTGTGATTATAGAAATGGCATCTCTATATCTTTTATTGCTCGGAGGTTCGAATCATACCTGTCAGAAAGGAATCAAATGGTGAGAACAACTGAACTTTCTGAAAAAAAGGAAATTTTGTCTAGAGTGCCTCAAGGGTCGGTTCTAGGTCCCATTTTGTTTTTATTGTACGTCGATGACCTAACAAAATTGAACAAAATTCACCCTCTTCGCGGATGATGCTAGGATATTGTGAAACAGCAAAAATTCGCATAACTTGCACAATATAATATCTAGTGACACGAAAAAAATCAAAAGGTGGTGTGATGAAATTTGTTATCTTTTGATTTTAACAAAACAAACATCATATCATTCAGACGTTCTCTTAATGACCTTTTATTTAGTAATAGCCTTTTGATCAAGAACAAGACTCAAACTAAATTTCTGGGCATCTTAAAATTAAGATTCCTTCAGGATGTTTTGCAGTGAGAGAAACTTCGAATAATTTTGAATCTAAAATTGCTAAAGCTGTCTACTACGTCCTTATAGAATCCCATTTACAATATGGAATACCTTTTAGGAGGGGTGTGCAATTTAATAACTCTTCAATCTTTCTTAGCACTGCAAAAACGAGCTGAGGTATATATACCGGGTGACACAGCAGACATGTAGCAGCCTGTAGTTTTTTTATTTGAATAGATGAAAATTTGAAATTTGCAAAAGTTACGTAATCAATGATAGCGCTTCATTTGAATCTAACGACAACTTTTTTCAACTACCTGTTTGATCGGCAGTAACTCCAACTCCTTTTTTTTTAATGACACCCTGTACATTTATCTAGCCTATCTTATTTGTCTTGAAATTCTCTATTCAACCGTGTATCACAAAGTGGCATTCGTTTCTCAATTCACAGATGAATTGCATTTTATTAAAAAACATCAAGTTGGCTGTTATCCGAATTCGATAATCTTTCGATGCTTGGTAGGCTTGGAAATCCAAAGAGTATCAGTTGAACGATAAAATTTCAGTTTTTTCCATACGTGATCACTTCCTACAGATATTTAATAATTTCTTTAATAAAAAGAAAAAACATCTGAAAATAACTCACGATATTGCGAAAACTGAGATAGGAACATGTTCTTTCAATTTGGCTACTTGTGAAGGAACTATCTGTCTTTCTCTTTGGCCATGTAGCCATATCATGATCTTTCCATTTGGAAACATAAAATTAAAATTGTTCCCCTGATTCACCAATTCACAAGTCTATTAGTCTAGATATTTGCAATAATATTTTTCCTAGTAGGCGGTGTACACAGAATGTTTTATGTTTGACAGGTAAACATCATTTGATTGTCACTGATTATCTCCGTCCGTTTTTTGTTGATTAAAATTGCATCGTTTAATTAGATACTAAATATTTATTCAAAGAATGAAAAGGTCGATATGTTGTTGATATTCGGAGAGTGCAAGAGAGATTGCAAACAGTCTGAACAATTGTATGTCGAAAGATTTCCGGAAAGACGCCATCCGCCTAATAATTATTTCGCTAGAGTAGAAGAGCAGTTCAGAAGAGAACCGGAAAATCAAAACAATCTCCAATACATTGTCGATGAGGAAATGGAAGTAAACGCTTTGTCCATAGTACATGCAGATCCGACGATATCACTGATAAAAATTGAGGACGAAATTGGCGTGAATCAAGAGACCGCTAGAAGAAATTTGAAAAGAACTGCTCTGAACTGCTCTTTTACTCTAGCGAAATAATTATCAGGTGGGTGGCGTCATTCCGGAAATTATTCGACATATTATTGTTCAGCCTGTCTACAATTTCTCTTGCACTCTCCAAATATCAACAACATAACTACCTTTTCGTTCTTTGAATACATGTTTAGTATCTAATTAAACGATGCAATTTCAATCAGCATAAAACTGACGGAGATAATCATTGCAATAAAATGATGTTTACCTGTCAAACACAAAACATTTTGTGTACACCGCCTACTAGGTAAAATATTATTGCAAATATCTAGACAAATAGACTTGTGAATTGGTGGATCAGGGGAACAATTTTAATTTAATGTTTCCGAATGGAAAGATCATGATATGGCTACATGGCCGAAGAGAAAGACAGATAGTTTCTTCACAAGTAGCCAAATTGAAAAAAATATGTTCCTATCTCAGTTTTCGCAATATCGTGAGTTATTTTCAGATGTTTTTTCTTTTTATTAAAGAAATTGTTGACAATCTGTAGGAAGTGATCAGGTATGGAAAAAACTGAAATTATATCGTTTAACTGATACTCTTTGGATTTCCAAGCCTACCAAGTATCGAAAGATTATCGAATTCGGGTAACAACCAACTTGATGTCTTTCAATAAAATGCAATTCATTTGCGAATTGAGAAACGAATGCAACTTCGTGATACACGGTTGAATAGAGAATTTCAAGACAAATAAGATAGGCTAGATAAATGTACAGGGTGTCATTAAAAAAAAAGAAGTTGGAGTTACTGCTGATCAAACAGGTAATTGAAAAAAGTTGTCGTTAGTTCCAAATGAAGCGCTATCATTGATTACGTAACTTCTGCAAATTTCAAATTTTCATCTATTCAAATAAAAAAAACTACAGGCTGCTACATGTCTGCTGTGTCACCCGGTATATATAAGCGTGATTCGTGCAGATGCCTATTTGTTGAGGGAAACATATTGACAGTAATCGCATTATTCATTTTAGAATCGGTCTGCCTCATATACAAGAATGTTTCCTTGCGCGAAATTTCATTCAATTATTATAACACCCGCTCTAACATGTTGGAATTGCCAATTCCCCCAACAGATATGATTAGGAATTCTAGTTATTATAATGGAGTCAAGATGTTTAATTACTTACCCTCAGATATAAGGGCGGCAAATATGAACAATGGAAACTTTAGAAAAGCAGTTAAGAATTATTTGGCTGATAGGTCCTGTTATAATTTGCAAGAGAATTTTAATGATACATTTATATTATGAAATGTGCATATTTGAATATATTCTTTATGTGTGAATGTGTATTTGTGTTTATATGTAACCTATGTATATTTGTATACAGGATGACCCAAGGGTTGAACCGCCAAACGTTCAGGATCGGTTCTTCAGGCAGAAATAAGGTTTTTGTGTTTCATATTCATGTGTCCTAACTTTCTTCGTTTTCGAGATACAGGGTGTCAAATTTACTTGACCTGCGAGCTCTCCTGACTTGACCACTATGGATTTTTGTATAGGGTGCAATGAAAACCAAAGTTTATGCTGAGCCCATCAACGAGGAAAGTACTCTCTGGTAAAGAATTGTTCAAGCAGCACCAGAAATCACACCGTGCAGCTGCAGAATCAGTCGTTCGCAGGTGTGAACTTTGCATTGAAGGAAATGGTGGTTATTTTGAACAGTTTTGTGTAATTTTGTATAGCTGTTTCCTAAAAAATTGTCCTATTGTCAATTACTTAGATACTTATTTCGTGTTACATACAAGGAAACGGTTTTCAAATTGTTTCTCAAAAATGAAGTGAGAAACGAAAAAAATTAAACTGACAAAAAGAATTGTTTTCCTAATTGCTCAATCCTAAAAAAATTAAACATATAAAAACACAGTGTAGTACAATAATTTGTCCTAATCTCGATAAATATTACCCTTTAAAACGCCACTGGTATCAAAATTCTCATTATAAGTGAAGTACAAAAGGAGGCCCTCATTACCGCAAAAAGCATGCCTGTTTTTCGAAACCAGCACAAAGTTTTTTATATAACTGATAAAAAACTGATTTTTTCTGAAAACGTTGAACACTCTGTATTTCGAAAACGTAGCAAGTTAGAACACTTTCTTATGGGAAAAAGAGTTTCCGTTTCACCTGGGAAAACAATCATGAACGTTTGGCGGTTTAACCCTGGGTCACACTGTATATTTATATTTTCATGTGTCTGTATATTAATAATTTTATTTTACATAAATGTGCTTTTACAAAGTTGATTATAAACTGTAGAGTTTGAAATAGTTTTACCTTCATTTAGTGCAAATGTGTAGATGTATAGGTGGATGTATGTGTATATATTTATAAATGTTTGTAAAGGACCCCGCACTTTTTAAAGGTAAAATGGTTCTCGGTGAAATTGTCTGAATTTTTAGTATATTGTAGTATTCGATGTACTGATTGAAAGTGCAGAATCGCAAAGTTCATTGGTGGAAGTTAAAAATCAGTAATTTTTATTTAATTATTTTCTTGGGATTTGTAAGTGTCAACTGCATTTTTTTTTGTTCTAATCATCAACGTACCTTCATAGTACTGAATATCATTCAGACGGTTCAGATTATATCATGTACAGAGTGAAAAATTAAAACATTTTCTATTCTTATTCTATCATTGATCACAATTCATACATTTCGTACAGGGTGATTTGAAAAATTGGTGTAATATATGGCTGGTTCTTTCGTACATATTCTGTATATTCAAGTGAATTATCATCCTCCGAATATAGCTGATACCGTTTAAACATGATTTCGTTGGGATACATAGTGTAATCATGACAATTACCGATGATAAAAATGACAAAATATTAACATTTCAGAAATCACCCTGTAATTCACGATTAACTTGTTGAAATTCCTTTATTATTATTTAGTATATTCATCATTCTCTCCTCAACACTGTCCCAAAAATTCAGTTTCTTATTACAACTAGTTTCATAGTTTTTAATTTAGAAACTTCATACCATTTGCATGACGAATTGAAAGAACTTGTTCACGCGTACATTCTACCAGTGGCCAAGATATTTCACAAACAGTGAAACGTCAGAATGTGGAGATCAAAATGAATGTAACATTATATGAAGAGTGATGACCAATGAAGGTCCATCCAATTCCATCTACCATTTAGGAACTGACTGAATATACGACACATCAGTTACAACTTACAACTCAGGCATGAGCCAGATAAAATTCCTAATGCTTGGATAGTTTGACTTGCCCAATCGTGTATGAGGCCCCGGTACGGGAAATCACTTATCACTGAAGGTGAAAGGAACAGCCTTAACCGAATTCACTTCCCCGTAGCAGCGCTACGGTCCTCATACAACAAGAAAACCCTATCGGCTATCGGGTACATTTTGATTCTGTTGTTGACGGAAAGTGAATGAAAAAGAAAAATCAATTAGTTCCTTCGGTGATAATTATTATTACCTTTCCGTATTGAATTACCTATATTGATGAAATATAATAGATGTAATATGTTTCTATTGACAGCCAGCAAATATTGAAATCATGAAAACATCTATCTGAGTGGAACACGCACTGGAAAAAAACCGTCGCTGCCCAGATTCAAATTCTCCTATTAGAAATGAAAGCGTTCTATCAATCATTTTCACTTTTCCCTTATAGTTTGTTTTTTTATTTCGACAAAACTTAAACCAACAAAATTCACTTAACTATCTGTACCTTACATTCTAATCTTCAGCCTCTTTTACATTTATTTTGATCTCCACATTCTCACGTTTCACTATTTGTGAAAAATCTTGGCAACTAGTAGAATGTACGCGTGAACAAGTTCCTTCAACTCGTCATGAAAATGGTAATAAGTTTCTCAATTAATAACTATGTAACTAGTCATAGTAGGAAACTATTGAGGAGAGAATGATGAAAATATTAAATAATAATAAAGGAATTTCACTTAGTTAATCGTGAATTACAGGGTGATTTCTGAAAAGTTGATATTTTGTAATTTTTATCATGGAAAATTTTCAAGATCACCCTTTATATCTGAACGAAATCTTGTTTATACGGTATCAGCTATCTTCGGAGGATAATACTTCACTTGAATATACAGGATATGTACGAAAGAACCGGCAATATAATTCACCAATTTTTCAAATCACCCTGTACGAAAGGTATGAAAGTAATATGAAGGTACGTTGATGATAAGAACGAAAAAAAAATGCAGTTAGCACTTTCAAATCCCGAGAAAATAGTTAAATAAAAATTAATGAGTTTCAACTTGAACGTATTTCAAAATCTATCCATCAACGAACTTTGCGATTCTGCATGTTCAATCAGTACATCGAATACTACAATATACAGAAAATTCAGACAACTTCACCGAGAACCATTTTACCTATAAAAAGTGCGGGGTCCTTTACTGTTAGTTTTTTAACAAAATTCCTGAATTCAACGGTTTACAGAGTGCTGAAGTTAACTTTTCCAAAAATTTAAATGACATTTTTTTTATATAATCAATACAATTCCACTTTGTAGTATAATTATTCCTGTACACACCCACGATATACAGGGTATGTCCAAAGCTAGAAAGTTCTTTATCGATTTCTAAAAAATTTAACTGTCGAATTTTATTCGTTTCCTACTAATTCGAAGAATACGAAGATAGAAAACAATTGATGATGTTAGCATCTCCTATGAGTTCCTTGACACACTGGAGTGGGTGGTAATGGAGTAGCAGACGTACTGGCTAAAAAAGGGACTCGGATACCATTTCTGGGACGTGAACCCTTCTGCGGAATAAGTACCAGCCACAGTACTTTATGAACTTGAAAAAGAAGTATACAACAAAATATCCCAATACTTTATAGAATCAAAGGAAATGAGGCAGGGCAAGATACTTCTCGGACAGAAGAGGTCAAATGACTGTACCAGCAAGAGAATAAACAAGCTCGAATACTAACAGGAATCCTAACAGGGCACTGCCGGTTGAGAGGACTCCTTAAGAAACTTGGATTAGTCGAAGAAGAATGCAGATTTTGTGAGGAAGATGAAACCTCTATCCACATTACCTCAGAATGCATCAACCTGCAAAATCCGAGGGTAAGATACCAAGGAGAACATCAAATAGGAGAGGGAGCTATACCTTACCTGAAGCCATCTAATATCCTGAACTTCTTGAAAGCCATATAGTACTGGACAAATTGCTCTAGTCATTGAGTCATTCTAAATGGCTGGACAGCAGAAGGGGACACAATAGATTCCATAGGTAGACAATTAAATTCGTTTTATTTTTCTCCAAAATTCGTAAAGGAAAAAATCTAAAACTTGATACGCTAATCCAGGTTGATCAACGTGATAATTTAAAGTTACAATTGTTTATATTCGTAAACCAGTGGCGAGGTTACAATGGTAAGTGACTACGTTTTCTTTCACATTTTCTTTGGACAAGTGATTAAACAAATGAGTGTTTGGGCATCAGTTAGGTTCATCAATACTCAACCTGAAAGTTTCTGAGATAATTTTGAAAAACTGAAGATATGTTCTGAGTTGTGACGTAATTTCCTATGTGCAATAATCGCATAATGGTAATTTCATACAACAAATCGGAATATTTGTCAACTTCCTGAACATTTATCTATCTTGGGAGAATCGAAATCATTGTACGGGTGAGTGAAAATGATGAGACCGACATTTTTAAGACTGTTTTTGGTGAATAACAGTGGAAAATTTCGTGTGTGTTTTATGCGTTGGTCAGTGGTGTACTGAACAGCTTACCACAAACTAGTCTGAAGGTTCGACTCTGCAATTAGTTATCACGTATCGAAAGAGAAATCTTCAGGAGAGGATAGTCACATACCAGCGTATCTAGTACACTAATTCATGAGAATTGAGAATAAATATCCAAAATCTGGAATAAAGGTAAGGAGGTTGACGGTCTAATTCGAAATGAATTAAGGATTCTTCACCGCATTTCGAGGTAAAAAGTTTTCACCAACGTATATCCTAAAATGCATCCACTATGAGATACAAGGAGTAGAAATAACGAAAAAAATTAAGGTTTCCGTAATTTTCTTCTTAAAACTCCTTAAGGAAAATAATTGATACTTGGTACATTAATCTAGGTTTATAATTTTCGTACACCAGTGGCATAGTTACGGTGGTATATGGCCATACTTTTCTTCATATTTTCTTTGAACAACTGGACGAACAAATGAGTGTCTGACATCCGTAAAGTTTATGGATACTCAACCTAAATATCATAACATTTCATATAACTATATGTAGAAGTTTCTGAGTACAAAAACCTAGAGCAAAGACATAATTTTCCGAATCGAATAAATGAGTATTTGAAGCCTTTGTGAAGAAAAAGAATCTACCCAGACACCAAAACTACGTCAATTGACACTCGCCAACATAGTTAGCATCTTGAAAAGCCTGCACGATCTCCGGATTCAACTTCAGTAGACTTTTTGTTTTGGGAATACTTTGAATCCCTGGTGTATTCAACACTTGAAGACTCTGTGAAAGATATAACGGCAAGAATTTCAGCAGAATGTACGTTAATACAGGATCAATGCCTTTTTTGTTGCTATGTAGTATACCCAATAAGGCGTGTCTATCATTTGAGTAGATAATAATAAATAATAATTGTTTTTCTTCATCAACAACATGTTGATCGGAAAATATTTCCTGGATAATTCAGAAATGTAATCAAAAATGATACTCTAACATAAAATTCACCAAATTAAAAGTACTTATTTTCCGTCTTTCGCAAAAATGATTTCAGGCCTTAACTCGACTTATCTAAAAGGAGTATTAAGATTTTGAGGCTCGTTTTTTTTATCAGTTGATTCCAAAACAATCATTATGAAAGAAAGTATTGTCACAATATCAGTGAATTTACGACATCGATTCGATCAAATAATATGACGAATAAAAATAACGGTATCCGTCGGTTTCATTCTGAATTACCTGTACTATGTTTTCGATTCTCACACCTTTAAAGAATGTTCAGTAGGTTGACAATTATTCCTATAAAATTGCACACAAGGACATATCTTCCGTTTTTTGCAAATATCTAAGAAACCTTCAGTTTTAGACATATGAAATATCATGACCATTAGGATAAGTATCAAATAGCCTTACTGACTGTCCATTCACTTTTCTAAAGAAAATATAAAGGAAAGTATGGCCACATACCATGGTAACTACGCCACTAGTTTACGAAAATTATTAATTATAACTTTCAAATGTTTTCCTACAAAAGTTTTTAAGAAAGATAATAAAATCCTAATTTCTTCCGTACTTTTGAAACCCTGTATCTCTTCAAAAATTGTAATTCTTTCTGTTACCTGACTCAAAGCACTGATTTAAATTGTTGTACTCCACTGTGTTTTTGTATATTTAATTCTTTCAGGATTGAACAATTAGAGATACCATTTTTATGCCTGTTTAATTTTGTTTGTATCTTGCTTCATTTTTGAGAAACAATTTAAAAACCATTTATTGCATGTAACACGAGAAAGGTCTCTAAGTAATTGATATAAGGACAAATTTATTTATTTTGATTAATTAGAAAACCGGAAAATTAAAATTCACAAAAACTACATATTCTGCGGCTGCACGGTGTGATATCTGGTGCTGCTTGATCAATTCTCTCCCGTTGATGGGCTCGTCGTTGATGGGCTCAACATAAATTTTGGTTCATTGCACCCTATACAAAATTCGTTGGGGTTGGGTCAGGAGAGCTTGCAGGCCAAGGAACTTTGACGCCCTGTATCTCGAAAACAAAGAAAGTTAGGACACATGCTTATAGGAAACAAAAATCTAATGCTGAAAAGTCGTCCCTCAACGTTTGGCCGTTTAACCCTGGGTCTCCCTGTATATTGCAATTCAATGTTTTCATTTTAATCTTTGCAAAATTCTATCTTCATCACTCAAATTAGTCCAATACTTGTAGGTAATTGAAAAATATGAGGCAAAAATCTGTGAGAAAACAACTACTTCCCTGCCTAATGCCACGACGGATATTGAACTACACCTGACAGATATTTGTGCAACGTTCTTCCAAGATGACTCAATTTCTTATTGTAGACAAACAAAAGATTACCCTTAATTCGGCTGGGGATGATAACTTTGAGTTGTCTTGTCCCTGCCAAATGAATTATAATTTATTGTTAATCTAATAAGTAAGTCGCAGCGCCACCCACGAGGAAAATCAATAAGCACTTCTCGAGGCAGAAAAAGACTCCAGGAAGAGTAAATGAGGATAATTCGAACAAGTTCGAATGTTTTGTGGGAGAGTACAAATAAATGTGAATAAAATCGACAAAGTCGAAGTACCCTTCTCTCCAAATATTTCCACAAAGTGTACTTGTATGTCAATATAGATTTATACATGTTATTTAAAATATTCCATAGTGAATTGCTCGCAATATTTCAGAAGATGAGAATATATGTGTCTAACGAATGTGTTTATAGAAATGTATCAATAAAATGAATCTCAAGCCAAACGACTCCAAAGAAAACATCAGCAAATGCCAATATTTTTTTTTGTGTTTATTGTTCCTTCAACCAATATGGTTATTAGAGACAACATTAAATTGTTTATAAATATATAGATTACAATTCATTGATTAGCTTAACGTCTGTTAAAAACTTCACTAATTTGTGTATGTCACAGTTTTCATCCAGGAGTTCGTGCAGAGTTGATGGCATTCCATATGTTTGGCGTTTGTTGTTGTATGCTGGGCACTCAAGTAAAATATGCTTGGTTGTAAGGTTACTCTGACATGTATCACAGATTGGTTTATCTGCTCGGTTCAGTAAGTAGCTATGTGTGAGACGGCTATACCCCAGTCGAAGTCTGGTGATGATGATATGCTGTTTTCTGATCTGCAAGTGTTTTTTCCAGGGTGTTTACAGATTTTTTCACTTCAGCAAGCTTGGACCCAGAGATATTCCACTCGGATTGCCATGCGGATGTTATTGTTTCTTTTATTATTTGCTTGAAGTCCGACTTTACTACTATTGAAATGGGATGGAGATCTTCTCTATTTATTGAGTTTCTGGCTATAGTTGATCCGCAATTTCGTTTCCTTGTATTCCTACATGGGATGGTACCCAGATGAATTTTACGATTCGGTCAATTGGTTGTAAACGATTAAGTTCATTTTTAATCAGGAGAAGGATTGGGTTGGTGGGATATATTTCGGATAAAGCGATTAATGAGCTGAGGGAATCGGTAATGATTACTGTTTTCGCAAATTGTTGTTCTCTTGCATGTTCCAGTGCCTTCAGAATGGCGAATAGTTCTTCACTTAAAACGGATGTTATTTTAGATAATCTGTAGCATGAGTTGTATGTCGATGTGGTGAATACTGCTGCCGTCCCATCTTTTGTTGTGGAGGCGTCCGTGTATACTTGGATATACCCTTGGTAACTTTCCATCATATGTTGAAAATTTGATGTAATAATAGTATTGTTGGTTTCATATTTACTGAAACGGGATAGGCTAATGTAGCAGTTAGGTAAATTTACTGTCAATGGAGGGGGGTTGGTATTTTGCTTGGGTACATTTCTGGAAAGGATATGTTGAGCTCAGAAATGTATTTATTTATTCTTTTGTAGGAAGGTGGGTCAAGTCTCTTCTTCTTTTCGTATATTTCTCTGAACCTATTGGAAAAAACATTGCTATATACTGGGATCTGCTGATTCGTGGATATACCTGATGCATAAGTGGGGCTCAGATATTGCCTCCTTCGATACAGTGAAGGTTCTCCAGTTTCACATAGGAGACTTGCTGTTGGACTTGTACAAAATGCACCTGTTGCGATTCTGATTGCCATGTTATGTATACTGTCGAGTTCTCGTAGGACAGAGTTTTTGGCTAACAAATAAACTATGGATCCATAATCCAGTTTTGATCTGATGAGAGTTTTATAAATTCACATCAGACAGGTGTAGTCTGCTCCCCAAGTTTTGTTTGCCAGGGTCCTCATCAGATTCATCATTCAAAAAAACTCAGTTCAACGGGACACCCCAAGGATCAGTACTCAGTGTTACACTTTTCCTAGTAGCAATTAATCAGGTACTGGACACCTGTAAAAGCCCTGTGAGAGCAAAACTTTATGCCGATGATTTGGTAATATTCACAAGTGGCAAAAATATCCACTCAATTCAGAACAACCTACAGAAAGCACTAGATAACATAGGGAACAGGGTTACAATTCTCTCAACCTAAAACAAAGTGTATTGCATTCTCTAGGAAGCACAATATACAGGAACCAGAACTAACTCTGAACGAATACCCACTTGAATACGTCAAGAATATCAGATTTCTTGGTATGACACTTGACAGAAAACTGAACAGGAAATCCCACATAAAAAGTTTGAGAACATCTTGCCAAAACGGGCCAATATTTTTGTTATCTGCATATTTTCTTTATCTGCAGAGTAAACTTCCGCATAAACGATCCACCGGTTCACCGGTCTCGTGCATGGCATCACACGTTAAAAGGTAAAGGCTGCGTCTTCCCTAGCTCACACAAGTCTCTCGAAGACTTCTGAGGGTTGCGCGTAGGGGTACAATCGGTTGACGGAAATAACAACAACAATAACAACAAACGATGAAATTTATCTAGTTTTGTAGAATCCCAGGCATTTGGATATATCAAGAAGCAAGACGGGTTTGACTTCATAAGAAATAGAACATCTTGTATAATGTCAGTCTGACTCAGGAGATGATAACATCATAAATTGGATTTGATCTTTGTATCCTATAACAGTCCATTTTCGAAGAACCCCGTATAACAAAATGAATAGGTAAAGTTCCATTGAAGGGTATGCAAATTAAAATAATTTCAACTTATTGCCTTCCATAAATAAATATTAAAATTCTTTTTAACCCATCTCATATAAAGACTATTTTGGTCAAGATGATTTTTGCAAAAATACCGAAAAGAATGCAGAAGAAAATTGATCGAAAGCATTTAAATTTGGAATATTTTAAATTCAAGTCTGGGTGCCACTGTCGCTGTAAAATATCTGTTCTGTCGTGAAACATGTGAAATGAGTGATTTTTCAGTTGCCTGAAGCGAATTTTAATAGTACCTGAGAGCATTTAACAATTTGGCACATATTTGTGTAGTGGCCTCATGTGATTTCTAAGGAAATAATTTGATCTTTCATGAATTCTTTTCAAACTCACTTCAATCCTGAATTTCTTTCAATAACAGGCCATTTTGTGCCAGCTCAAACGTATCCAGAAAAGATCTCACCTCACCTTCTGAAAGACGATCTCATTTTACATGTGAAGCAATCATCAATCGTTATTATGGTTATGCAACTGTTGGAGGCAGGTCCACAAAAATTTTGATCTAGGAGCAATTCGTGTTTAGGTGCACAATTCGAGTTCAGATGCAAGGGTAACTAAAACTATGACAATTCTGGAGTGTGTGCCCCTTTTCAATAATTTTACCACCGGGACAAGATATCGGCTGAATAAAGAAAATCTGGTGTTTGATTTACTTATTTATTCATTGTGTGACTTACCCATATTATTAAATTACAAATACCTATTACATATTATGGTTATTCCATGAGGTCCATGTATAGGATCTGCAGCTGTGGATCTTACAAGGTGTTTAATTGGTATATTTTTGCATCATTCATTCAAATTGATAATATTCAAATGATCTAGAACTTTCCATTTATAAAGTATATTTCTAAACTTACTTATTCTTCCTTGTTACCATCATATTTTTTTCTAGATTTTTTTATACTTAACAACAAAAAAAATTCTTGTCGAGGTGATTTGTATTTAAGAACAGGATGTTGCTATCAAGGTGATATTGTCATTTATATATTAATTCATTAATTGATTTAATTAAAACGGTTTGCATAGCCCTTACGACCCTGTTAATCATTTTCGTGATATTATACAATTTTACAATTCATATTCATATTTTTAGCTAAATTATATGGAACTCTTCATTTTTCATAACTTGTTTCTTTTGTTTGAGATTCCCCTCCTCGTTGGATTCCCGACTGGCGCCCGCGGCTTACTACTTATACAGGGTGTCCGGTAAACCTTGTACAATATTGAAACTGGTTATAGACCAGGTCATGGCTGTTCAGAATATCAGAATTTCACCTCAGTAAAAATCTCACCGTTTTCGAAATAATGGGCATTTTTGAAATTCTGGAAAATCGCTACCACATCGTGGATTTTTGAGTGTCACGTCTACAAATTGAGACCAATTCAAATATCCTTGCAGCTGAATAATACTGATGAGTGGTGCTTTGACATACACAACAGTTTTTCAGAAAGTGATAACATTTTTCAAGAAATGAGGGTAAAATGCCAGTTTTGAGTTTATCCAATTTTTTTAACAAAAGTTTGACATTATTATCTGAAAAAAGCATAACCACGTGGAGCTGGAAATTCATTACAAAAGAATGCCCATTTTCCCCAGACTCTACATAATATAATTATTTTTAGAGGGAGTGATGTTTCCATTGAATTAGAGTGTGGTGTTATTCTAAGCTTCCTTCTACTTTTATACTTACTCCCAAAAAGTATTTTGTTTCGATATTATTATCAAGATAAAAATATGTAGAAATGATTATTAATAACAAAACAATAAATTGATTGGTGGCATTATGTCAATAAAATTAACATTTTAAGTAATCAGCATAATAAAATTATTATCGAAATGAAATTTTCGATTTTCCGATATGGCACCGATGAATACACGAATTCGTGTGATAAATATCGCAATTGTCCAACATCCAGATTACAACGAAATTTCAGAAGTCCAAAGATATACAAATAAATAAGTGCAATAGTTTTTAGGAGGTGAACCTTTGTCGAAAATTAAAGGGGGTCTTTCATGTACACAAAAGCTCTCAGCCCTTTCCTTGAATCATTACACGTTTCCAAAAAATATTTTCTTTTTCTACAAATTGCTGAAGAATTGAAATGATATTTTGTGGACATGTTCTACCAATAACAAGGCTACCTATGAATATTTTTTAGTTTTGTTGATATGTTTTGAAAGGGGTGAAACATTACATCTCCTATACCGTTTCAATCAGAACTTTTTAACGAAACACAATTCCTTTATTTCAAAATATTTATTGAGACAAACGATTCATTCCAAAAAATTTGGACGTGGAGCAATTGAGACGGCGTATTCCCACTGCCGCTCAGAGCATCGCTGATTCGGTGGCTATGCCGCATTTGAAAAAGTCCTTCTCGAAAAGATGTCGTCTCTGCATACGAGTGAATCGGAAACAACATTTTTTTATTGTAATATTTTCAGTGCAATGATGAATAAACGTTATTGTGGTTTATTAAATGTATGTTGATTTACAAAAACGTTGAATTGGTATTTACTTTTTTACATAACTGTTTCGTTGTAACTCATGATTATTTCATAATTTCGTCTTGATAGGATAAAAATAAAATACATTATTGACAAAGTCTAAAGTTGATTTTAGCTCAGAATAACACCACACTCATAATCGAAATTTCACTCCTTCCAACGATAATTATCACAAGTTTCACACCATGGTAAAATCTGGACAAAATGTGCATTCTTTTGTAATGAATGTCCAACTCCACGTGGTTGCGATTTTTTCAGACAATAATGTCAAACTTTTGTTAAAAAAATTGGTGAAACTCAAATCTGGCATTTTACCATCATTTCTTGAAAAAATGGAATTACTTTCT
The DNA here is from genome assembly GCA_944452925.2 of Chrysolina oricalcia. Taxonomy (NCBI): domain Eukaryota; kingdom Metazoa; phylum Arthropoda; class Insecta; order Coleoptera; family Chrysomelidae; genus Chrysolina; species Chrysolina oricalcia. The sequence continues at coordinate 21,385,073 of OX101823.2, read as the reverse complement.
GAAATACTGTTGTGTATATCTGAAAGCATTACTCATCAGTATACTTCATCAGCAAGAATATTCGAATTGATCTCCATTTGTAGACATGGCACTCAAAAATCCAAGGTGAAGTAGAGATTTTCCAGAATTTCAAAAATGTCCATTATTTCGAAAACGGTGAGATTTTTACTGAGGTGAAATTCTGATATTCTGAACAGTCATGACCTGGTCTATCACCAGTTTCAATATTGTACAAGGTTTACCGGACACCCTGTATAATTATACATCTTGAGACAATATTGAGACAAAATTTTCATCTTTTGATTTTCATAATAATCATTTTTTTTGAGCTAATGACATAGGTAAATTACGACTCACGATCTGATTCCCGACAGAGCATATTGCCGTGGCCTGTGTTACATAACATCTAAGTTACCATCTCAAAACCGTTTTGCAATGGAAAAGGGCCACAATTGTCAAAATATCTTAAAATTGATGAAATTCCAACACTTTCTTTGAATTCACCATAAAGCTTGCTAGTTTTGGACTCACCCTGTATATCTTGGGTATGTGCAGGAATTATTGTACTCTATGAATTATCTATGATTTGATCAGCATCACGAGTTCTACAGTATGTAAAAATTCGAGCAAAGTTTTCGAAAGCGAATTTCCCATTGAAACGGTGCGAGGTCCTTTGCCAAGCTGTATCTTAAAAAGTGAATTTTCCCACCCTATACAACATGTACCTGTCTCACTTGTTAAGTAGGCCAAGTCACTAATGTCTCATGCTCCTCAATAAACTCAGTTGTTTAAGGAAGTTTGTTAATTGCGTCAACCTGTTGCACCCGTACTCGCAGCCTTCAGAAGTCTTCGAAATACTTGTGCGAACAAAGGAAGGCGCAACTCTTACCTTTTATCTTGTACATGCACGAAACCGGTGTCCATGCTGGGAATCGAAACCACGGCCCTATGCTTGAGAGGCGAAAGCTCCACCATCAGTGATGGTGGATTTATGCAGCAATCATAAGTCATAAGTCTTAAGTCATAAGGAAGAATATTCGTCAATGATTGGTTGGTCCGTATATTCCAACCAATCATTGATGAATATTCTTCCTTATGACTTAAGACTTATGACTTATGATTGCTGCATAAATCCACCATGAGTTTTATTGTTATATTGAACATATCCGTTTTATTCCGTTTGAGTATGTGTATATACAGGGTGTTATTTAAGTACGTGGTCAAACTTAAAGGGGTGATTCTTTGAGTGATTCTAAGACGAAAAGTTCATATAAACATAGGTCCGGTAATGCTTCGTTTTCAAGATACAGGGTGTCAAAATTTTTAAAAGAAATCGTTTTTGTCGTAAATATCTTAATAACCCTTCAACCGATTTTATTGAAATTTAGCAGTGTTATTGAAGGTCGTAAAGGGCGAATTTAACCCTAACTATATCAAAATTATCATGTCCAGTGGCGTCCCGGAAGGCACTGTAACCAATATTTTTGACAGAAAACAGGTGCGCCACTGATTTTTTCACAATTTTTGTAATTGTTTCACATTGAGCAACTGAAATTACAACTTTTTTATATCTAGAATTTTTTTCGTATCTTGCTTTGTTTTTGAGAAAAAACATAAAAATCACTTCATTGCACGTCCCTGGCACAACACAATAAAAAATTGTTTTTATAGGGTTATTAATGATTACAGGTGAATCTGTTATGCTTAAAAATTGTTTGTTTCACTTGGCCAGTGCGTGCATAGTGGTAACGCCGGAAATGCCAATGCAACATCAAACAAGAAACACCCTTTATTAAAACCACACTGAAACAAAAATGGTACCTAGGCAATTTGTTTCTGTAAGAATACATTCAATAATAACTAACACAAAACTTACAATAGTTGCTCAAAATGTCCTCCTTCAACTTCAATGCAAGCATTAACTCGTCTTAACATCGATTCCCGAACACGTTGAAATAATTCCGGCGTATGTCTTATCTGATCACATGAATCCCGTATTCTTTGGATTAATTCTTCTTCAGTGTTGACTGGAGTTTTATAAACGAGGGACTTTAAATGTCCCCAAAGGAAAAAATCCAAGGGATTTAAATCCGGTGACCTGGGCGGCCATGACTGTGGACCTGCGCGACCGATCCAGTTTTCTCCATAAGTTTCATCCAGAAATTGACGTGCTACTATGCTGAAGTGAGGTGGAGCCCCATCGTGCATGAACCACATTGCTCCTCTTACTGCCAGTGGGACATTTTCTAATAGTACAGGTAATACAAATTCCAAAAAATGACGATACTCTTGACCATTTAATCTCGGGGGTAAAAAATGAGGTCCAATGAGATAATCGCCAACAATACCAACCCAGACATTCACGGAAAACTGCTGTTGATAATTATTTTCTATAACCGCATGGGGATTTTCTTCTGCCCAGATAGTGTTGTTATGAATGTTCATAATTGAATTGTGTGAAAAACACGCTTCATCGGTAAATAATATACTGGATAAAAATGTCGGAGATGCAACCTGTTGTTGCAAAAGCCACGTAGTATAAACAACTCGCTTGGGAAAATCCGCAGGAAATAACGCTTGAACACGCTGTATGTGGTAAGGATACAGTTGGTACTCTTTCAAAATCTTCCATACAGTAAAGTGAGAAATGTTTAATTGTTGTGCAATTTTCGAGTTTGTAAACCGAACCATTTTCAGATATCAGTAACAAATTTTATATCTCAAAACTCTTGAAAACACTTCAAATAATTACTATCAAATAATTACCGTTTCAATTTGTGACAGTTATGAAGTTAAATTTGTTTGAACATTTGTTGTTCCTTTCATGGCCCTCTTACTTTATTTTCAAAACACTGCAGTAATACATAACAACATTATTTGTTTAATCGAAAACAGGTAATATGAGCGAAAAAAATTAAAAGATGACTTCCATGTAATATTAATTGTTTAATCATAAATAAAAATGTCTTTATTGCATGTCCATGGACAACAATGAGCCCATTTTGCAGCACGAGCCGAAGCCAAGAGCCGAAGGCAAGTGCTGCAATTCATACATACATATATTTTTTTTTTCATTGCATTAATTTTGATAGAAAATTCTAAGACTACAATAGAGTATTGATATGAAGAAATATTAGTAAGACCCCAGTTTTTGATGGTTTAGTAGTTGAAATGTTTTATTGTGTTGTCACAGGGATGTGCAACGAAGTGATTTTTATGTTTTATCTCAAACACAAAGCAAGATACGAAAAAAATTCTAGATATAAAAAAGTTGTTCAATGTGAAACAAATACAAAAATTGCAAAAAAATCAGTGGCGCACATGTTTTCTGTCAAAAATATTGGTTACAGTGCCTTCCGGACGCCACTGGACATGATAATTTTGATATAGTTAGGGTTAAATTCGCCCTTTACGACCTTCAATAATACTGCCAAATTTCAATAAAATCGGTTGAAGGGTTATTAAGATATTTACGACAAAAACGATTTCTTTTAAAAAATTTGACAACCGGTATCTTGAAAAGGAAGCATTACCGGACCTATGTTTATATGAACTTTTCGTCTTAGAATCACTCAAAGAATCACCCCTTTAAGTTTGGCCACGTACTTAAATAACACCCTGTATATATATAATCTGTCTTGATATTTGTATATATATATATATATATATATATATATATATATATATATATATATATATATATATATATATATATAATTAATGTTTTAAAATTAGTATTGAAAGTGTATTCACTATCCTCACAAACAGGTGTAAGCCTCTGTGAGTTTCTGTTGTTTATTTTGAACATATGTCCACTTTATTTTATTTGATGTATTTACTTTCTACAAAATAAACTTCTATTCTATTCTATTCTATCACAACCACTACGGCCCATACTATTAGCCCAATAGATAGGTCTGAGTTGAACTTCCATGGACTTATAAATAAATATGGACCCAGTTGTTTACATCAACAAGTGAAGTCGCGTGACGGACACATTCTAAGGTCGTGCTGTTGAGTTGGGCGTTGCCAAATCGAGTGTGTGGGTAATTCCTTATTACCCACCATCACTTGCTTAAACTTTATCACTAACAAATTCCATTCAGCAACTGAACATTCCGATTCTTGTTTGAAATGAATATCGCATATGAAAAATCCTTGGACACTTCCAAAGAATTCTGTACAGTTCGTTGCAATGCCGCACGTGTGGCAACGCTGTTAAAGTACGCTTTGGTTACTGTCAAACTGTCAGCATTGATATGTTGGTTACAAATTCCACCAGTTCATGTGGACATTGTCTATCGTGTGCGTTATTTGTGGAAATATTGATATTTTGTTGTCTATGGATTATATATAGTGAAAGAAAAATAGATAGAGACTAATAATGGTGCTTTACTGTTGGGTTTGCAAGCAATCCAATTGTTCTAACATCCAGAATCTTAGTTTCCATAGGTGAGTATATGTTGGTTTACAAATATTAGAGATTGGCATACATATTTCTCATTGGTGTCACAGTGATAATCAAATTTCTAAACACATTACAAAATGAAAATGATATATTACAAACTTGTTATATGAAGTTGACGATCGACAATAAAAATATGTACAAACAAATGAAATGTTTGAAATGAAAATGCATAATTTTTGACTGATCGACTGAAAAGATAGAATGACAAAGTGTTTTAACAGTTTTTATTTAGGCTGGTGCCAAAACGAATTCTAAACGCTTGAAATAAGAAAAAAAGTAAAAGGCAAGGACCAGGTGGAGAATGTTTTTGAAGTTCCAACTTTGGGGAAAAAATAAAATAAAACACGAAATCACTCAAAATGGTGAAATGGGGATGCAGTTTAGCGGTTGAAATCGGTTTTTTGGGATTTGCGGCAAAACGTGACCTCTTATCGGAAAATGATCGATAAAAAATTGTAGATAGTAAAAAAATAGGAAACTTTTGTTTTCACCACTTTTCGACATAACAACTCATCCGTCAAAATGACAAAAAACCTATTCTTCAGAATTTAATTTCCTCCGAATAAATGATTAAATTCACATGAAAATTCATAGGAATAATGTTTTCGAAATTTAGAAGACGACTAGTTTTCGACTTATCTATATGTTTCGAAAAAAGTACCCTTATTTTCCACGAACAATTGTTCTGGTGTTTTTTTATATTTCGAAGGTCTCTAGGTGATTATTTCAATTGTTAAAATGTCAACTTTCAAATGGTCTATGTATCTTGGTGTTTTATTGATCGTTAAACCGCTCAAAATTGAGAAAAACCGACTACATAAGTCTCTCTGATTAATGATTTTCTCAATATTTTCAATGATTTTCAATATTCGTCGAAAACAAGTAATAGGCAAGGAATGGGTGGAGAATGGAGAAATAAAATTTACCGAAAACACTCAAAATGGTGAAATGGGGATGCAGTTTAGGGGTTGAATACGTTTATTTCGATTTGCGGCGAAACGCGACCTTCTAGCAAAATATGTTCCTTAAAAAATATGTAGATGATGAAAAAATCGAACTCTTATTCATTCAACACTTCTTGACATAATTTCAAATTAACCGTCAAAATTGCAAAAAAAATTCATAATTTTTTTTTCTCGCGTATAAATGATTTAGTTCTGAAAAAATTGTAGATATGTGTTTTTTGTGACGAATGAGCATGATTTTTTCGCAAATGAGAATACTTGTTTTCGAGTTATTTACATATTTCGAAAAAATACCCTTATCACGAACAATAGTCTTGATTTCTTATATTTCGGACGTCCATCATCTTAATGGTTGAAAGATTTCTATCTCTTTCAAATTTTTCACAACGTTTCAATTGCTTGAATTCGCAATCGTCTTCTGGTGAATAATGACAAAATCAGATGCTACGCGACCTTTTATAGGTCTATAATTAAAGTGTAATTACGGTGTAATTACGCGTGGTCTTGTGACGCGCGTGGTTTTGCGATTTTTCTCCCTCCAAAACGGTCCATGAGCGGTTTCCATACGTTTTTAATTTCCACGCTTGGTTGACTGAAGGCACTATTGGCTTCTATAAAGGTGGTTTCCATAAATTTCCGTTTGAACCAATGTTCCTCTCTATGAAAACGCTAGCTTCGTCCCAAAGAATTCGGTGGTGTTTTGTCCAGGCGTGGTCAGCAATTCCCGATTTTGATATTTCCCCTCGTTGAGTCCACTTTTTGTGTTCGGCTATTCTTACTGATAATGGCCTCTTGGTCTCTCCGATATAGGAATCCCCACATTCACATGGGACTTTGTAAATACAGTTTTTGCTGGATTCTGTTGTTTTCTCTGGTTTCGTCTTGGTGAGGAAGCTTCGTAAGGTACTGCCGGATTGAAAGCAACTCTTGATGTTGTATTTATTTCCGATCCTTCCGATCTTCTCGGAGATACCCCTGATATAGGTAAGAATGAGAACGGGGTTTTGTGGTCTTTCTTCGGTTGTCTTGGTCTTTTCGAGTTGTTTCCGAACTTCTCCTACGAGTTTCTCGGAGTATCCGTTTCGGCGGAGGTCCTTTTTGATGTGGTTAATTTCCACCTCCAATGACTCCTGGTTGTTGCAAATAGACATTGCTCTCTCCTCCAACGTTCTTACGATTCCCCTCTTTGTGGAGTTTGGGTGATTAGAGCCCTAGTTGACGTACTGTCCTGAGTGTGTCTATATCAGGGGTATCTCCGAGAAGATCGGAAGGATCGGAAATAAATACAACATCAAGAGTTGCTTTCAATCCGGCAGTACCTTACGAAGCTTCCTCACCAAGACGAAACCAGAGAAAACAACAGAATTTAGCAAAAACTATATTTACAAAGTCCCATGTTGATATCGGAGAGACCAAGAGGCCATTATCAGTAAGAATAGCCGAACACAAAAAGTGGATTCAACGAGGGGAAACATCAAAATCGGGAATTGTTGGCCACGCCTGGACAAAACACCACCAAATTCTTTGGGACGAAGCTAGTGTTCTTCATAGAGAGGAACATTGGTTCAAACGGAAATTTTAAGGAAACCACCTATATAGAAGCCAATAGTGCCTTCAGTCAACCAAGCGTGGAAATTAAAAACGTATGGTAACCGCTCATGGACCGTTTTGGAGGGAGAAAAAGCGCGAAACCACGCGCGCCACAAAACCGTGCGTAATTACACCGTAATTACACTTTAATTATAGACCTATAAAAGGTCGCGTAGCATCTGATTTTGTCATTATTCACCAGAAGACGATTGCGGATTCAAGCAATTGAAACGTTGTGAAAAATTTGAAAGAGATAGAAATCTTTCAACCATCAAGATGATGGGCGTCCGAAATATAAGTAATCAAGTTACTACATCGTCTAAAACATTCAAACAAATAGTCTTGATATTTTTTTTTTATATTTCGAAGGTCTATAAGTGACCATTTTATTGATGAATTGTCTACTTTGAAATGTTCTGTGCAACTGGGTGGTTTATTGATCATAATTTTCTCATTATTTTCAAATATTTTCGACTTTCTTCATAATTTTTATAACAAAAAGTAGTATATATTAAATTATGCATAATACAATATTGGAATACTAGACCGGGATCCCACGCCCATTTTCAAAACTGATTAATAACTGGCTGAATCTTCCTGAGTAGCGGAATTTTGCCGAGACGCACAACTTTTTCTTCTACGAAAATTCTCGATAGTGGCAGCTAATAAAATGCGCAGGCGTCAATAATGTCGATTTGGTGAGTGCAAAAAAGTCATTGATTACAGTTAGCTTTTCAGTTGAACCTCGATATAATTCGATAAAGTTCTCGAAACAACTTTTGTCCTACAAAATGGATGGTAGGACTGAAGAGTCCCCCACTCCCAACATGTACCAATGACGTGGTCATAAGAAATCATCAGTACCCAGTGAATGTTTCTACTGTTGCTTCCTTTATATTTGTATAATTAAATGGTCACATTGTCCTAGGTAGGTTTTCACAGTCCTACATGCCAAAGCCGTAGTATACAGGGTGCTCCATTATGTTCTTGTACAAACTTCAAATGGCGAGTTTTTGACTAATTACAAAATGAAAAGTTCATATGAACATGGGTCCGTCAATATTTGGTTTAGGAGATACAGGGTATCTTGGATATGCATGGTATATTGATATTTTGTATACAGTAAATTATTTAAAAAATCTCAAAATTCATGATGTGTCGCCCTCTAGCGACGAATCTGGTCATACGATCGAGTAGGGCCAATGGAGACTTTTACTAGGAATAGCTCGGCTTAAACACACCAAAAATTCAGCCATTTTCACAGTAAGACTTTTTTTCATTGAATGTAAGCGGGGTCTTTTGATGATAGTTGCATAAATTGTTGTTTAAAATTGATTTTTCCGTTAACTAGATGTCGTTCCCTCACGTACGACAGCCCTCAAAAGACGAAACTTGTGCGAGCCAAGGATTGACTAATTCTTACTTTTTACGTGCTATTCCACTTTCTTGGGCCATCAGAGAAATATGAGCAGGCACTAGGCTTCGAACCCACGACCGGTGACCAGAGTGGATAAAAGATCGGTACTTCAACTACTTGGCCATTTGACCACCGTAAAATATAATATCTTCATTCGAACTGGACTTTTTGAGGCCTCTGGAGACACCATACATCCTATTTTACCGTTGGGCATATTTTCACAATTAGTCTGACGTCCTTGAATATTTTTAATTATAAATTTCAGCTCTTCTGACGACGATGTTGTGTTGCAGGTATACTGGGTTTCCCTGCATCTGTGAAAGCGAATTAAGTCGCCCCGGAGTGAAGATTGGTTATTTCAATGTTTTTACTTTGTTATTGTTGTTTTAAATATGTTTACAAAAATTATGAATGCTAAACAAAATTTCCCACTTTTTTCATAAACTTTTCACGTAAATTATGATATTTTTGAATTAAACAAACAATTATGAATTGAAAGTAACATTACTTTATGAATAAAAGAATAATAATTTAGCTAAACCACAATTTCAAAATGATTCGTTATTTTGAATAATTTTTGTAGGACTAGCAATGCATACCCGTTTTTTGTAGGACACTCTATTATTTAGGTGAAGAACACACTAACAGTTCATGTGTTATCATTGTCCTACAGTTACTTATAATTTTTTTTAACCATAGAATTGACAATTTTGGAGCGTAGGTCTGGGAATACCTACCATTCAATTCGTAGGACAATATGACCATTCAATTATACAAATATTAACCAAGCAACGGTAAAATATCCGCTGGTTACTAATGATTTTTTATGACCACATCCGGGTTCGATCCCCGGTCGTGTGTCACTGAGCTGAAGTGGTTCGGATTCCACTTTTATTTAAACTCTAGGTCCCGGATCTCCCTTGCTCGCAAAAGCTCTGCTTTTGAGGGGTTTTCTCCGAAAACCTGGGAGTTTCATAAAAACAAATTTTACAAAATTTTTACGTCATTGGTACATGTGGGGAGTTGGGGACTCTTCAATCCTACCACCCATTTTGTAGGACAAAAGTTTTTTCGAGTTTTATCTCGAAGTTCAACTAAAAAACTGTTATTAATGACTCTTTTGCACTCACCAAATTGAAATGGTTGACGCCTGCGCATTAGCGCATTAGCTATCACTATCGAAAATTTTCGTAGAGAAAAAAGTTGGGCGTCTCGTCAAAATGAAGCTACTCAGGAAGATTCAGCCTGTTATTAATAATTTTTCAAAATAGGCGTCGGATCCCGCTCTATACATAATAACACTACAAAATCAATTTAAAAATATCATTTTCATTCTTTTCTACAACATAGACCATTTGAAAGTAAACATTTCAACAATTAAAATGGTCACTTATAGACTTTCGACATACAAAACAATCATCAAAATAATTGTTCGGGAAGGATAGGGTATTTTTTTCCAAAAATGTACCTTACCCAAAAACTAGTAGTCTTCTGAATTGCGAAAAAATCATGCCTATTAGACACCAAAAATTACATATTTCTACAAATTTTCATCCAAATTAAATCATGTATCCTCGAGAAAAATATTAAATACTGAAAAATAGGTTTTTTGCTGTTTTGGCAGTTTTTGATTTTTTCATTATTCACAACTGTTTTCCTGAACATTTTCTGCTAAGAGGTCACGTTTCGCCGCAAATCGCAAAAAACCGTTATCATCCTCTAAACTGCATCCCCATTTCACCATTTTGAGTGTTTTCGTGTTTAATTTTATTTTTTCTTGAAGTTGGAACCACAACATTTTTCACCTGATCCTTGCCTGTTACTTTTTTTACAAAAATTGAAGGCACCAGGCTATCAATCTAATTGTGAAAATGGAGAATGAAAATTAAACCTCTTTTGACTTTTACTAGGATTTGATTTGTGTTCTACATGTGATGATAGTAGTGCAGAAGGTCAATATATTATAAAAATAATAATAATATAACGTCTTCATTATTTTCAAACGTTATTTCAATAATATTTGTATAATAAATCAAAATCTGAAATAATGGGCCAAGACTTGTTTTTCCACTCAATCAAATGAACCTGATATTTACTGAAAAACAACTTATTTTTTTATTTTGACCCACTGCTAGTCCTCCCAAATTTAAATTTGGCAGATGTTCATAATTCTCAAATCAACAGTAAAAGTTCAACAGAAACTGTTTTAATTCGTAAACAATAAAATAAATTTGTTTTCCATTCCTAATCTTCCTAGATTTCAAGTGTATGTTGCTTAAGACTATGATAATTTTTTTCACAAATTTTTATTACATTTATGAATTGGAAATTTCGAATAATGCAAGCTTACTTATGTAATATTTGATCTCGGATATATGAGCACAACCCTAGTTTTATTGTCATCCAGTAAGTATATTGTCGACATTTGAATGATCCAAAAACAAGTTCAACTTTGTGATCATTTGGATTCATGAACAAGGCTTTCTCTAGCATTTCTCGATGAATCCTCCCATTTCCTATTATTGCTATTTCTCATAATCTTAGTACTAATTTGCTATTGTCAACATCTTAGTGATGTAGCATTCAATTATTAATATTTATAAATCATTCACACCGCGGACAGCCAACGGCTTTGCGGTTTCTCCTTTTGTTTATTTGACACTTCATAGATTTCATATATTTTAATTTCTCATAATCATAGTTTTAATATACGTGTATTTTTGTGTTCATTTGAATTCATGATCAAGGCTTTCTCTATAATTTCTCGATAAATCCTGTCGTTTCTTATTATTGCTATTTCTCATAATCTTAGGCTCAATTTACTGTTGTCAACATCTTTGTGATGTAGCATTCAATTATTAATCTACTGATTCATAAATCACTCAAACCGCGGACAGCCAACGGCTTTGCGGTTTCTCCTCTTGTTTATTTGACACTTCATAGATTTTATATATATTTTATTTCTCATGATCATAGTTTTAATTTACTATTGTTAAAATTTTAGTGATACAATATTTAACCCTAGAGAGCTAACGTGTTTTGAATGTACGTAATTACTATCCTACCGTAAAATTTACGACTTTTTCGAATAGCCATAAAAATGTAAAAGTAAAATGGCGGATTAGTAATATATTTATTTTCTTTACTTAAATCAACAATTATTCTAAACGAAAACACAAGAATGAGGTGAAAAAAAAAGGATAGTTTTCAACATTGAATACACGATGTGGATCTGTGTTTCGCACATATGGGGCGTTTGAACTGGTCACAATAGGAGGTGGTTATTCTCCTTTTTCTCGATGGACAAAGGCTACAAATAGTTCTAGGTCCTTTATGAGGTGTTGTTTCACTTGATGAGGCCATAGGATTCAAAATATCACTCAAAGATTTTTGGAGTGAGCGAGATAAATTTTTGTATTATGATCGGTGCTCCAACCATGGTTTCGTGAGTTGCATGCTAAGATTATATAAAAAAAAAATTGTCTTGAAATGGGCTTTTCTTTTTTGCTTAGCTCTTTATGGTTATATATGATATAACTGTTTATTCCACGCATATTCAGAAGATACATAATTGCAATCGTCTACTATTTCGGTTGCAACTCATGTTCGCACACATCTGATCGAAAGAATCGCCCCAACTTTAGTTCCATTATAAAACTCAATAAGTGAGGGTTTCTTCGGTGAAGGAGATATCGAGGGTTGGTCATGTGTGGTCGATAATGAAAGAACATTCTTGTCATTTTTTGTTACATATAAAACAAGCATTAGATCTTTGTCAAAGCCGAACATAGAGGTTTTGGGTTTGCGATGTTTCAAATCCAAAAACTCTGGTGGAATTCCTTTCTTGTTTTTACGCAATGTTTCAACAATAGTCAATTTGTAAGGATTAGCTAACATTGTTTTCGCCAAATCTACCGACGTGAACCAGTTGTCCATAGTTACGTTCCGATTCGACCCGTGGACTGTTTCAGTCAGTTCTTTCACATAATAAGTGCCAAGGGGATCACCATCAGTGTTCGTAGATTTTCCTAAGTAAGGAGCTGCATCAATCATATACTTCGTTCTAGAATCACAAATCATTACTATTTTGAGTACATATTTCGCCGGCTTCTTAGGCATCTTCCACGGAACCCCAGTAGTTGTTCATCTATAGTCAGAAAAGACCCAGGTTTATAATTTCTATTGCAGTTCAATATAAATAGACTCCATGTTTCTCTTATTGGAGCAAAAGAATCGGACCCTTTCCGTATAGGCCCTGTGGTTTGATCGACAAACCGTAGAAACTTCAAGAGGAAATTGAATCGTTCCTTACTCATGATAGATCTATAAAAAATTTCTGATATATTTTTTTTTGTTTTTACGAAACTCCCAGGTTTTCGGAGAAAACCCCTCAAAAGCAGAGCTTGTGCGAGCAAGGGAGATATGTTTGGATCGAACATGAGGAGGGAATTCAAGTGGTTATTTTTCATAGATGCTGAAAAGAAAAGTAATCCAAATAAGGCCATTACTTCATTTTTGTTGGTTTTTGTTATTGTTGCCGAGTTCTGATTTTCTTTCTTGCCTTTTGTGGTATCATTTGATTAGTATGCTCAACGATCAGGTCTATTATTATATCTTCAAAGAGTAACTTGAAAACATCAAGCTCATTCTCGGCATTTGCACAATATTATTACTTGGACCGGCTCTGATATGCACAACATTTTTGGATGAATACCTTCCAACACGACTCCTTGGAATTGTACTCTATCCATGTCCCTTTTTACCTTTTACATGGAGTCGCGGTAAAACTACAATATTTGGATTTGTGTTCATGAGTTCAGAGAGCGGTATATCTTCAATCATATTTTGTATCAAATCATTTTCGTTCTCAACATTTGTGATGTGTCATCCTCTTGGTCGAAATGTGACAAATTTGTATCTTCAACAAGGCAGTTTTCTTTCCATTCACTATCCGTGTCTTCGTGGTTCTCTTCATTTTCACAATGATCTTCTGTTTCACTAGCTGAATCACCCGATAAGGCGTCATCTTCGTCATCTTCATATAAGAGATTTATTAGTTCTGTTTCCTTCAAGGGGCGTGTTCTCTCGTAGGAATACGCCATTTTATTGGATGAGCGGAACCTGAAAAGGCAATATATTCCTATACAATGAATATAATTATGAACAAAATTTAAAAAAACTCACGTAAATGCTATCGCGTAGTAAATTTTACGACGAAATGCCGATTTCACCTAATAATTCAAAGTGCACAAACACCTTCCGCCGTCTACTAGTTCCAGACACCTACTCAGGAAAACTCGTTGATGGACTAAAGCGACACCCGAACAACATCGAAGATTTTCGACAATTTCAATCCACCCATCGTAAATATGACGAGCGATAGCTTTCTAGGGTCAATTAGGCATGTACTATTTTATAAATCACTCAATCCGCGGACAGCCCATGGCTTTGCGGTATCTCTTCTTGTTTATTCACCACTTGTAAGATCAATTGTTATATTTAATTCAAATAAACAAATATTATTATTATTATTATTCCCTTTATCCTTCTTCATTTCGTATTGCTAATGTGAAAAAAGTATAATCTTCAAAATGACTACAGAATATGTATATGAGTAAAAATTATATTCAAATAAGATACTCGAACAGAAACGTTGTATAATTGTTTCTCTTTTTGAGTAAAGTCTGTTTGAGAAAAATAAATTATTGAAAAATATTTTAAGAGACAAGCGTTTATACAAATGCACAAAACAGAAATGAATAATTTCCCTAATTGTTTGACAGGTTAACCCTTCTATGAGTAACGGATATGAAATAAGGTAATTTTTTCAAGACAAGCTTTTAGTCCGATGTTTTTTCACCTGTACTCTCACAATAACCTGATTCTCACATCTATTGAAGTTTTTTCTTTTCCATTGCATTTGAATACAAGCCTGTCTTTTAACATAATTTTAACCTCTTTTCATTTCTGTTGTATAATCGCCAATAATTCTTTTCTATGAAAGTTTTAAAACAGTTTTATGTTCAGAATTATTTTGTATGAGATAAATAATACCTTCATTATCTGATAACTTTAAAGTTGATACGTCCTTAATGTTTGTGCTAGCATAATCAACAATGTGTGGTTCATCAACTTGCATTACTACATTGAAAAAGTCTACTAGATTTGATAAAATTCAATTTCATTTGATTCGCTGTTGGAACGTAATATTAGAGAGATATTGAGAATTTTCAAAACACCACAATGCTTTCAACTTACCCAACCCATTATTGAATATAATTTTCTGAAACTAGCATTATATACTAATGTTAAATCCAACATAGAATCACTCCACACCATCAGAAGGTTCAAGAAAGAATCCAAAAATAGCCATAAGAAGTGTTGTCCTACGATGGGGTTGAATTGTTTCACAACCTTAAATATAGTCGAATACATCAGTTCCATTTCTTTCACTTTATATTTCGTTACAATATGTTCAGATTGTATATTATGGAATGTAGCATTGGCGATGTTGGACAAATATTCGTAACGTCTTTTCAATAAGCCGCATACTTCATAAACGATTACACAAAACACCACATTTTTTATCATGATTATTAGTGCTTCGACTCGGAAATATTTCGTTTCAGAAAAAACCTCTCCATAGATGAACAGCAATATTACGCCTACAAAGTAAATAGCTGCTGCCAATGAGTGATGGGATATACTGACGTCTTTGACATGCGTCTTCGGTTCTATCTTTTTGTCATATTGTGTTATATGTCCAAGGAGCTTTTCCCAGTGAGGACCACATACCGCAACTTCATATATTCCAACCATTGCAAGGTACAGTTGAAGACCCATCTTCAAACTCATGAAAAGTAAAGTACATTTTGGAATTTTGCTGGTGGTACCAAAAATAGCATGCAAGCAAATCACACAGTAGTAAAGTATCACTGCATGTATAGAGAGAGTATATAAGCTGGATATCTTATTCATTCGTGGATACTTCTTGGAAATTATTGGGTAAAGCCCAATAACTTTCCCAAAATTCAAGTAGAATTTCAAAAGTTTTCCATCTTTTCTTCCACTCTCGACAGGTCCCATTTCAATCGACATTGAATTTGTCACTGACTTTGTCACTGACTTTGAAAGCATTGAGCACTGAGCATTGTGAGAGAACGTCGTCATGGTTAGTTGATGTTGTTGCATGAACACAGTATATTTCAATGCCACGTCATCAAATATTTGATGTCACTTAAAATTAATGAGAACAAGAGGCGGTCCCGTATTCACTAAAACGCTTTGTCTTCATCGCTGACGCTATTTCTGTGGACTACATACGGACAGCTGATTCCAATAAAATATTGCAAAGATATAATTCCAAAATAACATCGATCTATCTAATCATTCGATTTGTTCGACATGTTCTTGTGAATACGACCAACATAAAGCGGAAGAAGAACTATTGTTTCCTTGCTAACGTTTTGTAACGCTCAATTTTTTTTTTCCAAAAATACACTATCAACTAACGCAAGGATGAAAAATTTCTACTACTAAATCATCTGCAACACCCTGTGAATTAAACTGATTGATTCATTTTTCCATCCAGTTTGTCGCATAGAAATATATATTATATACTTACTCTAGAATGCTAATCCTGCCAGTTTCTACGGCAAAAAGCATGCCGTGTATGCGACCCGTTTACGATGTGCGCATGCGCGTCATCAGTGTAGTTTGGGTACATCGTTACCAAGTTTGAAAATGATTTGGTGTTCCAATTCAGAGTTTTTTGTTATGAGGCAATAAAACACATGTCATTTGGAAGAGAGAAATTTGACAGCGCATTTAGGGCTTTTCAAAACCGAAAAGAACCTTTCAGAGATAGATAACTCCGAATTTTAGGCGCGAAAGAAACTTATTTAAAACAAAAATGTACCCTACGCTACCGTAATTATAGTGACCGTGCAACAGTGCTTTTTCATCAACAGGAAGACTTGTTACTAAGATCTGTCACTCTTGTCAGAGACAGAGACGGTTTTTAGAATTTCAGATTTTCTCGTGTCGTTTTGTGTGGTGTTTGTTGCCGTTGGTTATTCTTTCATCTTTCGTGAATTTGCATTAATCTTGTTCCTTTAAAAACAATTTCTAATAAAGCCGTTTCTTCCTGAAAATAAACAATGAACTGTTTAGTGTTGTGTAAAGGAAAAATACCTGAAATAAATCGTTTTTGATACATAACGAAATTTTGTATGTACCTATATGCTTGGCTCAAAATAGCTTAGATATTATTTTAGCTTGAAAAAAAAGACATGAATTTTGGTTATTGTTTTTAAGAAGAGACCTCAGCAGAACATTTGAGTAAGAAAATTGTAATTTGTGGCAGACATTTTCCTCATGAAGATTCATGTAAAAACGACAATAGAATAATTTGAAACCTAGTGCAGTACCAATACTGTGTCTGCGTAAGCATGCATGGCGAGTGATACAACTTTCTACCACATCGCTTATATTATGAGTTCTAGATTCCTACAAAAAGTACTAAACATACACAGAATCGCCTCAGAAAATTAATGTCAATATTGAATTGCTTTTCTTTGATGGTAAGGAAAATGCTTCTGGCCTCACTTTTTCATGCACCCCCATTGTGGAAATTGCACTAAGGTAATACAACCAGAAATACTTTGTTTTCATTTGTTTTTTCTTTCTCGTGCATTTATTGTTGATAGGTATCCTGTGTCCCTGTGGCAGAAACTGCTTTTGTAATTTGTTGTAATATATACAGGCCGTTTTTTTTTAGCTGATCCCACTATTGCTATTTCGGAAACGGAGAATAAATAGGAAAAAAGTTTCCTATTTTGGAAAGCAATAATAAGCTTTTTTTAGATCTTAAATATCAATGGTTGTTTTTGAGATATTCGCCAAAAACTAAATTAGTCGAATTTAGTTTTTTGGCTCTCCCGCCTCCATTTCGAATGATATAAGAAAAAGTCAGGGGAACTTTCAATAATGTTTCAAATTTTTTATAATTTTTATGAACCAATTTTCAATGCGACGTTTCGTTCATTAGATTCCATCATCAATTTTATTTTTGTAAATACGGACCTCTAGTTTTCTTCATCGATTTTTGTAGCCACTTTCATAACAAATTCAGGTATGTATTACAATACATGCGTTTTTCGACGTTTTACTCCGAAAAAACATCATCAATATTTGGTCATACAATTCCCGTCAGTGTAGTCTCAAAAAAAAGTCTGAGGAACTTTCAATACTGTTTCATATTTGTTATAATCTTATATGAACCAATTTCCAAAGCGACGTTTCGTTCATTAAATTCCATATTCAACTTTATTGTTTTAAATATGGGCCTCAAGTTTTTTTCATCAATTTTGGTAGCCACTGTTTTAACAAATTCCGCTGTTAATTACAATACATGTATTTTTCGACGTTTTTCTCCTGATCAGTGTATAGTCAAACAATTCCCGGTCAGATGAGCTACCTCAAAAAAGTAAGTACCAATATTTTTTGGGTCTAGAACTCAAAGATATACATAAAAGGTTTGAATTACCGTCCATCGTTTCTTAAACACATATTCGCTCTTGCTATAATATGTTTATGACAATTTTTAAGCATTTGTGGAGTTATAGCCATGCCAGCCCACCTTATTGTTTCTTTCAATTGGTCAATATTGCCAAAAGTTGATCCGAATACCATGTCTTTAATGAAACCCCACAATGAAAAGTCCAAAAGGGTCAGGTCAGGTGAACGTGGTGGCCATTTGATAGGACCATTGTTTCCTATTCATCGTCCTTGCATAGTCGTATTGACGAAATCTCTGCAAATATTTCTGCGATGTGGCGTAGCTCCATAATGTTGGAAAAACTGACATTTTCGCAGAATATTCAAAGGTAAATCTTCCAACAACTCAACTAGAGTCTGCGACAAGAATTCTAAATATTCCCCCGTCAACGATGTCTCAAAAAAATAGGGACCGATAATCTTGGTGTCTAGAACACCAAGCCAAACATTAACTACAAATCTCTCTTGGAAATTTGTAGCTCTATGTAGAAAGGAATTATCTTGTCGCCATAATGTATATTTCTGTTAAAACATCCGTTATTTGTGAATCTACTTACCCAAAACGCCAATTTCAGTATCGCCACCCCTGTTAGTTACTGTACAACTATTACTCGAGGGTTTTTCAAATGAACCATGATTCCGTAAACTCCTCTCAATGCGTTGAAAATATCTTTCGGATGGCTGATGCCTCTTAGGGTACAATTCCCCATACATAGCTAGAGATCTAGTAGCATTTCTCAAACATTTCGCGTATACGAAAAGCATATCAACTTTCTCGTCATTAGAAATATTCATAGTTTTCACCTCACAAATTCACACGAATCAAATGATTATTCATGTACTTGTCAATAGATTTGACACTTTATTATTCAGTTAATTCATGGCTCACTTTGAAAAAGTCAATTCATTTCAGTGCTCTCCGAATTTTTCTCCAAGATTTCTGTTTGCCAGAAAACATCAGAAACAAACATTTATGTTCCATAAAAATTGACTTTTGAACAGTTCTTACATATTCTTTCAAACACCCTGGAATGCATAGGCGTTCACGTCTACTTGCAAATTTTCAAAAGATGTGTGGAGGTGATATATTTTTGAGTTCTAATATTTTGGTTTCTACCTTTTTCAGTCTACACTAACGGAAATTGTTTGACTAAATATTGATGATGTTTTGTCGGAGAAAAACGTCGAGAAATGTATTGTAATTAATAGCTGCATATGTTAAAACAGTGGCTACTGAAATTGATGAAAAACTTGCGGTCCATATTTAAAACAATAAAGTTGACTATGGAATTTAATGAAAGAAACGTCACATTGAAAATTGGTTCATATAAGATTATAACAAATATGAAACAGTATTGAAAGTTCCTCAGACTTTTTTTTGAGACTACACTGACGGGAATTGTATGACCAAATATTGATGATGTTTTTTCGGAGAAAAACGTCGAAAAACACATGTATTGTAATACATACCTGAATTTGTTATGAAAGTGGCTACAAAAATCGATGAAGAAAACTAGAGGTCCGTATTTACAAAAATAAAGTTGATGATGTAATCTAATGAGCGAAACGTCGCATTGAAAATTGGTTCATATCAGATTATAAAAAATATGAAACATTATTGAAAGTTCCTTTGACTTTTTCTCATATCATTCGAAATGGAGGCGGTAGAGCTAAAAAACGAAATTCGACTAATTTAGTTTTTGGCGAATATCTCAAAAACAACCATTGATATTCAAGATCTGAAAAAAGCTTATTATTGCTCCCCAAAATAGGAAACTTTTTTCCCATTTAACCGACCTTGTAGGTCTCTCCGTTTCCGAGATTAAATGCAGTTGCGTATTTTGAATTGAATCGTTCTAGAAAAAAAAACTTCGAGCTTCCAAGCATCCAATTTTATAAATCCAATTTGAGTTGAAATTATTCATGATATTAGCTGAAATACATTTTCATAGTTTTTTGTACTTTCAATTTATTTTCCAGCGATTTTTGGTTATGATAATTTTTAAGAAAAAAAAATTAAATGACATGATGAATTGAAAAAATTGAGAGTTTCCGGAATTCTTATGGGACCAATGGTTTTTGCAAGAAACGGATTCTACGATCGGGAAATTTATACCTGATTGGCGCTGTAATCGAGAACAGACAGGTGCTGTGTTGCCAATGTTCATCGAGTTCATTATCTCCACCCCCACTCTTGATAAGTATGCCAACAAACCTGAGCAGGAGGGTATGAGGAAGAAATTCGACTTTTTGGTGATGGTGGCTCTTAAACCTTCAATTACTTCTAGAAGATTCGAGATTGTACTAGAAAAAAAAATAACTGCGAATCGTGTCTATGTTAACAAGAAATAACTTCAAGGAACCTTTAATCTGCCACGAAATTCCTAATAGACCGGGGGATGGTGACAGATTTTGAGACACGATTTGACTCAGTATGCCTTTTGGAGCACAGTATTGTCCGTATTTCCTCATGATAATAAGGCAGGAATAAGAGAGTCGTCCTGGGTTCTTCCTAAAAAAAAATTGTTAATCATTTGTTCGAAAAATATGTGTTTCGCTACGAATTTAATCAGGCTGCTATGTGTTTTGTAATGAAATAACGAAAATAAAATACTCAGAAAACCATTGGCATACCGTTAGGGCGGGTCCGAAGGGTTGGTATGGTGACGTGAATTTGTATGAGAATAAGGAAATTTTCCGTGTTTTTAAACAGGCTGCCACTGATAAGTATACAAGTTATTGTTCTGAAACTGATAAAAAAAAAGATGGCATACTGAATGCGTATGCCTAAGTACTGTTAACTCTGCAAAAATTTTGAACAGGTATGGAATAACATTCCGTGATTTTAATCAGCACAAAATTTGTTTAATATAAAGTTTGTCTCCTGAATTGTTGATATGTAACATGGCATACGAGTTGTGCGGGTTAGTCATACTGAAAAATTTAAATGAAGTGTCAAAATAGATTTAAAAAAATTCCATGTATTTAAGCAGTATGCCTGTCTGTTTTCATTATAGCCATGGTTTTCTATATAAAAAATTGTAAAAAAGTTGCAAAATTATGAAAAAAAACATGTATATTTGATCAGTATGCCTCTTGGTTTATGAAAAAAGTTAGTGATTCACTTCGTTAAAATGAAAATGACATACAAGTAGCCCGGGTTTATCACATTAAAAAATGCAATAAACCTTTCTTACTATTTCGATTTTCCGACATTGCCATATCGCAGGACCGTTATATGGTGGTCCCAAATTTTTAATTATGGATTCTCTTTTTTCCGAAGTTATACCACACGGGGTACTACGGAAAGTGGGTCGCATGAGGTATTTTTCATAATTTTTTTTTGCAGAATGTCTGCTTCCACAAATATATCATTTGCATAAGTTCTGCATGAAAATGAGAATTTTCCTTTTGTAAACATTATTTCCGAGCCTTCACTTAAATACGGTCTAGGATTCAATTTATTTATCTTTGTAACTGAAGAACAGTTTTTCCAACCAGCTATATCAGTTATGTTCATACAGTTAACTGTAACGTGGCCTTTATTCGAGCTTTTGACCGCCTCAGTAAAATTGTTGAAATCGTAAGTGTTTTGTTTCTCAAGGCTCAATTCTACCTGATGGTGAAAACTATCTGCTCTACTGACATATAACTATGTCCGGGTTCAAAATATTTCAGATGGCAATTTTCTGTGCCAAATTCGGAGCTCTTGAGAAAAATTAATGGAGTAATAAAGGTCCAATTTTTTGTTTTGACTCGTACAGTTATTTGCTCAAATTGTATGGAAAGCACTTATGATGTCCTCTTGTTTTCTTCCTGCTACCCCTTCGTGCCAAAGAACTGCTAATGGAAAATGTTTTTTCTGAGACCCAAGGGGGACAAAACTTTCACTATGAACACTAATTCTTCGTGTGAAAAGGACTCTTTTGAACATGTCTATTCTTGGTAACATAATGACCTTTTGCAAATCAGCAGAAACTGCTAAAATGTTTGTCTGATTGGTTTCCATTTTTGTTGCTTTCTCAACATCTTTTTAATAAGCCATTCGAGTGTATTCCACGTGTTGTAGATGAATTTTCCATAGTTTACAGATTTCACACTCATTATTCAAAGACTGTTTGGTGTGAGGGAAGTTGTGAAAGGAATACTCTTCGCATTTTTAACAGTCTTCGATTCCAAGCTTTGCAAAAGAAATATTTAACTTTATCACTTCTGTTCTGTATTGCCAAAATGATTTTAAAACTGTAAATACGCACAATTTTCTTCGTCAAATTGTTGATAAGGCCTATACAAGCCCCAAATGATATATCCCAATTTTGATAAATATGTGAAATACGTGGTTTTTTCTTATGACGTTAGAATAAGTGTTGTCCAATGATGAAAAACAATAATTACTCTATAATATAGTTATGATTTAAATGTGTTTCGTTTCCAATAAACTCAGTTTTCATAAATATCTTTTTTATTCTTGGCTTTTATAAACCTTAGTCCTCATCAATCGATGTGCGATTTGTTATTCCACCTACATATACCATGATTATCATGAAACCGGAAAGGAATACAGCTTAAAACACAAAAAAATTTATGTTTCTCTCATATCGGTTTCCTCTATATTTGCATCCTTTTTAAATATTTTCTTGGACTTTACATATTGGTATGTCATATGTTATTCCACCTACATATACCATGATTATAATAAAAACAGAAAGGTGTTATACTTAAAAAAACAAAAATTGTCACTTTTCTCTTACACATCAGGTTATCTCTATTTTGAATAACTTTTTATATTTTTGACAAGCTTGGACCTTATCGATAGGTATGCCTTTTGTTATTCCAACTACATGCACCATGTTCATCATGTAAACAGAAAAGCATACTGCTCAAAATAGCGGAAATTTTTGTTTATATTTTGCAATTTTTTTTTGCGTATGCCTGTAATTTTTACTCTCTCAAACCATATGCCAATTTCATATACATCTTACATTACCATAAACTCAATGAAAATGGAATGGCATACTGACTAAAATCACGGAATGTTATTACATACCTGTACAAAATTTTTGCAGAGTTAACAGTACTTAGCCATACGCATTCAGTATGCCATCTTTTTTTCAAGCAGTTTCAAAACAATAACTTGTATACTTATCAGTGGCAGCCTGTTTAAAAACACGGAAAATTTCCTTATTCTCATACAAATTCACGTGACCAAACCAACCCTTCGGACCCGCCCTAACGGTATGCCAATGGTTTTCTGAGTATTTTATTCTCGTTATTTCATTACAAAACACAAAGCAGCCTGATTAAAATCGTAGCGAAACACATATTTTTCAAACAAATGATTAATAATTTTTTTTGTGAAGAACCCAGGACGACTCTTTTATTCCTGCCTTATTATCATGAGGAAATACAGACAATACTGTCCTCCAAAAGGCATACTGAGTAAAATCGTGTCTCAAAATCTGTCACCATCCCCCGGTCTATAAGCAACCATGGCAAAAAATAGGATGTGACATTTTGTATACGGGTCGGGTCGTATTACATATCATTTAGTGATAGATTATTATAGCAAGTGGGTAGAACTTGTTCCTTTGAACCGAAATGCACTATCGTAAACTATAATAAAAGAATTGGAAACTATATTTTCCCGCTTGGGTGTACCTTCAACTCAGATGAGTGATGGAGGTCCTCAGTTTTCTTCTTTCTTTAAACAATTCTCAGAACAGTGGGATTTTAGATTCATAGAAACAAGTCCCCGCTTTCCATCTTCAAATGGAATGCTGGAAAGGTGCAAACAAACAATGAAAAAACTACAAAAAAATGCCTCTACTTGAGCGCAAAGATATAGATAATACTCTATTAAATTATAGAAATACACCTATCGATTATAACTACTGTCCAGCAGAATTGCTCTTATGTAGAAAACTATAAGATTTTATACCTACAATCAATGAAAAACAGAAACCTCATTTTATTGATTATAAGAGATACAATGAAAGAATAAGATACAACCAAGAAAAACAAAAAGAGTTTTATGACAGATGTACAAAACCCCTGAGTATTCTAGGACCTAATGAAAATATTGTATTTCAAAAACAACTTGAATCTAAATGGCGATCAGGAAAAGTTTGTGAGCAAATGAGACCACGCTCTTACAAGGTAGCGGATAATGAAGGTAAAACATTTATTAGAAATCGTAGATTTTTGAGAACTATTCCTCAGACAAACTAAAAAGAAAATCAACCGATTCATTCGAAAGTAGTTACACAGATTGTGAAACTTCATCGGAAGAATCATACATGGAACATTCTTCAGATAATAAGAACAGCTTGGATGAAACTCTAATTTATGAACCTGTACTTTGCACGAGTAGTGGCAGAATAGTAAAGAAGCTAGAAAGACTTCTATACTTATAATGTATATATTATGTAAATATTTGGTGATGGGATCATTATATTAAAATGGGATATAATGAATTAGGAAAAGGGAGATGTAACATAAATGTAAGTCAATGTGACAACACTGTCAACACTATAATATTATCCTTGACACTGAGTAGTTTGATAGACGACAGTTACTCTCACACCTTCGTGTTTTAATTATCAACAAGCAACTTATGATTTTCATTATTACCGTGATGATTATTGGGAGACAGTAGTGTATCTTTTATACACTTTGGTGCATACGTGAGCCATTCGATTTTGCAAGTACGGCTTACATAACTTCTAGCTTAATCAATTTTTCTTTTTAAATAATGTTGAATAAGTTGGTCAATTTAATTTTTTTGGTTCATTCGGCAACGACTTGTCGAGTTTTGGGTGGAATTTGATTGACTATTCAATGGTACCACGATAGTGGTAAGGTGTTGTCTTTTTGTTCTCAGAACTATTAATGTTGGGGAATAATCATAATTTTGGAAACGTTCAATTTACATTTCATTGTTTTTGATTTTTTTTTCCATTTTTATTTATTGTACAATGTTGCCAAGTGTACGAAAAGTCCAAGACTCACAGAATTCGTGTTCACATGGGTTATCTATATTATTTTTATTTTTCGATACGATTTTTAATATTTCAATGTTGCCAAGTTGTACAGGAAATCCGAAAATTTCCGAATTCCTTCACACACACAGAGAGAAATAAATGTATTTTTTCTACACAATTGTGAATAATTTCAGCACAATTTGTTACTAAAATGTTGGCATCACCAATTTGTTCAATTTTCTTCTATAATATTGTATTATAGATATTGTGTATAAACGATACACTTCAGTGCACAATTATTTATTGAATTTCACAAAACGCGTATGATGAAAGAATGGACAATTGTGTAAAATATCTACACAACTGTGTCTTACACAACGTTGTGCATGAACCTGCTGCAGTCTTTTCTCTCTGTGCACTGGTCATCTATATTATTTTTATTGTTCGATATGATCTTTAGTAATGCAATGTTGCCAAGATGTACAGGAAATCCGAAATTTTCAGAATTCCTTCACACATGCTACATCTATATTATTTTTATTGATCGATACGATTTTTCGTAATGCAATGTTGCCAAGTTGTACAGGAAATCCGTAAATTTCAGAATTGGTTTCATATGGTACATCTATATTATTTGTATTGTTCGATAAAATTTTCTTTTGCAATGAAATGTTGCCAAGTTGTAAAGAAATCCGTAAATCTCAGAATTCCTTCTCAATGGTATATCTTTATTATTTATAGCATTCAGCATGATTCCCGAAATGCAACGTTGCCAAGATATACGAAATATCCATAAATTTCGGAATTCCTTTTCACATGGTACAACTATACAGGGTGTTTCTTAAGTAGGTGTAGAAACTTTAGGAGCATGCTGCCGATGTCGAAACAAGAAAAAAACTTCCTATAGACACATGTCCACAAGTTTTTCGTTTCTAAGATACAGAGTGTCAAAGTTTAATTCTTATATTTGTTTTTTGTGAATAAATTCCAAACTACTTGTAATCTTCGAGTAAAGTTTGGTATCTGGGATGATTTTTCAATGACAAAATCAAATTTTATGTCAATTATGAAAAACACTAATTTCTAGTTGAATTTATTTTAAATTAAAAGATCTTGTCATTCAAAATCACTTGCATCGATTACTTCAAATCTCAATAACTCGAAAACAGTTGCTCGCAGTGATCTCTACCAAACATACATTTTTCACGCAAACCGAATAAAAAATATTTCCAGATACCAAACTTTACCCAAATTATAATTTTGAAATTATTTACAAAAAATAAAAAATGACACTCTGTATCTCAGAAACAATTAACTTGCGGACATATGTTTATAGGAACTTTTCTTTTTATTTTGATGTCAGCAACACGCTCCTGAATTTTCTACACGTACTTAAGAAACACCCTGTATAATATCTATTGTTCGATACCCTTTTTCGAAATACAATGTTGGCAAGATGTACACGAAGTCCGTGAACTTCAGGATTAATTTTCAAATGGTAGTTTTGAGGCTGATTGGGATTTAGTTATTTCTTCAAAGGGTTTCATTCCACGGCAGGAAAGATACGTCTTATACTACATCTGGTTTTATTCGACGGCCTGAAAGATACGTTTTATTCTACGTCTGGTTTTATACGATGGCAGCGACATATCCTCGCTCCTTATCCTACGTTGGGGATTCGAGTATAACGTTGTTCTGGATTGTCAAAGCCCAGCTTGTGAGCCAAAATAGTTATCCTGGTTACGTGAGGTGTTTTGTTTCGAAGAGAAAATTTTGAAATTTGGCGTTTTCTTAAATGTATATATATATATATATATATATATATATATGTACATTACTAAGTTCATGGGTTGAACCGCGTTGAGAGTTTATAACTCGACGTTTCGGCTCCTGCTTTGGAGCCATTTTCAAGAGTGTGACTGCGAGGCCTCTATCTGCCTACTCCTCGAGTCGTGGTCTTGAGAGATATCAAGGTCTCAACCTGCCTACTCCTTGATCTCAAAAGACGATCCGATGTTGGTTGCACTGTAGTATTTATAGGTGGTTGGCTACCTGGAGGTGGGCGGGTCTTACGGGTTTTCTCGTTTGTCTTGTCTGCTGGTGCCTGCTGTGTAGTTGGAGTTAATGGGATAATAATTGATTGCGGATAAGTTTCACGTGGCCTGGTAATTACGGTTGGAAGAACCGATGGAACTGTATGAATGATTTTTTCGGTACCTTGCTAAAATTGATCAACTGAATTTGAATATCTCCTGCGAGGTTAAGTTTTCCTCAGTATTGGGATCGATCGATGATAGCAATATAACTCTGGTAGCAGGAGCAGCCAATATCACGGTTATCAACTTTGGCTGTCTATTTGGAAATTATGACATTCTTAATTATAAAAATTTGAAAATAGATCGAAGTACACGTCAAACTCTTATGACAAAAGAACTTGTTTAAAAAAAATAAGGTACAATGCGAAAGATGTTCTATTATCGGCAACGACAATAACAACTGACCTCAACGCCATGAAATTTGTAACTATTGTGAACTCAAAGGACACCTCAGTATGGCTTGCAGAACTGAAAATGTCATGAAAATTTTATGAAAATTGATTCCGAAAAATTTAAAGACAACACCCAAATAAATAATAATACCCTAGCATTCATAGATATACTTTAGAGACTCACACGATGAAAATAATATTGAATATATCATTTCGTTGTTGAAGAAAGAATTTTGGGAAGCACTGTATTCATCTCAAGATGAAACCGTAATTTTTTACTTTGAATCTGTCTTTCCTTTGAAGCGGAAAGTAAACAAGATATGTCACCAATGGTTCTCAAAGAAGGGACCCAAAACACGAAATCGAGGTAAAATGGCGCCAAACCAGAACCAGAAAGTTAGGTAAACTGACGAAGTATCTTTCTGGTGAACCTTTCGAAATAGTCTATCGTCTTGTCACACGTATGGAATATCCAGTTTCCTCACGACTTTTACACTTTACTTATCCAACTGAGTTGAAAAATAAAATGACGAGATTTTACTCATTGAAAATCAAATAATGAATAAAATTATTCGTGATTCTAATTATACCTACCAACATAATATAATTCTTACAGAAAAACCTAAATTTACGATAAATCGTATGAATTATTTTGCACTAGTGTCTTCTATTTACGATCTGTTTTACGTAATTTTTCATTTCGAACGAGAGCGAAATACGTAATTTTCCCTGCAAGTTCACATTGGAAATCGTATTTCGAGTAGGTCGTCGGAAAATACATTTTTCGGCAACCATCCGGGAACTGTTCACTTCCCGGACACTTTTTCTTTGGGAAAGTAGCACTTCCCGGCCTAGTCCGGGAAGTACGTGCTTCCCGGACTAGGCCGGGAAGTGATCGAATTTTGATATATAATACAAATAAGAACTGAAATGTTCGGAATATTCAAATTTGGAATCGTTTCATCCGGTTAACAGATGGGTGAAAGTCGACCTCTCTTCGTCTCTTAGACTAAATGCGTCTCATTGATTTGTTATTCTACATGGTTGCCGAAAAAATAGTGTACGCAACACGTCCGAAAACAGTTTTTTTGGACTCGCAGACTTCCAGGACTCGCTAATGCTCGTCCTAGAATTTGGTATACTCGTCCAAAAAAACAGTATTTTCCGGACTTGTTACGTAAATTACTATTTTCGGCAACCATCCGGGAAGTGTTCACTTCCCGGACACTTCTTCTTTGGGAAGTAGCACTTCCCGGCCTAGTCCGGGAAGTACGTACTTCTCGGACTAGGCCGGGAAGTGCTCGAATTTTAATACAAATATTAATACAAATATTAATATAAATAATAATTAGAATGTTTCTGTTGGTACCCATTTTCTGTTCGATTTTCAAAATATAATACAATTAAGAACTGAAATGTTCGAAATATTCAAATTTGGAATCGTTTCATCCGGTTAACAGATGGGTGTAAGTCGACCTCTCTTCGTCTCTTAGACTAAAGGCGTCTCATTGATTCGTTATTCTACATGGTTGCCGAAAAAGTAGTGTACGCAACACGTCCGAAAACAGTCTTTTTGGACTCGTAGACTTCCAGGACTCGCTAACGCTCGTCCTAGAATTTGGTCTACTCGTCCAAAAAAACAGTATTTTCCGGACTTGTTACGTAAATCACTATTCTGTACCTAAGATTATCGTTAGTTTGAAAATACGACAGTATTGTTTTAAATCAGAGAGAAATTATTGGTATGACATTTTCAGATGGTGCCCAGTAAAGTTTTGATTTTTTCCTCTAAAGTGACTGCAGTGAAAATAGTTCATTGAATATAGCAAATTCGTTTATTGTATCCCCAGGCTGTTGTCAAAATTCCAGTCTGAAACTCAACAGAAGTTGTGAAAATGCACATAGTTTTTTTTATCACCTCACAATTACAAGCTTTTCCTACAATTGCAAGCTTTTCCTACAATTGCAAGCTTTTATTGTTGTTTATATAGAAGTGAGATAGTTAGCCAACCTTATGGGATTGATATTGGATTCAAATGGATGCGACATGTAGATGGCGACAGTGATCTCGCATACAAGTCATGTCGTAACTTCAGTGATCTGGCCTCCAAGTAATGTCGGAACTTGATTGAAACAATAGAACAGCGGGTTTTTGAAAAAACCTGCATCAAAGAGACGTCAAATATTCATGTTTGTTACTAATCACGCTAGGTGATACTCGCGTTTGGGACCAATACCTTTTCCACAGGCATTGACTAACTATCTCACTTCTATTTAAACAATGCTTGTATGCAAGGCGCAAATTGGGACACGTATAGCGCGTGTGAGGTGGCGTGACACGAGAGACAAAACTCGTACATGCTACACGTGCTGCGTGGTTATCCGCATATTGAGACACGTGGTTTCAAATAGGAAACGGCGGAGTTTGGATTTGATTGGCAGTTCGCGACTAGCCGGCATCAAAAAATATCTGAGATTTTTTGACAAACGAACGAATCAATTCTTGTTATTGAACCGTCAGATAACGACAGATTTGGCTGACTCATTTTCTCGTTTCTGGGATTTTAACTACTGAAAATTATGTCAGGGTTGAGCTCAAGAAATGAAAATTTTGCGATTGGAAGTGTGCTGATAAATAGAAAATTCATTTTCCTTTTGCAGAAAAAAATTGTCTACTTTTTTTGTTGTCTCGTTTATGGCATTCTAACACATGAATAGGTATAACAATCTGATAGAGAAAAACCAAAGCCATAAGGTTTGCACGTACTCAAAGGGTTGAAATTAGGGAGCGATCTTGTAAAAAAACAGTTGGTTGCTGATGCATTTTCTCGCTTATGGCAATCGACAGAATGAAATTTAATATCGTTAGGAACCCCCTAAAAAAATTCCCATAAGCCTCTATTAACCTTTCTTCCGTCATTTTTTCGTAAAAAAAAAACAAGGAAAACACCTGTTGTACACACACGCGTGACACGGCAAACTGTGTCTGAACTACTGCGTGACACGTCTGTGAGATGACGCGTGTCATGCCAGGTCGCGCTGCATCGTCAAATTGCGTCAATGTATTCAATCCTGTAGATTACAAAACAACGTGCGCTATGTCACCTCACACGTGCTATACGTGTCCCAATTTACGCCTAGCCTTATCTTGCCATGTGTGGATCAAATCTTCCAACTGAATTTTAAACCAGTTATCTCCCAACCAATATGGCAGCTCCAAGAGGGCGGACGAGTTTTGTGATCATGGCCCGATTCTATTAAAAAATTGGTTTGTGAGGGATTTTGGGGTCGGAGAATTTGATTTTTATGTCAATATTCATAAATTCAATACAACGGCTCTAAGATTGTTGACGAGTTTTGTAATTTTGATCACTGTTCTATTCAAAACTGTTATGTGGAGATTTTCAAGGTCAGAGATCATGATTTTTGTGTCAAAATCCATATCAAGAAGTATTGTGATTATGCTCCGATTCTATTGGAAATTGGTTTGTGAGTGTTTTTGAAGTCGGATATTGAAAACACATTGTCAACATTCAATAATCCAAGATAA
The DNA here is from genome assembly GCA_944452925.2 of Chrysolina oricalcia. Lineage (NCBI taxonomy): Eukaryota > Metazoa > Arthropoda > Insecta > Coleoptera > Chrysomelidae > Chrysolina > Chrysolina oricalcia. The sequence goes on along the minus strand of OX101823.2, from coordinate 21,354,057 downwards.
CGGCTTGTATACATTTTATTTAGCGTTGGTTATAGGCCGAGTTGTAGTTAAAAATAAGAAGCTCTTTTCACACAAAATGAAAGACGCAAACGGCCAATACTACTTTTTATATGATAATTCGTAAATGAAAACCCTGGTTTTCGCCCAAGCAAAATCGCTTTGTTGAAATTTTTGAACAATAAATACTGAAAAAAATTACAACTTTTTTGTTTTTTTTTATCTCAAAATGCATCACCAAATCGGTGCATTTTTCACTGAGAAAATACGGGTAAACTTCGAAAAACAGACAATTTTTCAAAACTTCATATATTTTATAAATGTGAAGCTGGACAAAAGATAATTCAAAAACTGATAGATAAGAACATGTGGATCAACTGTACGCAAGAAGGTTTCTGTCCGATTTGTAGTTTTTGCACAATCGCGTTATACACAATTTGAGGGGAAAAATTGCGGATTCAATATGGCCGATTCGATTGTAAACTGTAGTTACGTGGGGGTTTTCAGACTCAGAGATTATGAATTTTTGGTCAAATTTCATAAATTCAATATAGCGGCTCTAAGATAGCGAACGAGTTTCGGTATCAAGGATTGATTTGATTCAAAATTGGTGTGTGGAGGTATTCGGGATCAGAGATTATAATTTTTCCATTACAATTCATGAATTCAATATGGCTCCAATATGGTGGTCAAATTCTGTGATTATAATACCACCATATTGGAGCCATATTGAATTCATGAATTGTGATGGAAAAATTATAATCATATAAAAGTAATATAAGGGGATTTTAGGGTTACGAGATTATGACTTTTTTATTAGTATTCATAATATCAAGACGGCGACCGAGTTTTGAGATTATGATCCAATTCTATGAGAAATTGGTACATGAGCGTTATTGAGGTCGAATATTATTATTACATTGCCAACATTCAAAAATCCAAGATTAAAGCTTTACATTTTTTAACTAAAGGCTTCGAAATAAAATTGGGTATTTATGTTACTCATATACAATAACGTCCCAGGTAGCACATCATATTGGCAGAATCTTGGTTCCATATTGGGCCAATATAGATATATTTTAAATGAAAAATCATTATTGGTCCAATATTGGTGAATATTCAAGAAACAATATTATATTAATAATATTGGTGGAATATTGGTTGAACTAGTTTTGAATGTAGATTAGCACATGAAATATTTGGTCAATATTGGTTGAATAATTTCTACCAATATCGATAATAGAATATTGGTTATATATTGTTTTTCACATCTAGAATAAATATTGCAATCCAAATATTCCAGTAATATCGATTATAGGAAAAAATAACAATATTGTATTTCCAAGTTTGATAGCATATTGGTTGAATATCATTTCCACTTTATTGGACAAATTGTAATAACTCATATTGAGTCAATATTGGTTGAATGATATTTACCAATATCGATAAAACAATATTGACTTCACATCGTTTTCAACATCTAGAATAAATATTGCAATACCAATATTCCCCTCATATCGATTCTAGGAATAAAATCTATATTGTATCTCCAAGTGTGAATACACATTGATTGAATATCATTTCGCCAATATTCAACAAATCTTATTAATTAATATTGGGTCAATATTGGTTCAATAATATTTATCGATACCGTTAAAACAATATTGTCTTCATATTGTTTCCTACATCTAGATTGAGATGAAATTTGAATATTGGCCGAATATGATGGATCTACATATAGAACGTCTTCTAAATCCTACGAAAGTATATTAAATACTTCCCTTAACTTGTTTTCAAGACAGTTCACTCATTGGTTATGGCGATCAAAAGGCAGACTCTGGTGTCACCTTCATCAACTGAAAGACATTTAATAATTTACCAAGGTATATTGACATCCAAGTGATATTGTACCAATATCGATAAATATTTTGAGGCCATTATCGCTTCGAAAATATTTCACCAAAACTATTTGTGAAATATTTAAACAATATCGCAAAATGTCCACATTTTACTTCTCGACAATATAACTATTGAATATTGTGCCAATATTGTCAGAATATTGTATCAGCAATATTGCACCAATATCGCCGAATATTTTGAGGACAATATTAGTTCGAGAATATTTCGCCAATATTATTCAAGTAATATTGGACCAATATCGCCGAATGTTCACATTTTTTTTCTCGCCAATATTGCATTTCGAATATTTCGCCATATGTTCACAATATTGTACCAATATTCTACCAATATAGGTGTACTACTTGAGACTTCTCAAATCTGAAGAAATTCTTTTTCAATTGCTTGATGTCTAGTCACCAATAGCTCTTTTCCTTGAAAGTTTCAAAATAGTTTTATGTTTAAGATTGTTTTGTACGAGACAAATAATAGCGTCGTAGTTTGATCTATGTGAAGATGACACGTCCTTAATGTTTGTGCAGACATAATCAACAATGCGTGTTTCATCAACATGCATAACCATTGTCGTGTCTCGGTTCTGTTATGCTGTTTATGATGTTCTATTGATAATTTTTTATGTACGATCTTGCTGAATACCTTTATATTCAGAATCAATCATTCATTCATTCGTTATTATCGACACTACTCTTCTCAGTACACCCTGTACCATATCATTCTCCGCATTTCCAACAGAAAAAAAAAACATAGCAAGTGAATCAAAACAAGAAGTCATCGACGAAGACTAGTAGCATTGCTATCATTGCGACTACTGTTTTTCGAGTGAACACTGAACATTCCAAAAAGCAAAGTTAATGAAGCCGATAAAGGACTTCCCGAAGGTGGACTGGACTGCTAGACATTAGGTAAAATCTGGGCTTTCGTTAATTTTATACATAATTTTCTCACTCATTCCTCATACAGTACACTTTTTTTCATCAGCTCCTGTCATTATAAGTTATCAAACATGTATTCATTCAAAGGCGCAACTCTCCATAAACAACGTTGAAACTAGATTTGATAAAGTTCGATTTCATTTGATTCCTTGTTGGAATGTTATACGCAGTGCGACTTTTTGTAGCCATCCTCCTCTGTCAACTTTTGAACAGTTTCACGTAAAAACATGAAACAAGAAACATTTTGAATGGTATCACCGAAACTAATTTTTGAAGTGGAAGACTTTGCGATTTCTCTATAGGGGGAGCGGAGAAGCACATCAATTTAAACAATTTGAATGGCATGGGGGGTCAAGTGACACGTCGAAAAGAGAGTTCAATTACACAGCTCTATAAAAAACTATTATTTTTTTGTTTCCCGGGATATTTCTACGGATTAGTATGTTTTAAAGTCCACAGTTTTCGAATATATTCATGAAAGTACTGAATTGACTCCGTTTATTTTGGCTAATTTTATGTTTTTGGTAATTCGCACTTTGAGTTGGCATTTTGGAACACGAATTATTAGGAAGTGTTTGGTATCTTGTAAAAATTCGATTTTTCCGAATTGATATGGCGCATCGACAAATCACGTGACCTCCCCACCATCGTAACCCCTCACTCAGTGTAAATTCCCGAAAATTCACTGAATTGAAAAGATTGGAGCACGCACGTCCACTTTCGGCTAATGTGAGGTTACTCAGTACTTTGTTTTATAGGTTGGATTTTGATTCTAATATACTTTTTTGTTAAATTTGTGATGTTTATATGAAAACAGACTTTGTTATGGAAGTTTATGCCGACTATTTCAAATTACATATAGAAAACCTAGCAAAGCCATGGGTTCCTCATGGGGAGTTTGTATATCTTGTGTCGAGTCTTCATGTTTGTGGAAGAAAGGAGAACGTAACGGGTTAAATTTTGCTATCCCTATAATCTGGATGGAGCCAAGGAATCATTTCGATGATTGACACTTTTGCTTAGTAGACTTTATAGGTTTCAATCAAAATAAAACGTGACAATATCCAACTTTACAGTCTACAAGATGTCCTGTCTTGCGCACTGAAGATCTTTCTCGACCTATTTATGCTACAATAGTAGTTCATATACCCTCGGAAACTATGATGTTGCCAAATTCACAACAATCAGTACAGTCTACAAGTGGAAGTGAATATGAAGGTAGAACCTCTGCACCACAATTGTTTTCTCAAAATGAGCTTAGCGATTTGATGCTAGATCTGAATTTATCAGAACGAGCGTCAGAACTGTTGGCTTCAAGACTGAAAGAAATAAACTTATTGGGGCTAAATGTCACTATTACAGCATACAGAACACAATAAAGTGAGATATCACCATATTCTAGTGAAAATGAAGAATTTGTTTACTGTAATAATATCTCAAAGTTACTTCTAGACATGGATTTGATAGAATATAGATCTACTGATTGGCGGCGCTCCATTGATAGCTGCAAAAAGAGTTCAAAATGTGTTTTACTGCACAATAAGCTATTGCTAAGTATAGAAAAGATCATACTTCCGCCACAACATTTGAAATTTTGCATGATGAAGCAATTCGTCAAGGAGTTGGACAAGGAAGGAGAATGCTTTAAATACATTTGTAAGACATTTCCTAAGTATGGAAAAGTTGAAAGCTGGAGTAATTGATGGCACTCTCCGGAAATTGATGAAAGATTCAAATTTCATAAAAGTTATGGATAAATCTGAACGTGAGGCTGGGAGAAGTTTTGTGTTAGTAGTAGAAAATTTTCTAGGAAACTATAAAGCACCAAATTATAGGGAAATTGTGCGATGTTGTAGAGCTTTGAAATTTAGGAGCAAATATGAAAATTATATTGAGGAACAGGGAGAGCGCTTCTTCCAAGATCTAAAACTGATGGAAGATAGGTATCATGTTAGATGGGACCGTCACATGATGGCATATTACTGCTGGTTTTTGATAAGAAATTGTCCTCAAAAAATATAACAAAAAGCTACTAAAAGGCGTTTTTCAGAAGTTTGAAATACATTCTAAAATTTTTTCATCTTTTCAAGTTTGATTTATGTTAATTAAATATAAAAACAAAACATTTGATAATAATTCTCAATAAAAAGTTAATATTTGAGAATATACTTTTAATGTATTTTTCATTTTTACTGATTGAAAATAAAAATATATGGAAATGAAGAAAAAAAGAGCCATAGTTCCGTGAATTGTTGGCATAGAGGTACTCGAAACCACTCTTACATCAAGGGCAACAAAATCGCTGTTGATCAGAGTTTTCTTTTCATCAATATAATTTTTTCCTAATTTTCGTTGATACTAATTTTCACAAATTCGATCTATTTGCCTTTGTCCCATTGCTCCACATAGAAACGTTCAAATCCATCGACATTCAGATCCGCAGTAACACTTGATATTTCGAGTGCATATGGAAAAAAACTATTTACGAAATCCAAAAATATTTAGATGGTTCAAGAGAAAATTGGATTCTATTTTCAAAGATGTGTCACTCGACCACCCTTACTATTTGCTATCAAGCAATCACAATGTACTTTATTTCAAAAAGTAGTATCGGTGATACTAAAGGATATTACTATAATATGGAAAATAAGTTCAAATGTTGCAGAAAAGATCTCAAGAACAAATGCTGCATTGGATGTTTGAGTATATTTCATTCCAGTTGTTTGGATCAAATTAAAGGTGTAACAGTGGTGAGTGGTCACGTAATATATTGCTCCGAAAAATGCAGAAGAAAGGTCAGTGATGAAAGCAATAGGTCTGATAAGCTGTTAGAGGAAATAAATGAAATAAATAAACAAATGAAATTCAAAAGCAATGAGAATGAGGATAATCAAATGAAACTCGCAGAAGAAATACAAGGAATGCAAAACGAGATTGACGAGTTGAAAAAAGAAATCAAGGAAAAAGATAGGTTTATAAGTCGCTTACAGAGAAGAACTAAAGATTTTGAAGATGAAGTGGTGGAAGAAGAAAATAAATTTGTTACTAAAGTTAAAGCACAGTTAGACACAATTGAGAGTCTGAAAAAAGAAATAGCAGAAAAAAATTGTGAAAATACCTTGTAATAGGATGTTGGAGGAAATGAAAGAAATCAACACAAACATGATAGAAACAATGAAGATGTTAGAAAATGAAAAACAAACCTTTGTAAATGATTTACTCGAACTGCGTCGAAAATTGGAAATGTATGAAAACAAGGGAAAAAAACTTGAAGAAGAAAAGAGTAAAATAAGCAGGCAAATAACTGACGATACAATGACCACAGGTAAGCTGACACATAATAAATCATCCTACTCATGTTCACCAAAGGAAAATGGCAAGATCCTGGTCTACGGGGATGGTATTGGTAAGGGACTGGCAGCTATTATGAAAGAACTCATAGACACAAACATTCATGAGGTGACAAGTATGGTTAAACCAGGTGCAAATATGGAAACGATCTCAAAAACTGTTTACAACTCAGCAATTAACTATTGTAGTAGGGACTATGTGATTGTAACACTGAATTTGAATTTTGTTAAAAACATTAATGTATACTCTTTGGGAATTTTAGCATCACTCGCTAAATTTACAAACCTAGTTATATGTATTAAAAGTGTCTTAAACGAAATTAACAGGTACTTCCGAAAATACATGGATACATGGATATGCTAATATAACAATGATTTTTAACTGCAAATTCAACTCTAAGTATGAATATAGTAAATTTTCCCTATGCAAATCTATTAAGGGACGTATATTAGTTGAAGGTAAGACAAGTAGCACACCAATTACCAGTCAGAAAACAACTCCCACCGAAAGGCAAAACCCATGTAATGCAAATAATGATGAGCCATTTTTAGGCAAGTCAACTCAAATGATTGTATAGATAGGAAAATAGAGAATTTGTTAGTTTACATGAACGCACAGAGCTTGCCAGCACATTTTGATGAAATTTATTCGTTTATTGTCAATAAAAATCCCTTTTTCATTTGCTTGTCGGAAACACACCTAATAGAAAGTATTGATGATAGTGAAATGCACATTCTGGGTTACAAATTATATAGGACAAACAGCGAAAGTAGACATACTGGTGGTGTAGCAATATATGTGAAGAACAGCATAAAAGTAGTAGATATCAAAAAAGTAATCATTGAAAAAATGTGCTAGTTGGTTGCTGTGAAGATCATCCATGAAAAAAATACATTTCTTGTTGTTTCATTATATAGATCTCCCAATAGTAGCTGTATGAACTTTTTAAACTGTCTTGAGGACTGGGTAGATGACAATGCACGTGATAAAAGGATAAATGTGATAATTGCCGGAGATTTTAATATAGACTGGCTATCAAGAAATACTTATAGTAATAGATTGAAAAACATTTAGTGACGCCGGATTAGAAAATATTGTAAAGGATTGCACACATATCAGTAGGGATGGTGGTACGCTAATAGAACAAGAACAAGAACAAGAACAAGAAATCGAGATAACAATTATAAAAAGTTCGTAACACACAGAAATCAAGAAAACTGAGAAACTTATAAACAAAATAGGAATATAGCGGTGAAAATCATGAGAGAGGAAAAGCATAATTATTTTGAAAATAAAATATCATAAAATAAAGGAAATGCAGTAGAAATGTGGAAAATTTTGAAATTATGTGTTCCTAAGAAAATAATTGATAATACCATGAGAGAAATTGAAATTGACGATGATGTAATAATAAAAGACATATATGCAATGCCTAATGCTTTGAATAAGTACTATGTAGAAAGTATACAACAAATCAGTAATAAAATAGACAATGCGGGCCCTGTTTTTCCAATTCTGCGTAGATACAGTAAACATGTTCTTGATAGCTTCATGTTAATTGACTATAAAAAATTAGAGACAATTATTCTCTCTCTGCCAAATAAAGGTATCCCAGATGATGTGGACACCCTTTTCCTCAAGAACTGTTTTTGTAATATTGCCCAACCTCTGTTAAATCTAATCAATTCATCCTTTGAAACCTGTAGGGTTCCCAATAATATTAAAGTATCCACAATTGTGCCAATCCCTAAAGTAAAAAACTCTACCAAAGCTAGTGACCTGAGACCAATCAATATGTTACCTATAACAGAAAAAGTCTTAGAGAAGGCTGCATATGAGCAAATTGCTTCATAGAGCAGAACAGAGTGATAAATAGTGTGCAGACAGGTTTTCGGAGTGGTCACAGTTGTGAGACAGCCATACAATGTGTTCTGGATGATTTTAGAAGAAGCTGGGAAGATAATCTTATGACAGGTGTAATCTTTCTAGACCTTCAAAGAGCTTTCGAAACTGTGGATAGGAATAGACTGGTAATGAAGTTAGAAAGCATTGGTATTATTGGAAATGCATTAGCATGGCTTGTAGATTACCTAGAGAACAGAAAACAAAAACTTAAATTGAATAATATTTTATCTGATGAAATATTGAATGAACAGGGAGTCCCCCAGGGTAGTGTACTTGGCCCGTTACTATTTCTTATATACATTGACGATGTTGTGAAAAATGTTGGAAGGTGCTCGGTGCACTTATTTGCAGATGACGCTGATTCACTTCTCTAATTCAGATATCTTGGCAGTGGTAGAGACCGTGAATGAAACTTTGGGAAATGTTTACAAATGGTGTTGCGCAAACAAACTCAAGATAAATACAAGCAAATCTAAATTCATGATGCTAGGTAATAACAAAGAATATAATAAGTTTCGAGAATATGATTGTGAAATAAAAATAAATGATATTTCAATTGAAGTAGTGGATACTTTTAAATATTTAGGAATCATTATTGATCGAGAATTAAAATTCAAAAATCATGCGAATTATATAATTAAAACAATTTCATTCAAAATTAATTATTTATACAGATGCTCCAGTATTCTCTCGAAATGGTCAAAAACTATTATATACAACACACTGATACTTCCTCACTTCAACTACTGCTCCACCATTCTATATTTGCTACAACAAAATGAAATAGGCCGCTTACAAAAACTTCAGAATCGAGCAATGAGAACAATATTACCTTGTTCTAAACGAACACCTATTAATGAAATGTTAAGTTCATTGAAGTGGCTACCAGTTGATAAAATGTTATTCTACCAAACCATGATTTTTATATTCAAAATAAGAACAGGTAATGCCCCAACTTATCTGAGAGGAAAAATATCTTTTGTTTCTGAACACCATGATTATAACACCCGATCGAGAAATAATATATTCATTGAGCCTGGTAAAACAATGAAATCACAAAATTCAGTTTTTTTCAAAGGATTGAGTAATTTTAATGACCTCCCGGATGACCTGAAAAACACACGGTCGCTACCTATATTTAAAGTAAAATTAAAGAACATCATGCTGAATGAGTGCAAGCCTTGACTTTGATATTTATTTATCGTTCTTTTATTTTATTTGTTGACTGATATGTTTCTTGCTGTCTGTTTTTATTTTTATTGTATTTTTATCTAATTAAGTGACTTATATTTTATTTTATTTATTTATACATGTACATTAGTCTTAGACTAAATGAAGGATTAATATTCATGTCTGTAAGTCAAATCGATCGAAAGTTAACAGAGGTGGGGACTAAAAAAGGCCGCACTGTATAACTTGATTGAGATTTTGAGAATGTTCATAACACATCAATGCTGTTAACTTACCCAACTTATTATTGAGTATAATTTACGGAAACTAGTATTATATATTGATGTGAATTCCACCATAGAATCACTCCACACCATCAAAATGCCCAAGAAAGAATCCAAAAGTATCCATAATAAGTGTTGTCCTACAATTGGGTTGAATTGTTTCACAACCTTGAATATGGTCGTATGCATCAGTCCAATTTCTCTCACTTTATGTTTCGTGATAGTGTGTTCAAATTGTCTATTATGAAATATAGCAGTAGCAATGTTGGACAAATATTCGTAACGCCTTTTCAACAAGCCGCATACTTCATAAACGATTACACAAAACACCACATTTTTCATCAACATTATCAGTGCTTCGACTCGGATATAACTAGTTTTAGAAAAAACCTGTCCATAGATGAATAGCAATATTACGCCTACGAATGGAATAGCTGCAGCCACTATGTGACGGGAAAAACTGATGTCTTTGAAATATGTCTGCTGTTCTATTTTTCTGTCATACCGTGTAATATGTACAAGGAGCTTTTCCCAGTGAGGACCACATATCGCAACTTCATATATCCCAATGATTATAAAGTACACATGAAGAATCATCTTCAAACACATGCAAAGTAATGCAAATTTTGTCATTTCACTGGTTGTACCGAAAACATCATATGAACGAATCACACAGTGGTAAACTATTACTGCGTGTGTAGAAAGAGTATATAAGATGGATATCTTATTCATTCGTGGATGGTTTTTGAAAATTATTGGGTAAAGCCCAATAACTTTCCCAAAATTCAAGTAAAATTTCAATAGTTTTTCATCTCTACTTCCACTCTCGACAGATCCCATCTCATTCGACATTGAATTTATCACTGACATTACAAGCACTGAGCACTGAGCAAGTGAGCAGTGTGCCAGAACGTCGTCATGGTAAGTCCACGTTGCTGCATGAACACAGTATATTTTAACGCCACGTCATCAAATATTTGATATCACTTAGAATTGATGAGCACAAGAGGCGGGTCCGTCCCGTATCCAATATAACGATTTGTCTTCAGTAGCTTCAATAGTGTTAATTACTTATACAGCATAATTTATTCCATATTTTGGTAAGTTTTTGCTCTATAACATGGATAACTTTCGAATAAAATTCGTAACTGATAGAGAGAAGACTGCTGTTGTGGAAAAACTTCAACTTTATAACAATCTGAACACACATAATACACAAAATAATCAACAACAACTCAGCATATTTCAAATGAATATCAGAAGTTAAAAAAATATATAGATGAGTTGGTTGTATCACTAAGGTCGGCAAATTTGAATTGTGATATCATAGTAATGTCCGAAACGTGGAAAATACCCGATATAACTATATACAATCTAAATGGATATGAAAATATCAAATATCTACAAGGAAGATCAATACAAAAAATCAAAATGATGGGATCATAGTTTATGTCAAAAACAATATTGAATGTTCATACGAAATAATCCTTCTTGATCAAATTAAAATACTGGAAACCAAGGAGAAAACTTTCAATAAGAATATTGTGTCTTACATGGTGGTTCTTCGGGTTGTAAGACCGACGTATGTTCAGAGAAGATCTCGACGTTTCGCCAACACGAGTGGTTAGCACTTTCAAGAGTTATTTTACAAATTTCTGCTTTCTTAAGTCGCTGTCAAATGCTTGACATTTGTAATACGTTGTCTCAATAAATACCTGTGATTTGACGTTCTTACATCTGATTGGTCCATAGCGTTAGCTGACATCATAGAATCGTTCGTACCATTATTTTGTGGGTAGGGAGCTAATTGAGAATTTTTGAGAACTGGAAGCCAAACCTTGTTCAATTGTAGTCCTTCTTCGGTTCTGTTGAAGTTGCTGTGGTGTTTCTGAATTTCAATTGCTTCCCGGAAGAGTCTTGGTTAATAGGCAGATGTTGAAGAGATGACTTGGGTTTCTTCAAATTTCAGTCTATGGTTATCGTTGTTGAGAGTATGTTCTGCGACAGCGGATTTCTGTGTGTGTCCTAACCGACAGCAAGCCTTGTGCTCTTTGATTCTTGTTTCAACGGAGCATTTCGTGATTCCGATAACTAGGTGTAATCAAAGATGATCGAGCTAGAAGAATTTGCGAACCTGAATACCTGGAAGCTGAACAGAAATATCTAAAGAACGCTCTTCTTTCTTATAGGTACAAAGAAAGAGATATTGAGAGGTGTATGAAAAACAGAAGAGAAATAAGAGACGGAAGAATCAATAGTAGACCAAATGACTGTCCATCCAGTGAACCAAGTAGTAGTCAAACCAACACCAAAAAAAGAAAAGCCTTCTTACCATATGTTCCCAGAGTTACAGATCGTATTGGCCGTATTCTACGAAAATATGAGATTAAAACCGTTTATAAACATTCAAAAAAACTGAAAGACCACTTAAAGATCAGCGAAGGACAAACGAGATGTACTATGCTCTTCTGGGGTTTATCGCATTCCATGTTCCTGTGGCAGCGTTTATATCGGAACCACGAAGCGCTCCGTTAAAACAAGAATCAAAGAGCACAAGATTGCTGTCGGTTAGGACACACACATAAATCCGCTGTCGCAGAACGTACTCTCAACAGCGATAACCATAGAGTAAAATTTGAAGAAACCCAAGTCATCTCTTCAACATCTCCCGGGAAGCAATTGAAATTCAGAAACACCACAGCAACTTCAACAGAACCGAAGAAGGACTACAATTGAACAAGGTTTGGCTTCCAGTTCTCAAAAATTCTCAATTAGCTCCCTACCCACAAAATAATGGTACGAACGATTCTATGATGTCAGCTAACGCTATGGACCAATCAGATGTAAGAACGTCAAATCACAGGTATTTATTGAGACAACGTATTACAAATGTCAAGCATTTGACAGCTACTTAAGAAAGCAGAAATTTGTAAAATATCTCTTGAAAATGCTAACCACTCGTGTTGGCGAAACGTCGAGATCTTCTCTGAAAATACGTCGGCCTTACAACCCGAAGAACCACCATGTAAGTGACGATGGCCGCGAAAGCCTTTCACAATTCATAAGAATATTGTGCTAACTGCAATTTACATACCCCCTCCAACTTGTGTTAACAAGGTTAAAAAGGTTTTATCAGTACGACATCAGTATAAAAAACAATGACTCATTCATCAAAAGTAACAAGTCAAAAAATATTTCCAAAAGTATACCAGCTATAATCGAAACATATATCACTGATCATTTTTAATTGCTAATGTCTTTCCCATTTCTACAGAAGGAGGCAATAATAATGGTAGTGTCGGAACTACCAAAACTCTAGATAATGGCAAAATTAGGGAAATACTGTAAAGAGAAACTGGATTGATGTCTACTGTACTAACTTTTCTACTAGCAAGTCTTAATCAGGTGGATTGAACATTTAAGTAATGGAATATCAGATTAGAATTGCTCTTCCCCTCCCCATAATTTTTCACATGCATAATTCAGAGCGCTGGTTGGATGTTAGCGTATGAATTCCTTAAGCTAGTGAAATAATAAGTTTTGATCTATCCTGTCTCCTCTGTTCTATTGACATTGACGAGTTTGATGAGATTAATTTTTTTCAAATATTATTTTATAATAATGAAGAGTATATTAATTTATTTCATGAGGAATTCATGTTTTTGTTTGAAAGGTTATTTTTTATTCGTTATTTATCTATTAGCATTATATGGTTATTAGCTTCAACATAATATCATTTCACATTTTATTATTTAGTTTTACATGTTTTTTTATATTTAGTTTTGAATAACCTCACTATTTCTGCTTTTTGTTTTCCATTTTGTGAGTTTTTTTGGAAATATCATATAAACATCACATATGAATATAGTTAAGATATTTATCAAATATATCCGATACTTCGATATTTATATAAAATGTCATGATATTTTTGCGCTCTGGTTCAAAGTCTAGATCTCGATATACAGGGTGAGTCAGAATAAAACCGTCAAACTCCGTATACAGATTCCTCACCTCATTTCGAAGTGAGAAGTTTCCAACACTGTATGGTCCTAAAATGCATTCTCTCTGAGGTACAGGGTGTCAAAAGTACGTGAAAAATTTTGATTTTTTTTTCTTCAAAACTCCCGAAGGACAAAAATGGAAACCTGGTACACCAACCTAGCTTTATCAATGCGATAATTTGTAGTAATAATTTATAATTTCTCAAACCAGTGGCGTAAGGCGCATTTGCACTGGTATGTGGCCATACTGTCCTTCTTATTTTATTTAGACAAGTGAATGCACAAAGTGTCGACATCAGGATAAGTATCAATGATACTCATCCTGAAAGTCATAACATTGCTTATGCCTAAAAGTGGTAGATTCTGAGATATTTGCGAAAAACTGAAGATATGTCCTGAGTAGGTACAGACATAATATCCTGTGTGCAATAATCGCAAAATGCAACTTTTTTACAACATTTAGGAATAATTTTCATCCTCCTGAATATTCTTTAATATTGCGAATGTTCACAACATAGTACAGGTGAGTCAGGATGAGACCGACAAACTCCGTTTTTTCCATATGTCATGTAATTTGATCGAATCGAAGTAGTAAATTCACTGATATGTGACTATACTTTCTTGCTCTATGATTGCTTTGAAAGATCAACTGATGAACAAACCCAGCTTCAAATTCATAATGCTCCTCTAGGATGAGATGAAAATTTTTCACCTCAAAATTAGGTGAAGAATCCTCAACTTATTTCGAATTAGACCATCAACCTTCTTATCTTTATTTCGGATTTTTTATTTTCATTATCAATTCTCATGAATTAGTGTCGTAGATACATTGGTATGTGACTACACCCTCCTGATTTTTTGTAAATTTGTAATAACAAATTGCATATTCGAACCTTTCCGATTAGTTTGTGGTTCGGTACATCACTGATCAACGCATAAAGGTATTAGTCCAGTACTTGGGGGTTTTTTTATTGCAAAAGGAGGGGTATTAGTGACAAACCCGTCAATTTCCGCAAGATTATCCGTGGCAGAAGCCACATACAACCGAACTTTTATGTCCAGCCTTTCGGCAGTTGCATGCCTCACCACGCCCATTTTTGCAATTACAAGATACCGATTTTAATAAGGATCCGGGTGCTGGTTTTTCTTCCATTGTTATGGGAGTGAGTCTGTAAACGCCATGCTTCCAACCCCAGTGTTCAGGATTTTTCACTATGCCTCTCCATTTATGTACTTGGTGGTAAGTCTTAAAGGCGTGGAATTGCACTGCGTCTTTTAAAGGTGGCAAAGAGGCAAGATTAAATTTGCTTTTCAGCGTAGATTTGGCGGAGCGTTGGAAACGAATATCTTCCAAACTCTCTTTATCCATGTTGCCACCATATAAAGCTATAAGAAAGCTCACTCCGGTCTCGGCAATCCCCTCTGGCGTGGTATCTTGTTGGTTGAAAATTTCAATTATTTCATGAACCGCTCTATTCTTTTTTATCAGCGTACAAAATTTAGTTTTTTCAAGATTGAATAGGGATGACGTAGTGTCACAACCACTGGAGGCATGCAAGAACACTGGTTGCTTCTTCATATTTGAGGCTACTTCCTGAATATATCATCTCAGCAGTTTTTCTACTTCCACATTTACGGAAGTAGATAGAACTTTCGGCTGGTGCTGAGGCTGTCAGAAGTACTGAAAGGTCAACGTCTTCGCCGACCACAAAAACAGCATCAAATATTGATTCCCTGCATAATGAAATTGTAGTATTGACAATTAGCACATCGGCATCATCTTCAGCTTGTTTAACTGTAAATGCAGCCAGCTCAAATTTGTTCTTCAGCATCGATAGACGAACTTTATTTTTTTCATTGGCTAAAAATCGCTCCTGCGAAACTTGCACCACCATTGTTTCATCGGTCTTTGTTTTTTGTATTGCCACTATCAGTTGGATATCTATCACAAACAACAATTGCGTGGGAACCAAATTGACCTTGCACATATCAAAAACAAATTGCTTCTTTTAGTTATTAACAGCCAAATAACAAAATATATAATGCCTATTTTTTTTTCAAATTGTGCAACTTCACGGAGCTGTAACTCCTAACATATGTGTGCTACAAAATTTGATTTCACAAAAATTGTAGGAAATTTTGTCCTCTTCAACTTTGTATGGAACATTTTTTGTTGTGAAAGCCACTGTTTTTGAGTTATTATCAAAAAACCAAATTTTTGTACCTAAAATCCAAGATGACGGCTCGAGCCCATGCGCCTCAAGGTAGAAAACTTGGATTTTTCTTTAGGGCTCCAAGCCAACATACTAAAAAATCGCTTCTACATCACGTTTTGCGTTCAAGCACCCCTTTTTGATACCCACGTACTGGACTAAATGTACAGACCAAAAAAAACAACAAACATCAGCAAAGAAACGGTTTTGTTCAGTGTAGACGGTGGAAACAGGGAACGAACAATTGTTTGTTCTTGTTCACACATGTTCGAGTAGGCGTCGGTACATCAAAGAGATTTTTTTTAATCTAGTTTTGGTGTGGACGAGATAGTTTGTTGATATTTTTATTTCCATCAACCGATGGCACCCTTATGCGCAACCCTCAGAAGTATTCGTGATACTTGTGCTAGCTAGGGAAGACGCAGTCTTTTAACGTGTGCTGCCATGCATGAGACCGATGACCATGCGGGGATTTGAACCCTCGACCCTTCGCTTCAGAGGCGAACGCTCTACCAGCATGGTCACCACGGCTCATATCAAAACCCGCAGTTTGCTACGAAAGGTAAAGACCTATGTGTATCAATATCACAAAAATAAAAACAAGAAAGAATATGCTTGGGTAGAGTTGGCTGATATTTTTGATACAGACTGTTCAGAAGTTAAAAAAAA
This sequence comes from Chrysolina oricalcia, assembly GCA_944452925.2. Classification (NCBI taxonomy): domain Eukaryota; kingdom Metazoa; phylum Arthropoda; class Insecta; order Coleoptera; family Chrysomelidae; genus Chrysolina; species Chrysolina oricalcia. The sequence goes on along the minus strand of OX101823.2, from coordinate 21,337,618 downwards.
ATACAGCCCTTGCTTGATGCATTCCGGAGGGGATATGTGTTTTTCTCCTTTCATTATTTTTTCCTAAACCACACAAGATAATAAAAGCCGCACTTGCTAACAATAGATTTTGTTCTTGGTCAGCCATAACTATTGTCTATTCGTACTGAAGAGATCCACCAGTCGAACAAGAATGAACAAATATTTGTTTGCGCTATGTAGACAAAACAGCGAACAATGAGCAACGAACACATACAAACCAGGTGAACACGAACGCATGTTTGTTCTTATTTGTTTTTTCGGTCCGTACATACTTCAAAACATACACGAACTTTTTTATTGTTCTTCATCAAAAACATGCTGATTGGATAATATTTACCTGGATACATCAATCAGAAATGGCTCAAAAATGATAGTCCAACATAATATTCAACATAATAATATTAAAGATATATATTAGGTAATTACAATATATACATTAGGATCAAAATGATGATTATAATAAATATCACCAGGCGATAAGTGTAAGAACACATGTTTTGCATATATAATAAAATAACTCAACACTAACAATGATGTAAAAATATAAAAAATATAAAATAGCAGACAATATCATTAAGAGAATTCAAAAAAATGTTAATAACGATGTTAAGAAGAAGACTATATAATTAGTGAACAAAACACATTTTATTTATAATAATAGGATTTTCAAGATGAAATGTTATCTAAAAGCATACATTTAAATTTAGTGGACCAAAACCTTATTTATTAAAGAAGACCAACTTGATGAACATGTGTACATGGAAACTGGGGTAATATTTTTGTAATTATAGGTGGATGAGTTAAAAAAAATTATCATCTCCGAAATACTTCGTCGTGGTTGACAGAAGATGAATTATTTCAGGACTTTTTTGAATGACTGAATTATTTATTTTTTGTATATGTTGTGGAACAGTATTGTATAATTTTGGTGCTATACAGGGTTTGTATCCATTATAACTCCTAGATATTTAAGTTTTTTCTCTGGCAGAGTAGTGTGATGTTGTCCAATGGTGTTTATCGTTGGACTTACGAAGGGTGGCGTGTTCGATTTATTGCAACTAAATGGCATATAATTTGTTTTTTCTAAATTTACAGTTAATTATTTGTGTTCTAGCCAGTTTTTTGACAAAGGAAAATCTGATTCTACAATGTCCTTCAACTCTTGCCAAGTATTTGCTTTGTAAAAGATTGCAGTATCGTCAGCAAATCCCAATATCTCCCCCCGACTCTTTAACGAAAACATGCCATCAACATATATACTAAATAGGATAGGGCCTAATACGGTCCCCTGAGGCACGCCATACTCTATTTTCCTCTTGTCGCTCTATACATTGTCTTCTCTCACAGATTGGAACTTATTGTTCAGATAATTTCCAAATAATTTGAGGCATTTGTTTCTGATTCCTATATCTTCCAGTGTCTGTGGGAGTAGGTCATGACTTACTGAATCGAACGCTTTCGACAAATCAATAAAAATACATAAGTTTCGCAAATTTTCTTCCAGAGCAGTGGATATCCTTGAGGTGAGTGACAATATTGCTTCTTGTGTGGAGAGATTTTCTCTTAAACCATACTGTTGGTTAGATATCAGGTTATACGTTGTTAAGTCAATAAAATAACTCTTATCTGATATTATGAATTTGAGAAAGTGTTTCTTGGTAAGCTGATCTGTCAAAACAATCATTATAATATGCATTGTAACATACCAGTGAATCCACGACATCCATTCGATCAAATGTGCTGGAAGAAATTAGCATTACACGATTATTGCACATAGGAAATTACTTCGCAACTCAGGACATATCCTCGGTTTTTCTCAATTATCTCAGAAACCTCCACTTTTGGGCACCGCCACTTTAAAGTTGGGTGTCGATGAACCTAACTGATGTCAAACACCCATCTGTCCATTCACTTGTCCAGAGCAAGTATGAAGGAACATATGGCCGTATAACATTGTAACTACGTCACTGGTTTATGAAAATTGAAAATTATAAATTCAAATTATCTTGTTGATGTTTAGTACTAAATATTAAAAGAAACTATAAGATAATGAAGGTACTCAAACTTCAAACATTCAATAATTAAATTATATATCACTGTCATCGTATATGACCAGTACAGGATGTTACATATACCTTCTCCTTCAAGAATTATTTTACAAAACAGGTCAAAGGTTTAGGCGTCTGGGAGATATGATTCTTCTTCCGAATCCAGATATTGTTTGATTACTTTTGTCAGGTACTCGAGGGTCATTAGTGACACTGCACTGGTGTACGAACTTGATCCTGATAATTGTTTTGGCTGTTAACAGTTTTAAAGATGTGGTCAAAATCTAAATCTGTTGGTGGTTCCCTATCCTGATGATTAGGTTTTGTTAAAGATGGTTTTATGTGGGTTGTATTTCTGTGGAAAAAACTGTTGTTACGACCTATGTTCTTTTGCCTTCTCGAGTATGGTTGCTTTTTGCCAAATCTTTTCTCTTTTTGTTCTTATTACTACATCATCCCCTTTTTGATACTCACTAGGTGATCTACGAGCATGTTCATCATGTCTTATTTTCTGAGCTTGTCTTTGGCTCTGCAGGTTTTTGAAAATATGGTTTTGTAATATATATCGAACTGTTGATAAACCCTGAATAATGCACCATATTTCAATTTTTTTCCTAAAGGAGTTTTGGAGAAAAAAATAGAAATCTTAATTATTTCGTACTTGTCGGTCTCATTCTGACTCACCATGTGTAGTACGTTATCCCAACTATATTTGGACTATATTCGTTCCGCCTGGAGCAGAAAACAAGAATCAACCTACTTTCCTTCATCAGGCTTATTAGATGGTATTTTCCTAATGGTATGAAAGGAGTAGTTCCAATAGATTCGGCATTACAACACTCTAGCGCCGCGTCATGCCTGTGGATATAGGCTGAGACCTCAGATCAATAAGTAAACATAGATCGGCCCGATGCTACGTAAACATCATATTCACTGAACCGAAGACAACTTTGTTTATTTACGTACACCTCTCATCCCATGTTTTCAAACATTAACGCCCTGTTGTCAAATTGGTAAAAAAATATGATTTTGGTAGGAACCTACCAATAAATGCATAATCAATCATATTTTATATTCAGATGTATTATTCTAAAAATTCTAGAGAAATGTTTATGTCCAGAAAGGTGTGAAAAAATTACCAAAAAGGAAGATATATGTCGTTTTGAACTGATGAAATTTTAGGCACTTCGAGCGGTTACTAGAATTATTTTACTCTTGGCAACACCGCTTGTGACACCGGCCGTGGCTGCCATTGTACGTTGTAGTTTTGTGTTGATGAAGTGTTGTTAGAAATTTTCCTGTGTGTTTTCGTGGTTTTTGTCCTGCTTAAACAACTTAAAGTTACATTTGGAATATATATTTTTCAAAATAGTACAGTGGTTTAGTGAGTCACAATGTCGAAATTCTGCTTTGTTTGCAAAACAAATTATAGTAAACAAACATTCCACAGGTGAGGTTTCAGTGGCGTCGAATGCACGATGCAAATCATGCAATCAAACGTATTCGTCAAATATAATATTGGAGGACAAAGAAACTCATTCAAAATTACAGATACAAAAAGCCTATGGCAAAGTGGTGAATTCCTCAATGTTTGTTATAAATATCTGTGAGCAGGGGGAAAAACATTGAGATGAAAGGAAAATTGAATTTATTTTCCAATAATATTGACATTGTTAAAATTCTAACAGTGAGGACAATTAATGATATACCAAAGTACTTACTTTAAACTTTTGGAAATCATTCTTTGAGGAAGAGCCTTTATCAAACCATAGTTTTGCCTTGGTAAAGGTAATAAGTACTTCAAATTTTTTTCAAAATCTGATTATACCTTGAATTGTCAATAAGCGGAACTGACAAAGTAGAAAGGGTCAGGTCTCTTTTGACAAAGACAGTTCTATTTAAAAATCAATAAATACCAAGTGTTGAAATCCTCATGTACTGGGCTTTCTTGAGAATCATTCTTTCACATACACTTTGTCACTTTATATTTATACATTTGTAATATTGTATATGTTAGGCTTAAAATTAAATAAATAATAGTGATATTTGCCTATTTGTTATAATAACGTGTGGATAAGCATATATTTCATTCAATCTGTTGGAATTTTAACAATACCAATATAATTGTTTGAAAACAAAGCAGTATTTCGACATTGTGTCTCACTGAACCACTGCACTATTTTGAAAAATATTCCAAATGTAACTTTAAGTTGTTTAAGCAGGACAAAAACCACGAAAACACACAGGAAAATTTAAACAACACTTCATCAACATAAAACACTGGCTCTTGCGTTCTCTGATGCTTTGAGGAACGTTGCACAAGTATCTGTTAGATTTCATTCAATCCCCGTCGTGGTCTTAGCCAGGAGAGTAGTTGTTTTCTGACAGGTACTTGCCATATAAATGAACTGGTCCAAAATTTAGGAAGGATTATACTCAACAGAATGAACAATTTATTTATAGATGTTGGAGAAGGTTTCTTAACTCATAGGGCCAGTTGCATAAAGAATTTAACAGACAAATGAATATTTGATTTGATGATTACTATGGCAACGCATATCTAAGCTCACCAGTTATGTTACCTACGTTAACAGAAGGCTTTATGCAACTGGTCCATATTTATTCAAATATTCGTATTGATTAGTTGAAACTTGATCTACACAACATAAACCCCCAGGCACCAATCTTGAAATATAGTCAAGGAACTTGTTAAATCTCTCGAATTAATTACTTCAGACCATAAATAACGCTTTATTTTTGATAGCTGAAATCTCCTAGAATCCAACTAAGGAAAGAATATCATAAATCACAAAACTAATCCGCTATCTTGAATCCCCAAATTTTGATATAAAATTATTTGCTGCCAACCCCCGGCTTTTTATTGACCCTAGTAATTTTAAGACAAAACCGTGACATAACTTGTTGCAGCTCACAGGTACTGCATTTGCATAAGTAATTTTGACCCCCTTAAAAAAGCACGGCACTGTGCTAGAGGTGTTGTGTTTTGGTTCGAATGTCAAAAACCCGAAAAAAAAACAGTTTCCGCAAGAATTATCTTCAGTTCAGTGAATATGATGTTTACGTAGCATCGGGCCAATCTATGTTTACTTATTGATCTGAGGCTGAGACCATATAAGCCGGGCATGCTAACAGCGAATGCATTATGGTCTATGGTGCCCCACGACACACTCTGAGTCTGGCCTCAGGGATCTCTATACCCATCGCGCACCTTTATTAGACTATACTCCAGTTCCAAAATTGTAGATAGTAACTCATCGTCAGTTTACGTGGTTTCAGAGTTCGGAATGCACGTAAACTGACGATGAGTCACTATCTACAATTTTGGAACTTGCAATAGGGTCTGAAAGACACCATCCATTATCATTATTTTTTTCTTTTCCTTTAGGAGTATCCCAGTCAGGCCCTGTCTCCGGAGCTCTAATACATCTGGAAGGTGCGCTGGTGTCGTTCAGACCAATAACTACTCCCCTCGTCCGTAGGGTTAGTGATTATTGGGTCCGAGAATTATGTGCTCTGAGCAGACGAAGTGAACCAAGGATGACGGCCTCTGACGGATTTCTCATATGTAACGGCAAGCCGCTATGATTTTCTAGAGAGCAGTGTGTCCTTCATTCCACCAAATACTCCTATGATCAGAATCATCCTTTCAACAGTATGGTTACGGTAGAACCTGTGGAGTTCAAAGAGTGAGTCTCAATATTTAGTTCTTTTTTCCTCATCTTTCAGAAAGATATTCGTTTCGCCTAAAGAGGAGAACTCTATGACGAAAATCACCCTTCTTTATTGGGTTGTATTTGCCTGAGTGTGGAAAATGAGTAGTTCCATTAGATTTTGCAATTTTCATTCTACACGACGGACCCATATCTCTCGGAGCATAGGGCAAGACTGATGTCTCGTTTATACCGTACGAGTGTCGTAGATGGTAGTACAACACTCGTATCTCCGCGTCATGCCTGTGGTTATAGGCTGAGACTGCATAAGCTGGGCATGCTGACAGCATCACGACCATAGAAATAAATATTATATACTTATTCTAGAATTTTAATCTCATTTGTCAAAACTGTTGTAAAAAGTTCGGATTAGTCCGCAATGCGCATGTAGACTGCCACACTGTTAAAAAAAATCGATCCCTGCAGCCATTAATTTTTTTATTCCTAAAGTTCCAAATTTTGCCCCATCAGCATCGTAAGTGGTTTTTTGACATAAAAAAACACTGTTATATTTTACATATTTTGTTATTTTTAATGAGACCCATCGTTTGGTCACGCGGCCTCAACACATAAAATTTAACCCATTGGCCGCGTGGGCCAAACGTGGAGCATTAGTCCGACATGTATGTGCCTGTCGGACACATGCACGCAAGTGCACATACAAGAGTATACGGAGCGCAAGTGTTGTCCAAATGCAATAGTTTGGCCTGACAGGCGAGCATTCAACTATCTTCCTTCGAATGTGTTATCTTTTTACGTTTTGTGCGAAATTGGCATATATTATTCTTCGTACGTTCTCGGATCACACTTTAGTTAGGAGTGCTGCACGAGTACCACAAAATGTCCTACGAACAAGAGCAGAAACGGGTGCAGATATTATGGCAGGTAAATATTATTTATATTGAAGTAATTACGGACTCTTATTTGGTACTCATTAAAAACTAAGATGATTAGAATGATTAGAAAGATTGGTTCATGGAAAAAGGGTGGTTAGGGGCATTTTCAGAAAAATTGAGTAATATGTCCTTTTCGATCGGTGAAGTGTCGATTCATTTACATAAATTTTTTTCATTTCAGCAAACGTTATCCGACGAAGATGATGATCAGTTGTTGGAGAATCGTCTGATGGATACGTTCCAAGTAGTGATGACGAATCCGACGATTCCACAGAATGGCCTTCACGTAAACGCGTCAAAGTTGTTTATAGAAAAGAAGTAGAAGCAATTTTGCCAAAACCAAGCTGTTCGAATATATCTTCGCGACAGCCAATCATTCCAAATATAAATTTGCTACAGCCTATCCTCTCAAATGTGCATGATTTAGTGATGGGAACAATTGAACAAGTTATTCAAGACAATGTCAATTCCAGCGGTAGTGACGAAGAAGAAGAAGACGAAGAAGCTGTCAATAACGACCAGGTTATTTGGAATCCCGTAACTGGGCTGAATTTGAAGAATTTTGCATTCGCGGAACCTAATCCTGGTGTAAATATTCAACTTTATGAAAACTACTATGATAAATCGCCGCTGGAGTTTTATTACCTATTATTAGATGAAGGCATACTCAGTATGATGGTCACAGAAACAAACAGGTATGCAGCTCAATGTCTGGCTGAACCAAGTTCACAAGGGGCTAGAATTCGTCAGTGACAGGATACAAATGTCGATGAATTGAAAATATTCATTGGTATACTAATTTGGATGGGTCTGTCTTATCCAATACCCAAGTATTGAATCATATTGGTAAAAAATGAGCATATATCACAATTCGGTAAAATCCATAATGTCCCGAAATCGATTCCAGATATTGTTGAAAATGTGGCATTTCAACAATAATGACAATATGTCTACCGACAGATTGCAGAAAATATCACCTCTAACAGAAAAAATCAACCAAAATTTTCAACGTCATTTTACACCTAGAGAAGCACTTTGTATTGACGAAACTATTGTTCCTAACCGAGGTCGTTTATCTTTCCGACAATATATAAAGAATAAAACGCACAAATTCGGCATAAAACTCTACAAACTGTGTATAGAAAAGGGATATACTTATAATATGTTGATTTATTGTGGACAAGACCGGGTGCAGGGTGAATCTTCATCCCAAAAAGTAGTACTCACTCTTGCAAATGATTTGCTTGACAAAGGAAGGACAATTTACACAGATAACTATTATACAAGTATGGCTTTGGCACATGCTTTACTTGAGAAGAACACTCACTTAGTTGGGACTCTCCGGTCAAATCGAAAAATGAATCCTAAGCAAGTTGTGAATAAAAAACTCAATAAAGGAGAGACAGAAGCTGCTGAAAGTACCTCAGGTGTAATAGTCCAGAAATGGAAAGACAAAAGAGACGTTCTCACTTTATCGACAAAACACACCGATGAGTTACTGACCATTAGAGTTGGCCATGATAAAGAATTGCAGAAACCTGCTGCTGTTGTCGACTACAATAAACATACATCGACTTGTCAGATCAAATGAAATCGTACACCACATCATTACGCAGAGGGGTGAAGTGGTACCGCATGCTGGCCATTGAGCTTATTATCGGTAGTGCATTGGTATATGCACATATTTTACATCAAGCCAATGAAAAATTGTCCATCACAAAGTTCAAAGAGGAAATTGTTTCCAGTCTCTTAGGTTTGGATGTACAACAAAGTCAGAATGTCGCCGTTGAAGGACGTCAACATTCTTTGGAGGATGTTGGTACCAACAACAGACGTCGATGTGTTCTTTGTTATGAAATACGTCAAAGAGAATCTGGACGAGCCAAGGTCCAAAAGAAGACTCCTCGAACAAAACTAAAGTGCATTGCATGTGAAAAATATTTCTGCCTTGGGTGCTTTTTTTCAATTGCACAACTGCACCAAAATATAATGTTTTGGATGTTTATTTTTTGCCAGATATTTTAATGACTCTGTATGTTTGTCAAATAAAAACTTAGTTTTATATTTTTTTTGATGTTATGAAAGACGTACATTTCAGGCCATGAGGACCGGGTTGTGAGTCTCAGAATCAAAAGTCATCGAGGACCGGGTTATGAGTCTCAGATTCATAAGCCATAAAAGTTTCAGACACTTACAGCCGAGCTCTTTAAGTCCCACATAACGAATATAGGTATGAGACATCGACCGAGGCACACGCGGCTATCGAGCAGATCAACCGCCGAGATATCTAGGGTGTGTCACGCAGCTGTTATTGAAAATAAGCTGAGACGCCATGTTTATGTCTCACGGCAGTCTACGTATTAATACTTCAAGTTGATGATGCGACTCAAGGAAGATATAACAAGAAGTGGTCTATTTCGTGTCGAATGAGTATGTAACTATATATCTGATTATTTCTTTCGTCTATTAAATATCAGTCATCAACCAATCATACGTTTGTTTCCTGTTTGACAGGACCAATCAACACGCTCTATTAGCGACTATTTACATGATGCACAATAGTCACCGACTATTCAGCATGATACTCATATCAAGGAGCCTGAGCATCTGACAGTACTCTAAATAAATACATATTAAACGTCAAATAAAATCAATCGTGTTGAAGCTGTATAAGAGAATGAATGTGGACCTTCTACGGTTAATACTGCAAGTTCTTCAAAAGCTGAACAAATGTCACAAATTACGCATGGTGGAAATGTCACATACAATAATTGTGTTTTTAATTTCAATTGATAAATTATAAAGATGGTGCTGTTTTTGTTTAGATTTTGTGCTTTGTTCTTGATATTTTGAATAAATTATTCCAAATTGTTTAATTTTCATTCATTCATATGACTGATATAAAGAAGTAGATTCAAGAAATAATCTTTACAAATATAACACGACCTTGATTAATTGTCGACTATTTTATTGCTGCTAAATTTCTCTTGTATTTATTAATTTTACTCGACATTATTTTGACATTAATAATCAGAGATTGAGCTTGAACCTGGTACCGTTGACCATAATGAAAAACTCTAGAAACTTCGACATCATTTCCAAAGCCATTTACAGAAAAAGATTTTTTTCTACATTAAAGGGATGCAATGTTTTCATATTATCTAGTACGTACCACACAATTTCGAAAATACTCAAACAAGTTTTAAAACAAATCTGGACTATAACATTTTCATACAGGGTGGGGCAATAGTGCGTCAAAGTTCGATTCATCTAGTTCTATTGTGATATCGATTTAAAAACGAAAGTTTAAACGGAACTTTAAAAAAAATGTTTAAAATTGTTTTTTCCGTTAACCAGCAGTCATCCCCGTACAAACAACAGCCCTCAGAAGTCGAAACTTGTGCGAGCCAAGGATTAACGGGGTCTAACCTTCTTACGTGCGATTCCTAGCACTTTCTCTGTCCTTCAGAAAAGTTTCTGCAGTCGCCATGGTTTGAACCTTCGACTGGCAGCCGAAATGATTGAAACAATGTCGCTTTAACCACTCGGCTACTAGATCCTGTAGAACAAGAATTTATTGCCACACATACAGGGCGATACGAAAAAAATTGGGTTGGAAGGTGGAGTGCATTATTTTAAAATGAAATATTAATAACAGTAATATATTGTTGTGAAAAGATGAAATGAATTTTATGTGAATTGGAAAGATATAAATAAACGTATACGTTTGCATGTTTTATTTATTTTTCTTCTTTCTTTCTGGTTCAAGTACTCTTCAATTCATGTTTGTATTATCTGGAGCACAAAGAACTTTTTTTCTCAGTTTGAATCCTACATGTATTCGATTATTAACTAAATTGGAATTTCGTGATAGAGTCAAAATTGTTTATTCTAAAATTAACAAACGTCCGGTCTACCTAAACTACACTGATGACGAGCATGCGCATAATCGTAAAACGGTAACATACGCGGCATGCTTTTCGCCGAGAAAATTGGCAGGATTAGCATTCTAGAGTAAGTATATAATATATATTTCAATGATCACGACACGCCCTGCATCTGGTGTCAGGAACCTCTATACCCGTCATACTACGGAAGACGAGGGTTTTGAAAAAGCTATCCGTTACTATCTTTTTTAAGTTACTAAGTTAGTAATTAGTTGCCAGTCAGCGTGTTCTGAGTTGCGAGCTGTGAATCAGTGAAAAAAAAGAAATCTGTGAGCTGTGTTTTTGTATCGGAGCTGATCTGATAACGGTGTTATTCAACTAGTGTTCTACTCATCCAAGTATTTTTTTAAAATGATTGCCACTCACCCAGATAAGTAGGGAGTATAATATTCTGAAGAGAAACATGTATTTTCCAAAATATTCTCCTATTGAACCACACCATAAAATCAAAACGTTGATGAACGAATCCAAGAACAGCCATATCAGACGTTTTCCAATGATACCATTGATTTGTTTCACAGCTTTGTATAGAATCGCATATATAATTTTGATCTCGTTGACTTTGCCTTCGACATCAACAAGCCTGGATCTTTCTTCAAATGTAGCATTGAGAACTTTGGACAAATAGTTGTAACGCCTCCTCAAGAAGTCACATATCCCATAAACCGTCGTGGAAAACAAAAAAATTTGAGTGAAAACTATAAAAGTCATAACGTCATGGAAAATCGATGATGTAGAGAATACCAGTCTAAATACAAATAGTACTACAATGAGTGCGTAACAAACTGCTGATACTAATATATAATTGAAAAAGTTATTGTCTTCAAAGTGTATCCTTTGTTTCATATTGTCATCAATCTTTTTCATACACAGAAAAGGCTTTTTCCAAGTTTGTCCATATACTCCAACTATTGAATAGTACACGTAAAGTAACCCCTTCGAAGTGTTATATATGTTAATAGTTCTGGGTATTCCACGTTTTTCAAAAAATTTGCCAGAAGAGAAAGAAAATTCGTAAAGTATTGCTACATTTATAGAATACATGTACAAATTGAGTAACACATCCATCCGTCGATCATGCTTGGATATCGATGGATAGAGCCCAAACATTTTTCCTAAATTCAGGTACAACTTCATCAGTTTTCTACCATTAGTTTCGCTCTGAAGTGGACACATTTCACCTGACATTTCACAATGCCACTGTTGGGCGTTGGCTCTGAGTGAATTTTGTAGTTGTCTTGGCTACACAATGTGTTCCACTACAATAAATGGTCATTCATCAATTTCATGGAACACGTCAATTTCGTGGAAACAAGGGACGGCCCAATTACTATGAAAACTTGCCTCATAATATTTGATTGTCCTGAAGCAGGACATAACAATATATTCAGACCGAACCGTAATTTCCAACATGTCTCATCGTATCGGTTACTTCGATGAATTTGAATGATACAAACAAATCATTTCACGAATGAACATCTAGTTTTGACCATGTCGATTGATCCTCTTTCCCAAATATTTCCACGTAGTGGAAAATAAGATACAAAAATCTAACAGAAAACAACTACTTTTCCGATTAATGCCACAGCGGCTATTGCAATACATCTGATAGTTCTGCGTAAAACTTTCTTCAAGAAAGACACCATTACAGTAGTAGTAGTAGTTCTTGGGAAGGCCGCTCCTGCAGCCTGGCAAGTAGGACTTCATGGACCCTTCATGCCAGTTACTGTTTTCAACTTATCTACATTCCTCCCCCTAATCTTCGTTTTCAAACCTTCGACACCTCCTTATGAAGGTAGGTCCAGGCTCCGACCCACAGAACGATGTAACGAAACCGGTTCTGGCAAGTCCGTCTGCCACCTCGTTTCCGCAAACCCCCTCTGTGACCCCGTACCCATACCAGATGAACTTCCTTCGTTTCAGCTAGTTTCTTGAGAGCATCTCCTCGCAAGACTGCAAGAGACTTCATCGCAGTATGTCTTGTGCGCTTTTCCCTCTGAGGACAGAAATCGGGATCTCTTGCTCCGCCCACTTCGCGATTACCGCATGTACCTACCATTGTTCCTGCGTTTACCCAGACTCCCGAGTCACGCATCCTCAAATGGGCTACCATTGCCTCCTTCTTGATCCAGGCTGAAAGCGGTGGCAGCCTCAGCAGTACCTCCAATACTGCGGTTGGAGTTCTCATTGCACTCGTTATTACCAAACAGGTCAATCTCTGGACCTTGCTGAGTCTTCGGACAATCGTGCTGCTCTGTGCGCCTGGCCACCACATGACTATCTTACGACTTCCATGTACAGACAGCGCATGATTTCTGGATTGGTACCCCAATTGCTCTCTACATCTCCGCAGTTGCCATAGGATGATCACTTCCGACTTTTGAATAATTCTATTTACATGCGGCCTACATGAAAATTTGGAGTCCAGGACTACTCTCAGGTTTAAAAAAAATGCTGGACTAGCAGCAGGTCTTGATCATACATGATAGGTGGCCTGAATCCTTTTTTCTTCCTTTGTTTTGTAATCAGGGTCATTTATGTTTTTGTCGGATTTACTGAGAGCCCTTCTTCACCGCACCATCCTTCAATTATTCTGCAGGCGGCCTGCATACGGTCACAAACGACTCCGGCGAATCGTCCGCTGATTAAGACGATTCCATCGTCCGTGTATACCTGTGCCTCGAAACCTTCATTTGCTAGTTCACCCAAGAGTTTGTCCATGCCTCAGCTCCACAGATGGGGAGAGAAGCAGCTCTTCTGAGGGCAGCCCCTTCCCCCTTCCTTGGATTCCAGTCTAATGTCCCCCGGGATTCTTCGACCTCTCTACTCGTAGGCGACGATACAACCCAGCTGACCATCGAGTGAGACATACCTTTGGCCATTAGTGTTGCCTCCATAGTCGCTGTCAAATGCGCATTCCACATCGAAAAATACTCCTTATGTTACCTATTTGAACCTCAATGTCTTTTCGATCCTTCGCACTACAGTGTGGAGGGCCGATTAAGTCGACCTTCCCTTTCTGTATGCATGCTGATTTCTGTGGAAGGGACTCATAATTAGTGGCCCCTCCAACAGGAATCGCCCATTTTTCCAACCCAGTTCCAGGCCCCTCTGTAACATTGCCAGGAAAATTCCGTCCGATCCTGCCGCCTTATATGGATTGAACTTGTTCATTGCGCAGGCTATGGCTTCGAATGTAACGACCATCTCTGCCAGTTGCGAGTCCCCATGGGTGACCTGCTATGTTGGCAGAGTCCGTTGGTGCTCTTCGATACCGCCCGGCAACCTCCAGCAAGTATCTGAGCGAATCTTAGGAGGAAGTTGTCCATGTACCATATGGTAACTTCAAGGTTGTTACGACTTTCTGTCTCCTTGCTCAGGATTCTCTTGAGTCTGGCGAATTCCGTTAGGGAGTTGATTTCCTCACAGTAAGACTTCCAGATAGCGCTTTTACTTTTTCTTAGCTACTTTTCAAACTCTCTTCTCGTAGTTCTTGTAGTTTTTCCACACATCCTCGTTGCCTTACTCTGTTGTGGGCCTTTCTGGTCACTTTTCTAAGGCCCTTCAACGAACCCGATGCTCTAGGGCCATTCTCAAAGGACATGCCTCTAAAGTTATATTTGAATATTTTATAATGACTTTATATGACAATGTGATGATATATTGTGAAGTGTATAATTACTTGTCAGTGTCAATGAGACAAGAGTAAATAATTAATACAGAATATGTTACAGTGCCACTTCAAATCACTTGGGCATTGTTTCCCTAGTTTTTCTACTTCCTGATCTAGTTGTTCCTTCGAGAAAATCTCTGAATACTATTGCAAGTGCTTCCTTTAATCAAACAGCAAAGCTTATCCTTCAATCCATCTGGGGATGACCAAATGCATTCACTTTTCTTTCAGAATTCTTGCCACTCATCAGTGCTATTGTAAGTGGGATGATATTGTAGTCGTTCGTGTACTAGCTCAAGTAACACAATTCTGTTTGAGAAATGTTTTTTATTATTACAGATACACTCATATATGGTGTTGGTAACTATGAACGTTTATAAACGGCAAGAATGTCCGTGAACTGAACGTATATTTGAAGTATGGTTTATACTGTTTATTTCGGATACACGAAAAACTTCTGTTCTACAACAGTAAATAACGAATGAAATGCGTATTTGAAATGATGTTTATTAACGTATTCACATAAAATAATGTCACATTCTAGATAAATGTTTATTAATTTAAAGGAAAGTACCAAAGCAATACGTGTTTCAAATGAAATTTATAAACGTATTTTTCCGAGTCATGTTCACGTTTACCATAAACGTTTTCAATTTTTGGTGCTTTTAAATGGTTGATAATTCCTTTCATTTTTTATATGTGGGTTCTTTTGAACTCGCCAATGCCATCGAGAACGAAAATCACAAATTTTTATCAAAAAATTCCTTTTATAAAGGAATTCAACTGTATATCAAGCTATAAGTCGAAATATACCAGGAACGAGTCTACAATACTTTCAAGAATGAATTGATAAACATTTCTAATTAGAAAGTGTTACTACATACAGTGCGTTAATGACTATGTACAGGAACAGTGGAATTTTTTCTGTTTATAGTTTCGTTTGACATATTTTAATTGATTACTGTGGCCAAATTTTAGTTAATCTATTATTGAGCAAGTTCTAGGATTTAAAAATAAATCACTGGAATAAAAGATATATTGTTTGATCAGATATTGTCAGCTCAGGCAATTGTCAATGACATTAAATAATTTATTATTCTGCCTTCATGAGACTATTATATTGTTCATGATGTGATTTTGAAATAAATCTTCTTTTGTTGCGTTGAGTCCAAAAGGAGCTATTAAATAAAAGTATTAAATAAATATCACATCTTATTGAATAATAGTTGCTATTACAAAACAAAAGACGCAAATGGCATATAGTAATTCTTATGAGATAGTTCTTTAATTAAAATCCTAGCTTTCGCCCAAGCAAAATCGCATTGTGGATTTTTTTAAACAAGAAATAGTTAAAAAAATTACAACATTTTGGTGTTTTGGAAATATCTCAAAGATTATTGAAGAAATCGTTTTACAGTCGATAAAACTTTTGTAGAGATTTATAAAAATCCGGGAAAACCTCGAAAAATAGACCATTTTTCATAAATTTATAATTTTTAAAAATCTGAAGGGACAAACAATACTGCGAAAATTGATAGATAATAAAATGTGGCTCAACTGTGTGCAAGATGGTTTCTGTCCGATGTGTAGTTTTTACACAATCGCGTTATAAACAATTTAAGGGCACATCTTGCAAGATGCGCCGATTTAAGGCATATCGTCGTATTCAGATTCTGTGAACTGCATCTGGAAGTAGAGATCAATATCTACCATTTTTATATTTTGGATTTTCACCTGAGAGATGGGAAGTGTGTTGAAAATGTTACTGAAAGTTATATTAACAAAAAAAAATTTATTGATAGTTATGATACAGAAATTACTACAGAAATCATATCAATAATAGTTATTTACGTGACAAGTGGGATATAGACATTATTAACGCACTCATCTGAGGATTGCACGACGAAGCCGTAGGCTGAGTCGTGTAATCACATGAGTGCGTCAAAAATGTAGTATTCCACGCGTTGCGTACAACATTTTATCTACAACTGTCAACGTTTTCATAACCATCTTTAAATGTACCTCATTGATATTCCACTTCGACGTACCTACTCATGACAGTTTTCTAATAATTGAAAACACAAGTTGCCTGTGATCATTTTTGTAACCGTAGGTATAAACGAAGCCGTTTATAGATATTAGATTAAATTGTCAGATCGATATCCAGAACCATCATTAAGTTTCTTGAATGAAAATGTCTTCAAGTGAAGGTGATCTACGATCCGATATTGAAAATGCGGCGACAAGTGTTATTTCAAATCTCGTGCCCGAGGAAACCCGAGAAATATACCGTTTCGTGTATGATAGGTATGAAAAATGGTGAAGAGAAAGGAAGGTTGTTAACTTGACAAATGAAAAGGGATTGCTGGTATACTTCAATGAACTAAGCAAATTACAGAAGCCTTCATCTCTATGGTGCCATTACTCAATGTTGAGGGCAGGATTTCTAATTAAGCAAAACGTCGATATCAAGAAACATACTAATTTGATAGCATTCCTGAAACGAATATCCAAGGAGTACAAACCTAAGAAGTCGAAGGTTTTCACGACGGCAGAAATAATCAGATTTCTGATAGATGCGGACGACACGAAATTTTTGTGCATATATTTCAATGTATAAAGGTGTATTAATGTGATATTGAATTTGAAGGTTGTACTGATTGTTGGCGTTGCTGGCGCATGTTGAAGACCAAAGAATATGCTATCAAGTTGTCATACCAACTTCTAAAACAAAAGTGTCACGAGAATTCTTCATAACATCTGGAAACACTGCCGGTTTGAATTTAGTAGAAGTAGTTAGGAAATATTTGAAATTAAGACCTACAAATTGTGATCATAAGCGTTTCTTTGTTGGATATAGAGCTGGAAAATGTATAAAACAACAAATTTGTTTAAATACTATTGGCAGTATGTCAAAATCAATTGCCAAGTTTCTCGAATTGCCCAATTCAAAACAATATACTGGACATTGTTTCCGGCGATCTTCAACTACACTTTTGGCTGATTCTGGGGCAGATCTCTTGACTATAAAACGACACGGCGCGGCGCGGCGGCTGGAAATCTAACTCGGTTGCCGAAGGTTACATCTAAACTTCTACTAACTATAAGAAAAGGACGGAAATGAAAATTTTGGGAGAAAAAGAAAATATTCCCACAACATCGAACAATTTTCAAACTCATAATATATGTAATTATTCAAATAAATTGTTAGGAATGTCGGCATCTGGCATTGTTGTTGTTTAAGAACGGCAGCCCTCAAAAGTCGAAACTTGTGCGAGCCAAGGATTAACGGGGTATTACCTTTTTACGTGCGATTCCTAGCACGATCCGAGGAGAATATCGAACGGAGGTCCGTTGGTCACCCATCCAAACCATGGCCTCGCTTAGCGTTGCTTTGCTTCAGATATCGGTGAACCGGAGCTCTTTACATATACAGGGTGTCTGGTAAACCTTGTACAATATTGAAACTGGTGATAAACCAGGTCATGACTGTTCAGAATATCGGAATTGTACCTTAGTAAGAATCTCACTGTTTTCGAGGTAATGAGCATTTTTTTAATTTCTGGTAAATCACTATCTCACCTTGAAATTTTGAGTGCCATGTATACAAATTGGTTTGAATTCAAATATCTTTGCTGCTGAAGCTTACTGATGAGTGAAGCTTTCTGAAGTACGAAACAGTTTTTCAGAAAACGATACAATTTTTCAAGAAATGAGGGTAAAATGCCAGATTTGAGTTTCACCAATTTTTTTTACAACAGTTTGACATTATTGTTTGAAAGAAACATAACCAAGTGGAAGTGAATATTCATTACAAAATAATGCCCATTTTGTCCAGGCTCTACCATGGTATAAAACATACGATCATTATTATTGGAAGGAGTAGACTTTAGATTATATTAGAGTGTGATGTTATTCTGAGCTAAAATCAACTCCATTAGACTTTGTCTGTAATGTCTTTTAATTTTATCCTATCAGGCAGTCTACAAAAATATCGGTACCTAGTTAGATATTAGTTCATAAATACCTATATGAATAGGGTATAACTATTCAGAACTGTTAGTTGTGCTTTAATAAAAAATGGTTTGGATGATGACAATATGATATTGGTACAACAGTAGAGATAAAGATGTTATCTCGTAAGGGTAGCAATATAGACCGTCAGATAACGACAGATTTTGCTGACTCATTTTCTCTCTCCTGGGATTTTAACCACTGGAAATTATGTCAGTGTTGAGCTCAAAAAATGAAAATTCAGCGATCGGACGTGTGCTAGGCATATAGAAAATTCATTTTCCTTTTGCAGAAAAAATTTGTTTTTTTTTTTCATTTTCTCGTTTATGGCATTTTAACACATGAATAGGTATAACAATCTAATAGTGAAAAACCAAAGCCATAAGGTTTGCACGTGCTTAAAGGGTTGAAATAGGGGCGCGATCTTGTAAAAAAATAGTTGGTTGCTGAAGCATTTTCTCGCTTATGGCAATCAATATAATGAAATTTAATATCGTTAGGAACCTGAAAAAAATTTCCCATAAGCCGGTCAGCTGTTGAAGTATATTTTCCGGACGAAAAATTTTGTGAAAATTTTTTTCGTTTTCCGGCAAACTTTCTCGTTTATGGCATTTGAACCATATGATTCTGTTGATGGATAAACATCATAATAAAATTTCCATAAGCTTTGCATGTACCTCAAGAAAAGCCATAAGTTTTAAAGTTGTAGGAAAATTTGTGGAAATTTTTTCATTTTCTCGTTGATGGGAATTGGCATGTGAGAAGAAAATAGTATTTCAAGACCAGAAAAAAAAAGCCACAAGTCGGAAACATGATATCGATGTTTTATACAGTGTGGCCCATTTAAAATGGAAGCACCCTTATAAATCATACTTTTTTCAACCGATTGGAATGCTTTTTTTCATTAGGTAGATAATGAAAAAGTCCACTGGGACACCAAATTTCATGAATAAATCTTCATTTTCAGGGCCAACAATTCTTTTTTTTTTTTCGAGGTAAAAAACTGAAAAATTTATTAGCAATTTTTTGAGAGGAAAAAAGACTACACCACTGGAATTGTGACATTTGATGGGAGAATTAAATTTAAAAAATATGCCGTTTAATCAACCCACCATTTCAATTTCTACTCTTATCCAAAATTCAGAATACACCACTGGATTCAGGGAGTTTCAAAATATCACTGATCAGAATTTCAACAAAATCTATTGATAAATAATAATGAAAAATCATTCAAATTTTGTTATCCTGTAATTTTCTTATATATGAATAGATGTTGATGAAATTCTGACCAGTGATATTTCGAGACTTCTTGGTGTATTCCAAATTTTGATAAGAGTTCTGAAATTGAATTGGTGGGTTGATTGACCGGCATATTTTTAAAATTTCATTTTTTTAATTTTTTATAACTTTCTTATTGATGGACGAGTTTCAACAAACTTTTAACAAGAACTATTTAAAAATGTCGCGAATCCAGTGAATTGGTGAGATTTCTTCTAAAAAAATTATTTTAGATTTTTAACCTTGAAAAATGACAGTTGACAGTTGGCCCAGAAAATGAAGAATTACTCATTCAGTCCTGATGGACTTTTTGAATGTCTACCTATTGAAAAAAAATCATTCCAATCGGTTGAAAAATTAAAATTTGATATGAGTGCTTCCATTTTAAATGGGTCACACTGCATAAATAAATACAATTAATTATTTGAAAATTCTGCTGCAAGAAATCAATAAAGATAAAATTGCTCATTTCTCCCTCCATGGGATTTGGCATATGCATTGCAAACTTTATTCTTGGGCCATAAAAAAAGTCGGGAGTATGATAGTAATATTGGAACTAAATAATTTATTTTTTTAAATAATTTTTTATAGAGTGAAAGAAAATTGTTATGGGCATTATTGTGACAAACTGATAGGGGTTGTAAGGATAATTCAAGCAATATTGCCTCAACCCCTATAAGTTAAATATCTCAACTGCGTAATTCCCTCACGCTTACTGGCTTGCTGTGTCATAATTGGATGATCATTCAAATTTGAATACGGAACATCAGATTTTTGAAATAATGTGATTATGCCCATTACCTGTTTATTGTGACTATGCGACACGATGTGGCGAATCAAAGTTCACAAAAAAGTAAACACAGCAAGCCAGTGTGCGCAGGAATATAATAAACAGTAGTTCGTTTCCCCTCCACCTTAGAAGCAGAGCTTTCGGCGCGTTTTTTTTCATAGTGGCCTGCCCTTCAGGCCTAGTTCACCTTTTAGAAGTGAAAGTTCCAGAATAATAAATTGCTTTTATGTCTACATGAAAAATCGAACTCATTTCCAGATTAAAAGCAGTTCTGGACCATAGGTTGAAATCGATTTGCAGTGTCTTCGGTACAATTCAAATGGTGAACAGAAGGAAATGTAATATTTTGTTGGTTCCTGCGTATCCTAGGAACCATGTCACACTGGATATGTGTGCACAAGTCTCTCATGTCCTGGCACTGGACTTACAAGTACCGTTGTAACCTAAGATGGGCTGATCTTCTAGATTATCATTCTCGGTTTCTCTAAAAACTACCCATAACATAGGTTCCTTTGAATTTCTGAAAATATTTGAAACCCCAAAAAATTCTGTTCTTCAATGGATTGTTGAATCTCAAGGGTTTTCAACTGAACCCTTGCTCCATTAAAAAAATTGGGTGAATGACTGTCACCTTGAGGGGGGTGCAGGACGGGTGATTTTTTTATGTCACTGAGTGTCTTTTTGAAAACATAACTCGACGTTTTTCTTAAAAAATAATGACGTAGATAATTAATGTATCCGTTACTTCAGGACCTCACTGTATAAAACATCGTTATCATGTTTCCGACTTATGGCTTTTTTTTCTAATCTTGAAATCAGTTTTTCTTCCTACAGGCCAATTCCCATAGACGAGAAAATGAACAAAATTTCCTGTGTTTTTCTGCATGTTTTCCAGTTTCATATAGTATGATAAACACAAGCAAGACTTATGGCTTTTTATATGACAGACTTTCATATTAATAACTTTCTATTGCACATTATTTCGTTAACGAGAAAGTTTGCCGGAAAACGAATAAAATGTTCACAAAATTTTCCGCCTGGAAAATATACTTCAACAGCTGTCCGGTTTATGGGAAATTTTTTTCGGGTTCCTAACGGTATTAAATTTCATTCTGTTGATTGCCATAAGCGAGAAAATGCATCAGCAGCCAATTATTTTTTTACAAGTTCGGGCCCCTATTTCAACCCTTTAAGCACGTGCAAATCTTATGGCTTTGGTTCTTCACTATTAAATTGTTATACCTATTCATGTGTTAAAATGCCATAAACGAGAAAATAAAAAAAAAATCAATTTTTTTCTGCAAAAGAAAATGAATTTTCTATATGCCTAGCACACGTCCGATCGCTAAATTTTCAATTTTTGGGATCAACACTGACATAATTTCCAGTGGTTAAAATCCCAGAAGAGAGAAAATGAGTCAGCTAAATCTGTCGTTATCTGATGGTCTAATAAGTAGATATAATTTTGGATATTTAATACCTATCATAACTTTCTGGAATAAAATAACCAAATACATATTCCTGATAAATTATACATTTTGGGGAGTTTTGTGAGAATTAAGCCACTTTCCTCGTCACTTTCAACCCGAATGGAACATAATTTTTTTATTTTACAAGCACTAATTATCAAACTTTCGCCTCTTAACGTCTTCATTAATAATATAATTTGGAGATACCATCGCAGGGTTAAAAGTAACTCACTTTTACACTAGTGTTACAGAGAAATATATACATATATCGTTTTCCTATAAATTTTTCATTGAAAATGGTTACTATCATAACATTAGTAAGTATTTGTAAACAAAACATTGCATATATATGATGTTCTTGTAAAAGTGCTTTTATTTTGTTCGAAGGATTGGTCCACTCGCTAAACGCTCGTATTAATTAGCCCTGGAGGCAGCATCAGAAAATTTGCACATATTTCTACAAAGCTAGTTTTTTGTCATTTTGTTGTTTTGATGTAACAAGTAAACAAAATGAGAGTCTACCGCTCCAATGAGGTCGCGTTCATATACAGTGAGTTTCAAAAGTCTGCACCATTCGGGAACTTTTTACTATCGATTTTCCAGATAAAAATAGGTGCATTGCAGAATAATCGCATATGATTTGTCAAAATTTTAAATTTCCAAACAGTATACAGGTGTAAACTATCCTTATTCTTGACATCAAAAAAGTTCATTCAATAAAGCTGTGAAATATTGAAATTACATTGAAAACAATATTCAAATTTGAAATCACAAGCAAGGGTAGTTTAAACTTTATCAAAATTTTATATATTGTTTTCCCCGTACACCTTTTGGAAATTTAAAATTTTGATAACTCAGATGCAAGTATTTTGCAATTCTTCAATTTTTATGAAGAATAAAATTTTCTGGTAAATCCATAATGAAAAAGTTTCCCGAATAGTGAAAACTTTTGAAACGCACTGTATATAACCGCAACCTCATTAGAGTGGTAGACTCTCATTTTGTTTACTCGTTACATTGACATAACAAATTGAAAAAGAACTGGGAATAACTACATGTCAACTGTCGCTGCCCCCCGGACAATATCCCAAACTTCCTTTCATTTCCTTTCCTTCTCGAAAATTAAAGTATCACTTTTAACACTAACATCATAAACAGCTGTTCTCCAACCGCGAAAAATGCAATGAAATTTTCACCAGCGATAAGCGAAAATAGCCTTGTAAAGGCACACCTTCGATTTTGTGTGATGTTGCTAAGACAACTCTTTTAAATATTAGGATTTAAAATTGGTACTTTTACTTCCTATGATCCAAAGTGGAACCTTAAAACTTGATTGTGATATTTATGTTGTGTAACAAATGTCAGCTTATTACCTGTTCAAGAAGCAGAAGAAGAAATAAATACGGAAATTGAGTTTTTTGCAACATATTCAAAACGAGTAATATGGTGATTGGGCATGGTGATACTTTTTTATTTTTTTTATTGATTCCAGACCAGGGCATACATCAGGAAGCATTCAATTATCTTAATGAAGAGGCGATTAAAGATTTAATACCAAAAATTGGAGACCGAGTGAAATTCTCCAATCACTACCGAACACATCAGGCAACCCAGCAGGCAGCAAGCCAACTAGCCCTTTTGGACATCTCAAATTTATCGGAAATTCTCGCAAAGAATCAGAAGAAGAGGAAAGAGAAAGTGACCGTGTAGAAACCCCCTCCACTTCGTCATCATTTAGCACAGCCGGTGGGATTGCATGTGAAGGTTTTCTGCAAGATAAATCACTTGGTGGGTACCTTCTATCAATTTCAAAGTTCACAATCAAGTCCCCCATAGATCTTTCAGTTAGACACTTAGAAAACTGGAACACCTCGTAAAAACAATGTATTCATGCGTTCTTTTTGTTTGTGATGTGGTTCGACCTTTGGTTACTATTTTTTATTAATGATTGATGATTTTGTTTTCTCACAAAAGAGTATTCCGTTTTATAATGTTATGATTGTTATATTTTAAAATATATACTGTATATTATGGCAAATATAATTTTTGTATATACCATTCAATCTTACAATAACCTTCTTCAGCTATTTGAGAACGAAATTTGATCATTTTTGTCGCAGGGCATTCCAGAACATGTTGCTAATCTCTCGGATGTAAATAAAATTCTGTATAAAAATTGAACTTTGCAGTATAATCCGGTGACAATTCTTTGTATTCCAGATTATTTGGTTCCATATTATGGAATTTTGGACATGTTATTTTTTATATACGTTTGATTTTATTTTATCTACGATTGTGCAACTGATCGATATTGAACATGTGTAACTTTATTGTGCGAAAATGTACCAATTTGCGTAATAAGGAACCAGAATGATGAGAAACGAACAAATATGATAGGGCAATATATATCACAGTCTTGTTCCTGTTTGATTTTCCCCTGATTCCAATATCGTTTCAGATTAACCGTATTGGGCATGAAAAGTTCAGTTCGTATACATAATTATCAAATTCCATCAAACAGAATGAAGATATTCCTGGGATATTCCACCCTCTGACTTCAAGGAGCAGATATCTTAAATGGGTGCCTTTTTCCAACAGTCTCGTATGTCAAGCATCTTTATTTTGGAGTATCCTATTCACATCTGGGAGATTGGTCACATGTTCTGGAAGACCCTGTGTACAATTTATAATATGACAGTACGATATGGTTGGGTTGAAAAATCCATATTGTTTATGTAACGATATGGTATAGTGGAAGAAACAATATGATATAGTGGAAGCAACAATATAATGAAGTGAACGTGACAATATGATATAGTAATGGTGACAAAGTAGTAGGGTAAGTAAATCAGTATGATGTTATGATATCAATACAGTTCAGTCAGGATAACAGTATAATATGGTTAGGATACAAAGGTGTAGTTAGAATAGCGATATAAATCTTGTCATGATAACTAAATAATCTGATTAGGATACAAAGTAAATATGTAGGATAACAAGATGATCCAGTTAGAATAGCGATATAATCTTGTCAGGATAACAAGATAATCTGATTCAAAGGTCAATATCATTTTGATGAGATAACGGAACTAT
Organism: Chrysolina oricalcia; assembly: GCA_944452925.2. Taxonomy (NCBI): domain Eukaryota; kingdom Metazoa; phylum Arthropoda; class Insecta; order Coleoptera; family Chrysomelidae; genus Chrysolina; species Chrysolina oricalcia. The sequence goes on along the minus strand of OX101823.2, from coordinate 21,312,658 downwards.
TAAGTAAGCATTACAATATAATATAATAATAATAATAATAATAATAATAATAATAATAATAATAATAATAATAATAATAATAATAATAATAATAATAATAATAATAATAATAATAATAATAATAATAATAATAATAATAATAATAATAATAATAATAATAATAATAATAATAATAATAATATAGTTTATTCAGTAAAAAGTGTAACAAATTTATAGGCAATTACAAAAATAGGTAAGTAAATAAAATAAATAGCTAAGATTTATTGTAAGTAGATCACCTGTTCTGAATAAACAGAAGGAGGGATTGATAATATCCACTGAAACCGATTAGGTTGTGCGTGGTGAAAATTCCTTTTTCTGCATTCTTACAAAGATAAAGATGGTTCACATATTGTTGGATTAATTCAGTAAAATACGAACACAACTGTAGTTATTAGTTGCAACTTTCACAGATGATTTATTAAATCTTTATATAAGAGGAAATGTAAGTCTATAAACTATTTTATCCGTACATTTACATGATGGATTAACATTCAATGAGATAATGGACTGCATCCCTTCCGAGTCTGACAATATATTTTTTGAATATTCTTTTAAATATTTCTATGGAGTTTAGCTCAGTAAGGTAAATCTTGTATATTTCGGGTAGGTGGTTATACAATTTTAGAGACAAAGTGGTGAAACTTCTTGTTGTTACATTTCTCTTCGATAGTATGGTTTTAACATGTTCATTTTCTTTATATCTTGTTTCGTACTTGTGGTTGACTTTTTCTAGTATGTTTTTATTTTTGTATATGTATATGACAATTTTATACATGAAGAGTTGTCTGAGGTCCAATATTCCCGTTTCTGAAAAAAGACTGCTTGATGGGCAAGTGCGTTTTTTGTTATATATAATCTTCAATATCTTTTTTTGCAGAACATCCAGCTGATTAAGGTGTGTGCGTACTGCTCCACCCCAGCTTAGAATTGCATATTGTAACCTCGACTGTACTAGAGCGTGGTAAATAGTTTTCAAGTGGAAAGTGTCAAGAATATTTCTAATTTGTTTAAATCTGTATAGCAGATATCTAAGCGTTTTCGTTACATTCGAAATGTGTACGTCCCATCGTAAATGTGAATCAATTGTCACCCCCAAATATTTGATGTTTTCGCAAGAGTTTATTGTTTTCGAAGTTCCATTATTTTCTACATGTAGTTTCTTGTACTGTGGTAGTGTAGTTTTATTATTGGCGAATGGTATAAAGGTTTTTTCAAAATTTACTTTTAAAAGTTTTTCACTGAACCAGTTGAAAATAATGTTCAAGTCTAATTCTGCTTTGTTTTTCACTTTGTCCCATGATTCATCGGAGTACAATATCGCAGTGTCGTCAGCAAAGCTGATAATAGTTCCTGCTAGTGTATCCAAAATTAGTATACTGTTGATGTATATTGTGAATAGAATGGGACCCAAAACTGTGCCCTGAGGTACTCCATATTTAACCGTTGTTTCTTCGCTCATTTTTCCATTTATTTTAACAATCTGCGTTCTATCGGTAAGATAGCTCTCAAACAATTTGTTGACATTCCCTCGTATTCCTACATCCTCCAAAGCTCCTAACAGTTGTTCATGACTGACAGTGTCAAACGCCTTGGCTAGGTCCAGGAATACGCATAAAGTAGGCTTTGAGATGTTCAATGATATATAGTTATGATAACTATGAAATACTGGACGGACTGCAATATTTCATTGTGAGGATAACACTATCATATTGTTGAGTAGACAACATGAATCTGGTTAGGGTGATCATGTGGTGATGTAATTATTGGAACAATATAGAAATGGTTATCGGACCAATTTAGAGCTAGCAATATACAACTAGTTATAGTAACAATATTTCTGGTTGTGTCCATACTAACTTGAATTCTGGTTAAAATGTTGGTTACTGTTACAATAATTTTTTTCCGTTTATACTGCCGTCCAAAGCAAAAACCCCGTAACTAACAAATTCACTTAAATTGATGTATTTGGCGTATTGGCTCCTATATTATGCTCCAAACTTGAATACAGCAATAACCAAGTATCACTTCCTAATTCAAACACACCTCCAATATGACATATAATCCTGGAGTAGTGCTGCACAAGTTCATGTAACAAAAGTACTCATTTTACAAAAGTAAGCAATCAGATGCATACCAAAGTATCATTTTAGCGACTATAACCACATAATACACCAAAATTAACGGTGTACTTGGTGTAGAAATTGATCATTTATGAAACGATGCTCTCTAAACCATCAGACAACGTTGTCTTAACGTTTACCATGACATCAGTTGAGCTACGACGTTGTCAGAACGTTTACCCAACTGACTGCAACCAGTAAATATTTCAGGAATGGGAATAACGTTTTTAAAACGTGACAACTTCAGTTATGTTAAACGTTTTCCTAATAGGCCAATCAACAGGACTATCAACCTAAACTTAAATTGCTCCGCCGATAATTTTTTTTTTTAATTATAAAACACAGTGTGTACATTACTTCTGAGAAAAATTATCACCTCCAGGGGGGGTGGAACCCCCCAAAAAAAAACGCGTTGAAATACATTTTTGAGGTAATTTCGAAATATCTTAAAAAATTTCATTTTAACCAAAAAATTAACTTGATTTTCAGAATGAGCACAAATTTTTACAAAAAAACTGCCCCTACCAAAATTTTGAGAAATCGCACGGTATTCTTGAAAAAAATTGTGGAAGTTATATGCTTTCTCAATGGTGCAGGTGTTGCGCCGGCTCCCACCAACGTGCATTTTTTCAACCAGCGCGTGAAGTAAAGTTCTATAACTCCTCAATGTTCAAATCGGATGAATCTTATGTCATTTTGAAGATGAAGAACGCAGCTTTGTATTTTGATATTATTTATAATTATACGCGCAGTTGCCAGCTGCAAAATTGCAATTGAATATCTTATAATATTAAAGTTCCTGACTTCGTGAAATAATGCTTGTGATTACTGAAATAATGTCTTATCACTTGTAGCAAGTAAAATTGCATAACGTTTAACCGGTCCAAATAATGTTGGTTTTAAATACGAGTGTTTTCAAATCTTCGCATATTTTAGGTTACAAAATCTTGAGGGAGTGTACAAATTCAAATGCTAATAACTCAGAGATAAAAGCACGTATCAACATGAATGAAAAGCTAGTTTGCAGAAAAAAACCCTGCTCTTATTGAAAATATTCATACAAATTTGGTTACTTGTACAAATTTTAAATGCAATCCAGTAAATCTTTTGAGTACTCAAAATAGAGGTTACTCGGCATTTGATCGCATTATTGTTCTATGGAAAGAAAAATAAAATCAGTCCTTGATGGAATATGGATATTTGATACCGAGGAAGACAGTGCACCAAAGGAAACTGTTCCGAAGTGTACCTGCTTTAAACTTATTGAGATTCTAAAACCTGAAAAATATCGGCTTGGGACCTTGTCAATGCGGCAGCTAGCGCGCCGCTGTATAGTATATAGCGGCGGGCGCGGTTCTGTCGGTGCGCAGTGGCAGCAGTCAACGTTGCTCTATGTGAACGTCAGATAATATAAAAGTTTCTGTGCAGAAAACACTGGATACTGGGATAACATCGATAGTCGGAGACGAGGAATCATCTCTTAGTGCTCTTAGTCACTGTTATTAATTGAAAATGGTGAGTTTATTTTTGAAATATTTGTTTCATATTCAACTCAGCTCTGTTTCAAAATATCGCAATGTCAGATATGACTTAAATTTACAAAATTCCAAAGGTCTACCAAGGAATTCAGGAGAAAATGCCAGTTTGTTATTAACATTTTATTGAATGGAACTTGCTTAAACTTGTAGGATTGTATACGCTCATTCAAAAATTTACCTGCAGAATATAAATGTTTGCCTAGTTACCAAGTTTTTTCTATTCAAAGGAAAGTGCCCAGTGTTAGTGTTGTTTCAGATTTTGGCCATGATGTTATTCAAAATTTTCAAAATTTTAAAGGTCAAAGTAGGAATTCAGGGGAAACTACCAATTTGATATTGACATTTTTGTGAATCAAACTTGCTCAACACTTCCATAAGTGTACCCTCTTTGATTTTTATGTGATATATGTACCAATGTTTGTAATAAATGTACCACAGGTATCTGTAGACACTTGGCAGTGATTGTTCCTGATTGTGAAGATGAAGACGAGGAGACTGAAGATGAATTAGATGATGAGTTGTATGAGTAAAGAAATATATCTTTTCTATACATTTCTTGATGGTGATTACTTGTGGATTCATTTCTCCATACCCTTTCTCGATATCATTGAAAAACACTATCATATTTCGGTACCTCCGGTCCGCGTTCGATTTATACAATAAGTTGATCTTCTATCGAGTTTGCGGATAATTCTCATAACAATACTTCTAACAAAATCTCAATAACGACAGTTCTCAACGATTATTCACCCACATTTATATCTAAGAGTAGTAGTTTGAGAGTTTTTTCAAATATTCTCCCACTTTCCTCTCACCCCAATGTTTCCGCGATGCGGGGGATATGCCCCTAATGCGGGGGCGGTAAAATCGTTTCTAATAATTTATATCTATTGTTTTAACAAATTTTCGCCCAGTTTCATTACTCAGGACTGACAATTTTACATATTCATAGAAAATACCCCAAAAAACAAGATTTCGGGAAGTGGTTGATGCCCCGGGAGGGGGTTTAATTGTTGAAAATAATTCGCCCCCATTATTAATACCGATTTTCACTCATATTTATAGCCCAGAGCTGAAATGTCAAGGAAACACCTTCCAGGAAAAAAAATATACGATTTTGAGGGGTTTGCATCCCCCCAGGGGGTGATAGCTTTATTGCTAATTATTCAACCCTCCGTGTCGACCGAATTGCAGAAAAGAAATCGGCGGATCAATTTAATTTAATTTAAGATCAATTTAAGTTGAACTTTTATGAGAAAAATTGCTCTGTTTATTGGCCTATGACGGAGGGTCGACCTTGTAAGATTCAACGTAGCAGTGGGCAATTTAATATTAAAGTTGAAAACGTTTTCGTGGAATCATCTTTACAACTAACCTCTTTCCAAATATTTACTACAGAGGACGTGCCGGCGAAATTTATATAATAATATTACTCAATTTATTAATTTTTTTGCTCTAGTGAGTAGGACATACTACTGGCTAAATTGCTTGATAAAAAAGTATGTAGTAAAAGGAGAGGAACTGGAATGATCCTAACCTAATTTTTGAATCGGAAACGAAAAGAGCATTCTAATACACTGCCTCTTATTACAGGCAGAAAAAAATACGTGAAGAAACTTCACAGACACCAGCCCTCATGAAAACAGATAGTTTGGATAGCTGAAGTTTAAAGATTTTAAGTTTAAATTTTTCGTTAGTTGTACTTGGTTCAGTTTTTGGTCGGATAAGCAACTTCAGTCGCGCTCCTGGTATAAAGTTAGTTGCCAGACAGACTAACGTTGAAAGTTAGTATATTTTCAGTATGCTGGCGACTTTTATACTCCTACGCCATGTTGGAAGTGTAATTCTATTTATTTTGGAAACATGGCCGGTCATTCAAATTTTGGACGTAAACGAGCATAAATAAAGGATTATGAAGCATTATTTTAGTATTCTAGAAATAATGCATGTGTATTCCATTTAGTTCGAGATTTAATCAATATCTAGAATAAATATTGTTCATCGAAATGATTTTTTTTTATTCTTGAGTTTCGAAAAGTTCGCAAAAGATCAAGAGCCCACGTGTTTTTTGCATGAAACAATAGTATATTTGACAGTAAAATTAAATGAGTTGCCAATTTCTGTTTCGAAATCGTTATTTTTCTGGTATCTTGAGCATAAAATGCAACGGTAGGGTTAACCAGAAAGTTCTCTTAAAGTGTCCAATTTGGCGATCAGTGATTATTTGGTTGATAAATTAACTATGTAAACACCAGGAAAAGTTAATTGTCATCGCTGCGTGAGAGGGCAATGGTGTATAGTTGTTTTAAAGTAAACCCAGCAACGTTTAGAAAACGACCATCAGCTATCTACAGTTGGCGCTGAAACGTTTTATAAACCCAAAAATTATTGACCAAATTGGTGCAAAACATCAGGGTTGTGACAACTTATGTTTGGTTGCGAAACTTTTTTAAACACGTCACCGCAACGTTGAATTGCTGCTTGAGAGTACTTGAATCAAGTTGGGATTCTAGGTGCAGACCTCAATTCCAGGCACTTGGGATAATGACCATATATGCCCTGATCATATTTCATAAACTACTACATGTAAAAATAAATGTCGAATCCTTTACAACTCACGGAGAGGTACAAGATCATAATACTAGAACCCCGTATTCAGTATGGACCATCTGTTGGAGAGGAGCATACTTTTTGAAAATTCTTTTCGATAAAAAACGCACTCATACCACAAAAAAAAAATTTTAAGAGATTCCTGTCCTCGAATTAAAAAAACTATATATTTACAAAGTCCTCAGCTTACAATATGAAAATAAAAAAGAATCAACATTAAATGGCACATACATAATACACGGTACAAAAAACATTTTGAGTTTCGAGAAAAAACTGCAGAAACAATCGACACGTCGATTTCATTTTTCAGTTGCGCAGTTTTTGGTCTACTCAGATTTTTTATGACGTCATCGTATTTTTTTTTAAACGGCATCACTCTATTTTGATAAAACTTTCGAAAAGAATGTATTTTTCTATATATGGATGTCACAATTTTTCTTATGTTAGATAACTGTATGTTCGAAAAAAAAAGATATTTTATTCATGATAATGTAATATTAAGTCTGTAAGCGTAAACTTTTGATTCAAGGTTCCTCCATAGAAAAAATCTAGTGGGGTTAGATCAAGATTTCTAATGGGCCACTCTAAAATGTCTCGTCTGTGGGTAGAGAATGGCTATCTATTATCATTTTCTGTGGCGCTCCGGGGCTACTTTCTGATTTTTGGAGGCGTATTCATTTTTCAGCTGCAGGAAAACCCGGAAAAACCTACAGCTCCACCCCAGCCCAGGTAGCACAACATATCGGCTGAATCTTGGTTCCATATTGGGCCAATATAGATATATTGTAAATGAAATATAAATATTGGTTCAATATGGGTGAATATTCAAAAAACAATATTATATTAATAATATTGGTGGAATATTGGTTGAACTAGTTTTGAATGTAGATTATCACATGAAATATTGGGTCAATATTGGTTGAATAATTTCTACCAATATCGAGAATACATATATCGTTTTCCACATCTAGAATAAATATTGCAATCCAAATATTCCAGTCATATCGATTATAAGGAAAAAAACTATATTGTATTTCCAAGTTTGATAGCATATTGGTTGAATATCATTTCCACTTTATTTGACAAATTGTAATAACTCATATTGAGTCAATATTGGTTGGATGATATTTACCAATATCGATATAACAATATTGTCTTCACATCGTTTTCAACATCTAGAATGAATATTGCAATCCCAATATTCCCCTCTCATCGATTCTAGCAATAAAAACTATATTGTATCTCCAAGTATGATTACACATTGGTTGAATATCATTTCGCCAATATTCAACAAATCTTATTAATTAATATTGGGTCAGTATTGGTTCAATAACATTTATCGATATCGTTACAACAATATTGTCTTCATATTGTTTCCTACATCTAAATTGAGATGAAATTTGAATATTGGCCGAATATTCGATGAAACATATTGAAATTATATCATGATCAAACCTGGATAAAAATCCGCTAGGTGGCTCTACATATAGAACGTCTTCTAAAACCTACGAAAGTATATTAAATACTTCCCATAATTTGATTTCAAGACAGCTCACTCAGTGGTTATGGTGATCAAAATGCAGACTCTGGTGTCACCTTCATCAACTAAAAGACATTTGATAATTCACCAAGATATATTGACATACACCAATATATCCAAATGATATTGTAACAATATCGATAAATATTTTGAGGCCATTATTGCTTCAAGAATATTTCACCTAAACTATTTTTTAAATATTAAAACAATATTCGATCAATATTGCAAAATCTTCACATTTTACTTCTGGACAATATAACTTTTGAATATTGTGCCAATATTGTCAGATTATTGTATCAGCGATATTGTACCAATATCGCCAAATATTTTGAGGCCAATATTATTTCGAGAATATTTCGCCAATATTATTCAAGTAATATTGGACCAATATCGCCGAATGTTCACATTTTTTTTCTCGCCAATATTGCATTTCAAATATTTCGCCAATATGTTCACAATATTGCGCCAATATTTTACCAATATAGGTGTGCTACTTGGGAGGTGGTCGGCTGCACAATTCGAGCAAACACCAGACGTCGGGATTGGCATCTAGGCAATTCACATCGCACTTGCTTCACAACAAGGTATGAGGTCGCCTATTGATACCGATGTACTTGAGAAAAATTCCCTCCTAATCCGGATTCGACGAGGATTTGTAGAGAGGCCAGCTAGATCTCCTATTCTAATCCTACTAGATTTTTTTTGTTGAGATATCTCCAGTCAAAAGTTTACGTTAACAGGTCTTGTATTACATTATTATGAATGAAATGAAAAATGCGTTCTTTTCGAAGGTATTATCAAAATAGGGTGATGCCATTAAAAAATTATATAATGACGTCATAACTCGAACAGCGATGACGTCATTTAAAAATCTGAATAGACCAAATCATGCTCAACTGAAAAACAAAATCGACGTGTTTGAGCTTTTTTTTCCTAATGGCCATATCAAGCTTTCAACGAATTTGTTCCAACCTTTACGTGCTCACTGTATATATGTATGCATTGTTGAAGGTATCTATGTATATGTTTATGTCCGTTAAAAATTGTATGTACGTTGTTTGTGTTTATACAGAGCGGCTTTTAATAGACCCCCCTCTGTTAACTTTTGAACGGTTCGACGTAGAAACATGAAAAAATAACTGTTTCGAGGGTTTCACCAGTACTACTTTTTGAAATAAAAAAAATAGTGATTGCACGATAGGGGGCGCAGGGGGGCCCATCAACTCAAAATTTTTAAATAGCATGTGGGGTCAAGTGTCACATCGTTGAAAAGAGAATTCAATTATCTTTACAGCCATCTAAATATTTTTGAATTTTGGTAATATTGTTTTGTAATTCAAAATCGAAATATCAAATATAAATGCGGATCTTAATACTACTCATACCTCGATAAAATTGAACGGTTTGAAGGGTATTACCGATACTACTTTTTGAGAGAAGAAACTACTCGACAGATGGTGCTGGGGGCACATTAATTTAAAAATTTCGAAAGGTATAAAAATCGGAATTGGGAAAAAAATTATAAACAAAATTAAAAAATATTCAGATGGTTGTAAAGAGAATTGAATTCTAGTTTCAACGATGTGACATTTCACCCCTCATGCCGTTTAAAAATTTTGAGTTGATGGGCTCCCCCGCGCCCCCTATCGAGCAATCACCATAATTTTTATTTAAAAAAATAGTATTGGTGAAACCCTCGAAATGGTTTTTTTTCATGTTTCTACGTCGAACCGTTCAAAAGTTAACAGGGGTGGGGGACTTTTAAAAGCCGCACTGTATATAAATGCGTATAAACATTATCTGTCTATACTAGAACATTATGTGTGTCATAATTATTTATCATTCTATAATTTTCGTTATTTTATTTCACTTCATTCTTTCTTTCATATTTCATTAAGTGTCTTTTGTCACTTTTTTCACGAATTTGATTTTCTTCAAATATCATGTATAATCAATTAGATTGAGTCTTCCTTGAAAAAGATAGGTCGAATACATCCACAACAAGTTTTTTCGTGGGATATTTTTGATAAATTTTTTTTCATGGATAGAGTCACTACAAGCTTCACTTCATTATATCACATTGTATTTATATTATATTACTATTTATATAATACTGTTATGTCATTTTTGGCCATTTACTAGGTAGTATATCACTCACAAGCTTCTATGCTTCAGTGATTCTTCATGTTTATTCTCAATGTTCATTGTTTAATTTTTACTTGTTTGTTATAGTTGTAAATAAACATTGTATTATTATTAATAAGGGCAGAATAATTGCTCCATATAGCAGGCTTAGGATAACTTCCAAAATGTATACTGATCTTTATCATATCCCAATTCTGCAACTTGCCTCTGAATTTTTTTTAATCAAAACCGAAAAAAATTCATCTTCTAACTATATGTATAACTATCAGGAGTTTTCACAACTGATCACGCATAGAATATACTTGTTTATTACAATATAACTATGTATACATTATTTTCACTGAATTCTTTGCTCAACAGCACTTTTATTGTGCTGTGTTTTACTTCTAAAACGAATACCAAATAGCTGTTGTATTGTTATCTTTGTGTAATTTCAACTATATGTAGAGTATGTATTGATCATACAACAAACATTATTCATATTTTATAATCATAACCATTGTGTGAAGGCTTAGGAAACTGACATGTTCATAAAATATTAATTTTCTAGAGACTTTGAAGATAGTAGTGTATTACAACATTATATTGCAAATAGCATGTGCCAAAATATATTACTACCACAGACTCAAGAAGAAAATAATTACTGCTAAAAATAGCAGCGATTTCAACTCACCACACCAAATAAGGAGTAAATTATTCTGAAGATTGGGCCAAACCATCCAGTATATTCTCCTTTTGGATTGTCCAAGAGCATTAAGATGATGAAAAAAGAATTCATTAAAATACACAATAGATGTTTTCCAATAACTGAATTGAATAGCTTCACAGTGCTGTATAAAATCACATATATGTTCTTGATCTCTCTCACTTTGGCTTTCATCTCAACAAGTCCGAATCGTGTATCGAATGTAGCATCGATAATGCTGCACAAATAATCGTAACGTCTTTCCAAACAGCAGCATAACTCACAAACGATTACGGAATACACGAAAGTTTGAGTATTCAGAAACAGTATATAAATGTTGGAAAATGTTGGTGCCGTAGATAGGAGGATCCTGAATATTTCAAGTGTTGCAACGAATGCGTAGCAAATAACTGTCGACAAAATATGTCTCAGGAAATCAATATCATCAAGAAGTATTTTTTGTTTTATATTTTTGTCAATCTGTTTGATATATCTAGCAACCTTCTTCCATGACGTTCCATATTTTATAACTCCATATAAACCACTTATTGCATACAATCCGTTTACCACCGTTTTCAAAGATGCGAATATGAAACCAGCTTCCTTCGTTGTACTTGTTTCATCAAAGTAGTAGAGAGCGCGAATCACAAAATTGTGAAATAATACCAGTTGTATAGAATAAGTATACAATCTGAATATCTTGTTCATTCGTGGAAAGCGCTTGGAAATCAACGGACAGATCCCCATTACTTGTCCCAGATTCAAGTAGAGCAACAACAGTTTTCCACTTTTGCTTCCACTCTCAAAACTACCCATTACATTCGACATTTGTAACTAACTTCGGAAGCTTTGAGGAATAAACGAAAATCATCTCCTTGGTTACTCTGTGTTGTTACATGAACACATTGCAGTAACGAATATATTGAATAGTCTGAAAGATTTGCCGCATTGTAATCTACTTAAGTAAGAACATTTTCAAGTGAAAATTGACTCTACTTGGCGGAAGATTAATGTAAACTAACAAGGAAACTGAATTGAGCAATCCAATCTTCCGCGTTGACAAAAGGTATGTTCGTTGGTAAATCTCCAACAGAAAAGAACTACTGCCCACTACGACCATTGAATTATGTCTGTTAATTGTTAGCGAAGAACTACTCACTTTAAAACGATTTCGCGATCATTACCAAACATCAGCTCAACTAACTGAATCGATAATATTTTCATTTTATTAACTTTATAGTCCGAATTTTATTTACTTTTTAAAATTGTTTTTTTCTTGTTGACTTGGTCAGAATTAATTTTAAACCATATTTTTATTATACTTTTTGAAAAAATATGTTTTATCAACAATGTTGCATAAATGCAACGCTAGGCACTTGATGGGCAAAAACATAAAAACCAACCATTCATCCTTTGAGATCAATGGGTAATCAAATCACTTCAGTCATTATTAATAACTGAGCAGTGGATAATCTATAACAAACTTCAGATTCTTCGAGATTTTTGCCTTGATAAATATCAATTTATCAAATATCCACCACTAGTATTTACCGACAACATTTCATAGTCAAGAAGGATTGATTTGATGATTACTTATTTTCAACTCTGGTGTAAAATGTTCCAAAAATTGTGCATTCGATTTGCCCATCAATGGACGAACTTTCCATGATTGATCTTTCTGATCTGGACTGTTGTTGTCCGCTTAGTGAAGAAATTGTAAAACTGATTCAAACATATTTCTTCACATGGCGTTTTCAACCATAGTATGTTCCATGGACGTATAAAATCGTATAAATACAGATGGACTCAGCATTGCCATACCTACAACAAGGAGTGATTTGAAGTCGCTCTGTTTTTAGGCGCGCGGGCTGCGGGGAAGAGAAGGTAACGATAGACTGTGACCTTCCCACAACAGACAGAACCGCACGCATTTGCTGAAAATAGGGTTCAATCACAAGAAAAAAATGCTGAATTTGAAGTACTGATCGAGGAAAGTGTTAGAATATACATCCGATGGGACTTCGTGAGATAGAAAACTCATTTGACATACCTGATGTCATAAAAAACTTCATTGACTCGGATAGTATCGAACCTTGAAAAATTAGGATCACAAATTTTTTCAAAAAAAAAATACTTTTAAGACTTTCGTTTTCAATTAATGGAAAGCTGGAGACAGTCGACCGGAAAAAAAAGAATAAAAATGCATTTACTAAAAAATGGTAATTTATATATTCAATAAATACATGTTCTTATACATATTAAAATAAATGAATATTGTGAAGAATAAATATTCCAAAAAAATTTTCAGCGCATATTATTCAAATTCAGAAATAAGAAATTTTAATGTATTTACGACAATATGCAAACAAAATTCACAATACAGATAATCAAACTAACATTTTTTTCTAGAAGATATCAAAAATCAAGTACGTACAGAGTTTCACAAAAACAACAATAAAATAAAATTGAAGAATTTGTTTTCTATTCTGAAATGATTTGCTAATTTCTTGAGTTCCTTCCTCGAGCAATGATAACCGCCTGTTATTCAATTATGTCTCCCAAATTCACTAAACTGTCCCTCAGCTCATTCTAAGTAAATTTGGGCTGCTGCAGGGCTCTAATTCATCTCCCAAGAATATCAAATATATGTTCGATGGGGTTCGTATACCTCTCTCGTATAACATCTCGCGGGCAAGATCGCCCGGTAATACTGGCAGGCTAAATCAAGCCGTGATCTGCAATGTTCTGCAGTCAATGAAGGCCTTGTTGCTGCCCTGCATGCCATCAAGTTGTGATCCCTTAAACTTTGCTCGAAGATATCTTTACTAGATTAGATTAGCTTAGATTCATTTTTGGCTTCCGCGCTAAAAGCCTTTACGCTGCGACCATTTCAGACATATTGTGTGTGCCCTTCGAAATCGTTTAGAGCCCTTGCAGTGACAAAGTACGTTTACTGATGTAAAGCAGCATTTGAAAATTCTCATCATTATTATTATTATCACGTTGATATTATGGAATTCTTGTATTGTCGTTAGTTCTTGATGTGTGTGCTGAATTTAAGATTATTCAGAGGATTGGAAGTGGGTGGAAATTGAGTTTAGAATTTCTCATTATTATTATTATCAATAAAACAATAATAAAATAAAATTCTTATATTATCGTCGGTCCTTGGTAAGTATGCCAAATTTTAAAATTTTTGGATGATTAGAAGTGGGTGGATATTGAATAAAAAGTTCACGTCATTATCATTATTATCATTATCATTAAACTTTTATAATTAAGTCCTTGTATTGCAATCGGTTTATCGGTGCCCAATTTCAGATCATACGGAAGATTGAAATCAAATTCGAAAATTCTCATCATTATTATTATTATTAGGTGCGTTAATTATTATCATAAAGTTCTTGTATTGTCGTTGGTTCTGGAAATTTTGGAAATTTTTGAAAAATTTTAGATAATTCGGAGGATTAATAATAATTATTATTATCATTATTTTTATTCCATTAGTAGTAGGAAATTATCGTCGGTCCTTGATATGCGGCCAAATTTCAGATTATGATAATTGGAAGTGGGTGAAAATAGAATTTAAAAATTCACATCATTATTATTATTATTAGTGGAATCGAGTTTCTCCAGGAAAATCGCCTTTATGGAGAAACTTAAAAACTAAAACCTTATCAGAATAAAAATTTTGATCCAAATCTTCAAAGCTGTTTCCGAGATAGCCAAAATAAATATATCAATATACAAGAATTGCTTTTGAAGATAGATTATATAGATTTGATACTGCTACCAACTAATACTACTCACTTTTTCTTTCGAAAAATCACGGGATTCTGTCCTGTCAGATCGTCAGTATTTCAAAGCCAAACAACCTGAAGTGGATGAAAACTGAGTTGCGAAATTTGAGTTAACAATTTTTACTATTCTCAATTTGTCCTCACCTCTTCAGTGGGGGACTTGAGTTATCAACAATTTCTTCAGACAGATTTTAAAACAGTTAACAAACAATTTTAAACAATATTGTTCTATATATACAAATCTCTGTTATTATTTGAAATAACTCATAAAAAATAACAATTCTGACGGCTGATAATAATTACCCTGAAGTTGAAGCAGCTGAATTTCTTGGGATATACCATTCATCATATAATGAACAACCCTTTTCTTCAAAAATATTCTTCCACTTGGGTTAATCTCGAATGCTGCGTCTTTGAAATAAATGGAACAAATCCTACCAGACTTTGGAACACATTCAGTTGAACATTTCATCCCCAACTCTTTCAACCAAGCCGCTTATACTGTGACATCAGCTGGAAACCTAAAGATAAATCAAAATTTTAATAGACTTTTCTTGGACTTTTTGGCAACCTTTTTGTTTTAATGCATCATCCAAAAAACTAATGAAGTTAAATGTGTCGTGAGGTATCTATTTCATTATCTCCACATGTAAAGGTTTAAATTTACGTATTAATTTCATTTTATTCGGCGAAAACAGATTGATACCACTGTAACGCCTATGGTACTTACGAATGGAATCTGATATTCGGGTTCGAACACATGGATTGTTTGCAAACCCAACAAGATTGCACCATTATGATTCTCTTACTATTGTACTGCAACTATATATATATCACGAATAAGTTCAAAAAACACTATTTCAGCCACAATCCCACAAAAAATCAATGACAGAACATGACATAACCACACAGAACTGTCAGAAGTTTACTTTGTAGAAAACATAAACATTGATAATCGACAGCGTTGACAAACGTCCAGATACAATTTCTTCACAACCATTTGAAGACGCAAGTAATGATTTTTTTTCGATAGTTTGGATTTTTAAACTTGTAAGTAATACAGGTTTGAGTTGCGTGATAATGTCACCATCACCATTCTTCATTCTTCGATTGTAATCGAATGGAATACGTATAGTGACACAATTTTGTCTATGATGAAGACTTATTACCTACTCAATATCACGACTACAGATTGTGGCCATACACGACTTCGAACCATGATGTAAACAGCTTGGTCCAGTACAATACTTTATAGGTCCATGGTATGTTCCATACCTGCTTTGGACTCCCAGGTTTATGTGTGTTACACTAAAAATAAAAGTTTCGAATGCGGATCTTGATATTTCTTGCATAATACATATATTTTTGTTCCATCTAGAAGGTATAGCTGTAAATGTCTTCAGTTCAAAACAGCTCGAATATTTCCGTAAGATACAATTCACTATGCCTCGAAAAATCTGCAAGTTTTTCAGTCATTGTCCCTTTGAAGGTCGCCTCTTGCCAATCAGTACGTTTTTGTTTCCTTCGTTTCTAGATGTTCATTGAGAATGATCCTCGTCTGTACGTTCTTCAGCTACTCCTTCAGATGACCCACGTGAACAATGTTGGGTTTGCTCCTTGGGGTGAGTTAGATGCGGTATACCAATTAGTTGATCTTTTTTATGGTGAAGTAGGTTCCTGTCCAATTTATCTGTTGCGTGGGACATGTTCCTTTCTTTCTGTGAGGTTGATAAAGCAAAACGGCATCACCTGGCTCGAATATGGAGTGTTCCTGTCAATTGTTTTCTTCATTTTTCCGCTGGACATTCGAGGACGACGTCTGCAGAACTCATGAACTTTGTTGACGTATTCTGGTTCAACTTCGTCCTCTACGTTTCTGGATGGTATTCCAAATGTTTCATCAGATGGATACTGCGTCACTTTTTCTCGACTTTGACTAGTTTGAGTTGATGATCATATGTCAAATCTGCACCATTTTTCCAAATCTCAACGGTAATTCACCCGATAGAATTGTTCTCGAATTCGAGCCAGTGTCCTCTAGATTACACAACTGGAATGAAGCTGTTTGATAAAATTTTTAATTTGCAGTTGCTTCATTTGGGCTCTCCTAATTGCGATGCAAAAGGGTATCACGAATAAATAGGGAACTCCAATGAGTCCAGTATCCTTCGGCAACTGCACGGAACTTTCTATACTTTTTGTTAATCAGTCTAAGCCCATTGTTCAGCCAGTTTCGGAATAACTTGGATTTATCATAATTTTTCTGACTCTTTCTCATTATTTCCATGGTCCCTAGATTTTTGGGGCTTGATGACTCTCATACGGTTTCAACTTGCAGTATTTCTTTGCAATGCTCGTCGATGGGACTGTTAAAAGCTCTGTATTAATTCCTGTGCCCATATGTTCTGGCTCTTCTTTCAGTATTGATGAAATCAGTGTTGTTCGTAATTTGAATTTCTTCTTTGATATAGAACTTCAGTATCTGGATTTTCTCACTATGATTGATCAAGGAGATTTCTTCATTACAGATCCAAAAAAAAAATGTGTCTTTAATATTCAGGATGAAGTCATTCCTCTCCATGATATCCAGACCCAAAACATTCGTTCACTATTGCCGCAACCAAGCTAGAATATTCCATGGTAATATAACCTATCTGGATATGTATGACCGCTTCTTTACCGATTAGTGCGGTTTGTCCCGTAGCTGTCTCCAGAACAATATTCCGTCATATCGGCTTCACAGATTTTTATACGAGTTCTGGGTGTACGAGTGATCTTGAATCGCCTAAGTAGCTATGGGCAAGAAAATTCTGTCCATTTCTCTTCAATGTTGAGATCGGTATCTAGGGAAAACGTCTTCTGCTAGGTGTCCAAGATCTCCCTTCTGGCATGAACGACGTTCAAAAGTCTCTGATGAAATGGTCTGGTTTTTTTCTACCGAAGTAATCAATCTCGCTTCGTTGCTTGTCGACCATGTCTTTTCTCAGTTATAGCAACGCCTTTTTTTGTTTTCTGGGAAAGGCACATGGTTGCTTAATGATGATATGCAGTAGAATATTTTATTCAAAAGCGACTCGGTAGTAGAAGTTTCTTCACTAACTTCTCTTCTTGGGACTTGCATTTCTTGATGAGGCTTCTACCGCTCTGATCATCTCGTCATCCACTGCTACTCCGTGCTCAGAGACAACATGGCCAAGGTAACGTACTTCTTTTTGGAATAGGTGGCATTTCTTGGGGCTCAGCTTCAATCCAGAATTTCTCAGTCGCAGGAATACCTCCTCTAGGTTTTTAACGTGGTCTTCGAACGATTTGCCAACTACAATAATGTCATCGAGATATACCAGACACATCCTCCATGAAAGCTCTTTCAGAACCGTCTCCATTAATCTCTCGAATGTGGCTGGAGCATTACAAAGCCCGAATGGCATAACAGTGAAATGCCACAGTGCTGAGCCGATGGTAAAGGCTGTCTTTTCTCTATCTTCTCTATCTTCTGGAGCCAGTTCTACCTCTTCAGATCAAGGGTCGAGAAAATCGTGGAGCCGGCCAACGTGTTCAAGGTGTCGTCTATTCTCGGAAGAGGGTAACTGTCTTTCTTCGTCACGTTATTCAGTTGACGATAGTCTACGCAAAGGCGTGTTGATCCATCTTTCTTCTTCACCAGCACGACTGGAGAGGACCATGGACTGTCGGATGGTTCAATAACTCCATCTTTCCCCATATCACTGACTATTTTGTCAGCCTCTTCCTTCTTGGCAAGATGAAGTCTTCTAGCTGATTGTCGGATTGGTCGAGTATCCACAGTATCAATTTTATGTTGAACCACATTCGTTCGACTTGCTTTTCCTTGTCCGGTATCGAAGATGTCTTGGTACTTCTTGACTAATTCTCTCAATCTGTGCTGTTGAGCTGGTTTAATGCCCTTGGAAGAGATGATAACCAATTTTTCCCGTTCCGCTGTCAGGTTGTTGTCTTGACTAACAGTACCGTGTACACTCCTGATCACAGAGGATATTGACGAGCAGTGCCCCAAAACAGTTCCTTTCTTCAAGGTCACTGGGTAATAATTGTCATTCATTACCCTTACTGGCACACATTTATCAGCACGCAACAAAGTCTTGCCTAGTGCAATACCTCGTCCAATTTTCTCATCATGAAGCTTGGGCTCGAACATCACCACGCTTCAATTGCTCGCACCTCCGTCCAAGCGAGCCTCAAGTATGGTCTCAGCCCTCTCGGGTACACTTACATCTTCAGCCAGCAGAACACGAATCATCTCTTCACTTCTTCCATGTAGCACCAGTTCTTCTCCGTTCACACGTAGAACGCCATCTTTGAAATTCAATTCGAACCCTCTAGAATTCATGATGTCCATTCCAATAATTGGCTCGTCCTCAATGTCCGCTACTAATGCCCGATGTTTCACTTTTGTGCTGCCTAGAATTAGTTCAATCGGTAGCTCTCCATGTACAGTGGCCGGCTCCCCTATTGCTGTGCGTAGCTTCCAGGATGATGGTTCAATTCTCTATGTTGTTTTAGTAAAAGTAGGTCCAAGGATTGTCCTAGTCGCACCTGTATCTAGCAGCATGGTGCAAGACGGTCTCATCAACAAATACTCCATTGTTTTGACGTTGAAGGACAGCGACATATGCATTGTTAACGGGGGCTTGCTGGATACAGGTCGACGATTGCCCCTCCTCATCGACCTTCTTTAGTTTTCCTGCATCGATGACGATTCTTTGAATGTTGGACATTTGCTACGCACATGCCCAATTTTTCCACAATTCCAGCATCTTATCTGTCTTCTCTCAGGCAACATTTCCTTCACCACCTTTCTTATGGCAGCTTCCAGGTTAGCAGGCTCCTGTGGGTCTTCTTCAATAACTCGGACTTCACTTTGGCTTCTGCAGGATTGCTTCGCTGCCTCAAATTCCAAAGCGCGTGCCAGTGCATCCACGAGATGTGTTGTCAATGCTTGTCTGGTTTCCTGGTCACGAAGTCCATCTAAGAATGCCTGAACTGCTAGTCGCTCCATTACCTTTTCCGGTGTGGCTGGGTATCCAGTAGGGACTCACTTGATTTCTGGCAGCGGTTTTTGAGCTGTGAGTGGTATACATGTTCTAGATGGGTCTATCCATACCGTAATTCGAGATGTTTAATCAGCTGCTCGTAGTCCTCTTGTTCTTGTGCCGCGAGGGTTTGTAAGATATTAGTTGCTTCTCCACGCAACGCCAGTGTTAATGCTTCAGCTCTTTCTCCTGCATTCCATCCATTCGCCTTTGCTGCAGCTTCAAACTGTCGGCGGTAATTTGCCCATGGTGTTTTTCCATCAAACTGAGGTGGTTTCATAGGGAGTTTTCTTGTTTCTGGACTGATTTTTACATCTTTCAAATCCCTTTGAACATCATCTAAGTTCAAACTCAGTTCCAGCATTGAATTTTCATTGACAGATTCTGTGGTGTGGGTAGTGTCATTCTGGTTTTCCAATTTTCCGATTTTCTCCTATATTTTGATGATTTCCGCCTCGAGTCCGCCTTTGATTTCGTCACTAATTGTTTCCTTCAATTTTCCCATCTCTTCCTCAATTTCATCTTTGATGCCGCCTCTGATTTCATCACTGATGGTTTCCTTCAATTTCCCCATCTCTTGCTCAATTCCATCTTTGATTTCCTCC
The DNA here is from genome assembly GCA_944452925.2 of Chrysolina oricalcia. Classification (NCBI taxonomy): domain Eukaryota; kingdom Metazoa; phylum Arthropoda; class Insecta; order Coleoptera; family Chrysomelidae; genus Chrysolina; species Chrysolina oricalcia. The sequence goes on along the minus strand of OX101823.2, from coordinate 21,292,504 downwards.
GACAGTCCCCATTCTTTCTTCTAATCGATTCGCCACGCCACAAAGTTCTTCTTTCATGTTCTTTGAGTTTTCTAAAAGCTCTTCCCTCAAACCCTTCGAATTTTCTAGAATCTCTTCTCTCAAATTCCTCGAACTATCTTGAAATTCTTCTTTCAGACTATTCGAATTTTCCAGAAGTTTTTCTTGAAGTTTTTCTTCCAAATTTATCGAACTTTCTTGAAATTCTCCTTTCAGACTATTCGAATTTTCTAGCAGCTTTTCTTCCAGATTTTTCAAATTTTCTATCGGTTTTTCTTCCAGATTATTCGAATTTTCTTCCAGACTTCTTGAATTTTGTTGCAGCTCTTCTTTCATTGATTTGGAATTTTCTTCGAGTTTATTCATTATGTAACCCAAATCAATTCCAGAAACTTCGAATAAAAATGTTTCTGGATCCTCGCCCTCCTGGATTAATCCCTCAGAAAGTCTTGCCTGAAGCACGGCCTTTTTACCACTAGTATCAAGTTCCCTCTCCTCCAGTTCTTGCTTCAATTCCGCAACCTTCAAATCGGCCAGGCGAACTTTCCTCGAACACATTTTGTCTTAGTCTATGTCTCACAGTCTATTTCTTGGGTCACCAGTCTATTATTGTTATTATTGTCTGTTTCACACAGTCTATTCCACGGCCACCAGTCTATTGTTATTATTGTTTATTTCACACGCGAGAAGTATATCAGTTTATACTCCGTTAATGCACACAACTGTCAACTTAACGAAAAAATGTTTATCAGTCACTGTCTATTTTTCGCGAAAACAATTGTCCGAAATACACAAACGGTCTACTTACACGAACACTCTGTATTTAAACATCCCACTTCTGACACCAAATGTCGTATATTTAAAATCTAATTCACTCCAAAATTATTTATTTAACGAAATACAATAATTCAATAACACACAATACTCTAATTTATATAACAACCACTGAACGATTTATATTCGACTTCACTGACTGCCGCCTGTCTGCTGCGTCGTTCTTTTTATATTCACTGTTGACTTCTCCGAATGCTTTAGAATTTTCCATCAAATCGTACAGATTCTTCTCGGTGCATAGCGTATCGAAGGTCATATGCGGCCTGCGTGAGTGTTCAGGCCCGGCATCGCCCACAGATTCGCTACATTACTTTCTGAATCTTTGGAAAAACAAATAAAACATTTGTTCAAATCTGGTATCGATATGTGGACGACGTCTTTGTTTGCTGGATTGGAACGATCCGTAGGTTGAACAGTTTTCTTAATCAATAATATAGAATTCACAATGGAAATGGAAGACACACAAATCGCTGAAATTTTTAGAGTCAAATATCTGCGCCTCGAACAACATACCTAATTTTTCAATATATCACAAACTTACAAATAATACAGATACAACAATTCACAATCAATTTATGTACCCATACTTCCATAAACTCGCAGCATACCTTTCCATGATACATATAGACTCATAAATATCTCGCAAAACCAGTCAAATTTCCAAAAAGAATGAATGAATTAAACAGTTTGCCGTAAATAATGGATGAAAAATCTCCATTATAGACAAAATTCTAAAACAAAAAGAAAATCGCAAAATTTTCATGATCATCGGATTTCATGTCTCAACTTATCTCGGTCATTCAACAAATTATCTAGTTTCCATTAGAAACAAGGCATTACTACTATAGTAGTAGCATTTATAAGACAAATAACAATTTGCATTCGTTCATAAATAATTCAGTCAGCACGAGACGAATTAAAAAAGAAGGTCTCATGTACGGTGACTGCAATGTCTTATATAGGCCAGACTGGCCGCAAATTCAACCAGATATTCAAGGAGCATTTGATAAGTTACAGATAAATAAACAATATTTAAACTATGCCAATCACCTCAAAGGAAATCTTCAAAATTTCACACAAAATCCGGGAATTCTACACATTCAACCAAAAGGTCTGACATTAAATATATTGGAATCTATAGAAATCAAAAAACGTCTGGTTAATAAAATCTACGTAGTAATTATTAGTAGTGTTATTAGTAACTTCCCAAATGCCCCTGACCTATCTCTACCTACATATGTAACTTCCAATATTTAAGATGACTACGTAATTTCATTCCACTATCTTCAAAAACAAAAGAGTTATAGGGGCGAGCCAGCTTCCGCGGACACCCGGTATATGTACCGATAGATATTTCAGGACGTATAGAAATTGGTACATATATCGACATCTATCGTAGAAAGGCGAAACTCATTCATGAGCGCGTTCTGCAACTACAGTATTCTATCCGTCGATTAACGATATTGTGGTACGCGGCGGCATCTATACGGTAACACAACAGGCATTGTGAAGTGTGTTGCAGAGATGCTCGGCGTAAAAACAGTTTGTTAGTTCAATTGAGAAGAAATTCATAATTTGCTTTGCAAATATTAAACCAAAACTTCAAAGTATGCTCAAAAGGGGTAATTAGAATAAGACTTTTACTTATTTGTTGTTGTTCACAGTGCGAAATGATGCATTTGACAAGTATTTTGATGCAGGTATAATAACATATATAAACTGCCTGCTATGAAATACCTACCTTGTGAACTACAAAAATATTTGGATACAAACATTACAAACCATTAAAATTGATTGTTCATATTCACTGATTAAAAAAAAAACAATAAACTTTTGAATCGAAAATGTGTAGATAAATTCATACTCCATAAACCGAGAATGATTCAAGTCTCTGATCATCAGCAAAAAGTATCAGAACTGCTCACACCAATCAATAGAGCATAAAATGACTGATTTTTTAAGAAAAACACTGGTAGGAAGCCGACTATGCCATCACATGAGAGACAGTCCGTAGTTACCTTCTGTTATGTTTTGGACTAGCAACTGTCACTTAGGTATTAATTTGTTAGAAATATTTGAATACAAAAAATGTGTTGTTCTTTTAGTGATTTGCTTATAAAAAGAAAACTAATACAGCAATCTTCTTGCTTCAATGAAAAATTGTAGAGAATTAAAATACGAACAAAATGAGATATTTTACGACCCGATTGGATCATTGGTAACAGAGAAAAGCTGGAATATTTTGCTTTTTTTTATTCATATCTCCCCCATTCTGCAAGTTGTACGATTGAACCTTCTTACGAAAGTATTGAATCATGTAAAAACGATAAAAACAGTGGGAACAAAATGTCTTGCGTTTCTAGGACCAATATTTATAAATATTATTTCAGTAAGCTCCCTATTCAACAATTATAATTCTGAAATAATGTGAATAAGGTTAAGTCATTTCTATTAAGCAACCATAGACAACTTAATCATAACTTCTTTAACTAAAAAAAGCCAAGATAATTACATGTACATCAACTCAGTCATATTCTTACATAGATCATTTTTTTAAATGTTTGTATATGTATGTTATATTTGAACTTTCAAATATATCTTTTTAAAAAACACAAATACTTTAAAAACTTTATTACAAAATAAACACAACTACTTGGTTGGAATATCAAAATCAACTAAACTAACTTTTGACCTCGCAGGGTCTATTTATGTATTCCAAGTAGCTTCATCAGCAGCAGACTTAAAATAACAAAGAGTATCTGTTCTGCTGATTCTACGTCTTGGATTTATGGGAAGCCGTTATCTCAAGGTGACCCGATAAGGGACTGCGTAGATTAAGGCATAATTACAATATAACAACTCCCCTTTTCAAAGAAAAGTTGGTGCTTTGCAGCAACTTTTATCAAGCAATAGATTTATCAAAACTAGAGGTTAATTCGACATCTTCTTCAATTGGTTCTCCTATTCGGACGCTGGGTCTTCTTCTAGGGATGAATCTTGAAAGGGTTCTGAGGGATGTTCTTGGTGGTCTTGGTGGATGATCGTCGGTTGACGAGGTGATTCCAATTCTAATTCCTTTCCTTCGGCGACATTTAATGGAGGTATAAAAAATAATCACTAAGACAATAAGGGCGATCGTGAAATACGTAAACCAGGAAATATGTTTGTTTACGAAGGGTTCATTGATCAATTTATCCAAATCGTCAGAGTATTGGTTCAGTTTATGTTCAGCAATACTAAGGTCCTCGGTATTTAGTTTACTGAGTTTAAGCGGCTTGAGTTCCGGGAGTTTTGATTTCTCCGGTAGGTGCTCACAACACTGATATAGAATTTGAACTGCATGATTTTTATACGTGATGTTTTTGAGTTCGTCGAGAAAGTATTTCGAATAAACTCTGGTATTTCCAATATAAGCATTGCACTCAGGCTGAAGTTTCAGGAGAGAGTTGGATTCTATGATTTTTGTAATCACTTCTCTGTTGACACATTTGATCGTGACTGGTAGCGGATCAGATATAGAAATCAACCATAAATTTTGGGAGATTTCCTGAACATTGTAGTCCTTTGCGTAAATCAATGTTGATTGACAGGATTCTGGGATTTTCAAAACTTGTTTGAGAAGTTGGGCTTCACAAATGGCGTTATTGTCGATTGGGTACGGAAGCACTTCGGAACAGATTCGCTCGTCGCGTTGGATCACTTTACAATTTTCTAAATTCCGAAGGGAAATGTACAACATTGAATCATCGTCACGCGCAATGAATTTTTGAAAAGCTAATAAAATATGATGAAGTCCTGTTCGAGTATCCAAAATCGGTATTGGGTACAAGTGATAAAGGGTATATGTTTCATGTTCCACGAGTGGAATTTTCAAAACAAATACTACTTTATGATCTGTTTGAAATGCCTGCAATTCAATAAGTTCAAAATATTGAGCAATATATCCAAGATTTGTTGGTAAAGGCAATTTGTTTTTGCTGAGTGTTTGCGATATTTCCCGAAGGGAAAAGGCCAAGTCTCTTGAGGTTATAATTGAATTATGAATAATTTTTAGGCGAGCGAAAGTGATCGCATTTGTAATATCATCAATGGCATTTTCAAGGAACAAATAACTTTCCATGAGTGATTCACATATTTCGAGGGCTTTTACTTGTGCTTCATAGAATGCCAAGGTATCTGACATATCCATTAGGGTTTTTTCAATTTCTTTGATATCCTGGTTGAATGTTTCTTCATCAACCTGTAATTTTTGAATAGTTGAGTTGAAACTCTTGATAACGGAGGTGGTAACCGAAATTTGGTTTTTCAAAAGGTTTTCAATTTGATGTTCATCTTGACTGATTTTATTTATGCAATCTGTGAAGTATTCACCATCAGATGCATCAAGATTTCCTGTGATGGCTTTCCAAAATGTGCCAACACCATTTATTAGGCCACGTTTGGTCCTTTTTTCGAAACTTCCAGTATCAGCGAAGATTTCTCTATATTTTAGTCGTAATGAATCTGATATTTGACTAAGGAGGCTGATATGTGTCTTTACTTGAGCTTTAAATGATATTATACTGGGTTCATCCTTTTCGAGGAAATATATCAAATTTTCTAAAATTTTATCGTTATTGTCTAAAGCTTCTTTGATAGATGATAAGTCTTTGTAAACCAAAAGGGTCCATTTTTCATTGGATATTTTGAGGGTTCCTTCTTCATGGAAGAAAACTCCTATTGAGCTATTAACTTGTTCAATGGTGTATTGGGAATTGGCTGTTGATGACAGCAGGAGTGTCCTGAAAGAAATTAATCTTCGTGAAAGGGTTTCAGTCTATCGAAATTGACTTTAGTTTTATTTTTAGTTTTCCAATTTACTAACATTGCGGAATTTGGGTAGATCTCTATGATTTCGAAAGGTCCATTAAATTTATTTTCAAGTTTATTTGAAATTTGGGACTCTTTTACATAAACTTTGTCTCCTACTTTGTAATCAGGGACAGTTTCGGAAACCGTTCGGTCAAATCTAATTTTTGCTTTTTCTTTCTGTCTATCTGTCTTGGCTCTAGCAGCTTTATAATAGAATGACATTTTATTATTTAGGTCCCTAACATATTTTGAGATGAGTTCTTTTTGATTGTAGACCGTCTCTGCAGGTCTGCTAGCTGTATGTCCAAATACTAACTCTTGAGGGGTAAAACCGTGTGTTTTATTTTTTGTATTATTATAACATATGACAGCATAAGGTAAAACATTCAATGGGTGTTCGTCGGGATTTTCTGCTTTATGAGCACGCATCATTTCGGCGAATGTCGCGTGGAATCGTTCTATAGATCCATTAGACTGGGGGTGGTTAACACTAGAGTATGTTATTTTAATATCATATAAGGTACAAAGGTCTTTCATAATTTGACTAGTGAATTCACGACCGAAGTCGCAATGAATTCTCAAAGGTACACCAAAATGTTGGAAGTAAATAAGTAGGGTGTTTACAACAGATCTTGTAGTTTTATCTTCCAAAGAATAAGCTTGAGTAAACTTAGTTAACTCGTCTCTTACTGTCAGTACGTAGTATTTAGTTGGAACTTCAAAAATGTCAACGTTAATACGTTCGAAACAAGTTTTTGGAGTTTCAGTGATGACAAGGGGTGTACTGAGGTTTTTTCGGCAAATTTTGACTTTTTGACAAATTTCGCATTTCTTAACGAAATTTTCAACGTCTTTCACAAGTCCTTGCCAATTATATTTTTCTCTAACTCGCCTAACCGTTTCATTGATGCCACGGTGTAAGTTGGTTTTTCCTAGATGACTCTGATCTAAGATTATAGGGATCTGGTCTGCATCAGGGGTTGTTGTTATGTTTTGACAGACTTTCAACTTTATGTCTTTATCTGCAAATATAAATGAGAATATTTCCAATATAGGTAATTCCAGATTATTCTCAATTGAATATACTTCTTGGGAATTGAATTCATCTTGGGATGAATAAATGATGTAAAATAAAGTTTGTACGACAGTTGTAGGGTCATACGGAAGAGGGACGATGAAGTATTTCCTATTTTTGACCGATTTACTGGCAAGTATATTAACTTTATCATGATGAAAATCGGGATGTTCTCCGAAAAAATCTTCAATGATTTCATAATGCATTGCGTCTAGTTTATTTTGCCAAAAAAAACTAACAATATTTTTATGATGTTTATCAAGTAGTTGAGAATTGTCGAATTCTACTTTGGAATAATCGATCAACGATTTAGTTTTATAAAGGTTCATGAAGTTTTCGTATTCTTCTTGAATAGTTTCCACGGGGATTTCAGGTTTTTCTACAGGGTTTTCTCCTTCATTTTCTTCTTGACTTTCCTTTTGACTTTCGTCTTGTTTTTCTTCAGGTTCGCTTTCAGTTTCTTCAGGGTTATCTAGTTTCTCACTTTCGTCAGTGTTGGATGTGAGAACAGAAATTTTCTTTTGAAAATTTGCACATTCCTTGAAGTGGTTGACTTTAATGCGGGATAGAGCATCGGCATTTTTATTTATTTTGCCGGGTTTGTATTCTATCTCGTAATCATATTCTTCAAGTTTAAGTCGCCAACGTGCCAATCTACTTCCGGGGTCTTTTATTGAAAAGAGCCAGGTGAGAGGTCTATGGTCAGTGACAAGTTTAAACTTTCTTCCAAAAAGGTAAGGGCGAAAATGTTTTACTGCCCAAACAATGGCAAGAAGTTCTCTTTCAATTGTAGAGTACTTCGACTCAGCGTTACAGAGGGTTCTGGACGCATAGGCTATTGGGAGATCTTTGCCAATAGGTCCCTGAGACAAAATTCCTCCAATAGCAAAGGCACTCGCGTCAGTTGTCAATAAAAATGGTTCTTCGAAGTTCGGGTAGATGAGAATTGGGCTAGATGTAAGCGCATTCCTTAATTCATCAAATGATCGTTTGCATTCAGTGTCAAAATTGAAAGGGGTGTCTTTTTGTAATAATCGTGTAAGGGGTTTTGAAGTTTTGGCAAAATTATATATGAACCGTCGGTAATAACCGGCTAAACCTAAAAAGGATTTAATTTCTTTTTGGTTTTTTGGTTCGGGAAAATTTTGAATGCATTCTATCTTTGAAGGGTTTGGTCTAACTCCGTCCTGGGTGATCACATGTCCAAGATAGGCAACTTCTTTTCTCAAGAACTCGCACTTATCTGGCTGAATCTTTAAATTGGCTTTTTGAAGTCTTTTAAACACTTCGGTGAGTCTAGCTATATGCTCATGGATGGTAGGGGAATATACAATGATGTCGTCCATGTAGACGAGACATCGTTCGTTTTGTATGCCCAGGAGAATGTTGTCCATTACTCGCTGGAAAGTAGAGGGAGCATTCTTCAGACCAAATGGCATACGAACAAATTCATAGTGGCCATTGTCAACAGAAAATGCTGTTTTTTGAATGTCATTTGGTTGAATTTCGATTTGATGAAATCCTGAAGCCAGATCGAGCGTGGTAAAGTACTGGCACTTTCCAAGCTGATCTAAAAGGTCAGAGATATTTGGCAATGGATACTTATCATCTACAGTCAACTCGTTGAGTTTTCTGTAGTCGATAACCACTCTCCACTTTTGTTTTCCTGAGGCGTCTAGCTTTTTGGGTACAACCCAAACAGGTGACGACCAAGGCGAAATCGATGGTTTTGAATAATGCCTTGATTTAGCATTTTGGAGATTTGGGTTTTTACTTCCTCTTTGTGTACCTGTGGGTACCTGTAGGATTTAGTAAAAACTGGTCTAGCATCCTTTGTTTCTATACCGTGTTTTATCTCGTTGGTAAATGTGAGATTATCTCCTTCTAAATAAAAAATATCTTCGTACTGAAGACATAAATCAGTTATCAATTGATCCTCTTCTTCATTCAAGTGTTCAGTTCTAAGTTGATTTTTAATTTCTTGGATTCGATTTACTGGGTGCGTGTTTTGGGGATATGTTAGGTTCATATTCAAAATTACTTCTTCGGCTGGAAGGGGTTGTAATTTTATTTCCGAAAAATCAATTAATTTGGGTATGGCGTTCGTATTTATTATAGAAGTATAAAATGTACCATTTTCGTCGATTTTTACTAAGGCGTTAGGAAGTCTAACTTTTTCTTTTTCTTCCGCTAGCAGTATAGCGTCGGTATTCCTAAGGTCACAACTCAATTTAAAAATTCGTTCCATGCGGGGTTCAATTTTAATTTGGTTTGGTTTTTCAATATGATTGTGATCTAATTGATTTTCTTCTGGAACTTTGAATAATGGAACTGTCTTGAAATTTGTTACTAATTGTTTGTTTTTCAAATCTATTATGCAGTTATAATGTTCTAAAAAATCAGATCCGAGTAGGCCATCAAAGTCAATATCTAAATTATAAATATATACCTTGTGTGGGTCTTTTGGTTTAAAATCAATCAAAGTGGATTCATTGACAGTTATTTTCTGATCAGTAATGCCTTGTATAGTGACATTCTCAGGGAATCTATAGGAATATTTTTCACATGTTTTGGGTTTAAAAATGGATATACCTGCACCAGTATCGATGAGAATTCTAAAAGTATTCGAAGCGTCTTTGATGTAGTAAAGGTTCTTCGAATTCATGGAAAATAATGAACTCATATGAAACTCTGTTCCGGGAAGTTCAGATCTGGGTGATAATCTTGAATGTTCAATGACTGAATTTGGGTTTGGATTTCGTACATGGGATCGACTGATTGGTTGTTGCTCATTTGGAATTGAATCGGTGGGTGGTTTGTATTCGGGAGTGACAGAAAATCCTGGTATGTAGAAGGGTCTTCTGGAGGTTGTGATTGTTGCAGTGTGTCATTTTGATAATATTGATTACTATCAGTATAGTAATCATAATCGTTGTTACTAGGATAATAATCATCGGATTGAGGATAATTAGCAGAATAATTATCTTGATTATCACCTGTATGATAATCCTGATTTTCGTATGTCATAAAGTGAGCTCTTTGTTGGTTAGGACGTTCTGAAACGTTTGGATTTCTTTGGATCACTGGTGGTCGATATTGGTTTTGGTTATTTTGGGATTGGGGTCGAAACTGGAGTTGAAACTGGGGTTGATTCGTTTGAGGTTTATTGTATTGTTGGTTAGGTTGAGGATTCTGTTGTCTCGAGAAGTTCTGGTTATATTGGGAACTTGGTTGTCTTGAATAATTCTGATTGAAATTTTGAGGAGGATTTTGGGGTGGAATTCTTTGCTGTCTTACTCGACATTCAGTGGAAATATGACCTACACGACCGCAAGAGTGACAAGTTCTTTGAAATGCGGGTGGTTGATTCCTCCTAACCATTTGTTGAGAACGTGGCTGATTTGGTCTTTCAGATTTTTGATTTTCGAAATAGGAAAGTTGCATTTCTCTCCTAATTCTGATGTGAGCTTCAAGTAGGTCTCCAGGGTTGGAAGCACGAATTATTTGACCTATTCGAGGTTCAAGACCGGTTAAAAGTGTGTTTAATGCCATAGTCTCTATAAGACCACATTGAGCGGTTTTCTGTTCTACAGTAAGACCAGATTTTTGAATGCAGGAGTGCATTTTGGCATTGTGGACTTGCAGACGATTGAAAAATGTCATAGGTGATTCATTAGGTAGTTGTTTAATACGTTGAAGATCGTGAATTAATGAAGTGAGATCACGAGCGTCACCAAAATATAATGTTAAAAGATGTCTAATTTCGTGGTAGGTTACAGGGTTCCTAGAACTTATTAGTTGTGCAGCTCTACCTCTGAGTTTATTCTTTATGTGAATCACTAATAGAACTCGTTGGTCCACTGTGGCCATGCGATATGCACAGTCACATGCATTTAAAAAGGTGTTCAAAAAAATTTGGTCTCCTTCAAACTCAGGCACTAAAGAAAACACTTCAGATAATTTATACGGCTCAATTGCATCGCCTTCATGTTCAGGTCTATGCTGATTATCTCTATCTTGGTTATTTTCAGCCATTTTAAATAAACTTATTGGATACAGGTAAATCAAACTTTGAAATAGTCGAACAGTACGACTTTTCCAGCACGGTAATTGGCTGTACAATTACCAATATTGTTCAACTAGAAATAATCAATCAGTATGATTATTGGTTAATTGCAAACAAATATAAACGAGTTGATTCAAAATTGTCTTACAATAGTATGATGCTCATTCTGATTCGTCTTGTTCTCGAAGTCGTTCAGCTAGGGGCTTCACCAGGTGTTCCTTCCGCTGCTCTTCGAGTGTTGACTCCTCTGGGGTTTTCGGTTCGTCTTCTGTTGAGGGATAGGGATCCGCCGCTACTAGTTGGGGTGTCTCCGTGTTCTAGTAACGTTTTTCAGATCCTACCGACTGCGCCAATTGTTATATTTGAACTTTCAAATATATCTTTTTAAAAAACACAAATACTTTAAAAACTTTATTACAAAATAAACACAACTACTTGGTTGGAATATCAAAATCAACTAAACTAACTTTTGACCTCGCAGGGTCTATTTATGTATTCCAAGTAGCTTCATCAGCAGCAGACTTAAAATAACAAAGAGTATCTGTTCTGCTGATTCTACGTCTTGGATTTATGGGAAGCCGTTATCTCAAGGTGACCCGATAAGGGACTGCGTAGATTAAGGCATAATTACAATATAACATGTATGTAGTAATTATGTTGATATATAATGTGTGTGAGTATATGTGTGCTTCTATGTTTATATTTACTATATGTATGTATGTGTCTTGTGCTTCTTCTATTCATTTGTTTGTGTCATAAAAACTATGTCTGATTCATTATTATGTTTATTATATTATATCTATTGTGAGTATTTCCGGTGAGATTGAATTAATTTGTTAAATAATTTTTTTGAATACCTCTCAGATTATAAGTATTTTGTAAGTATTTTATATTGAAGAAATGCTAGTGAAAAAATAGACATTGCAGTGAATAGTTCTACCTCAATTTTTTATTTTTATTATCTAATTTTACATATACATATTTGCACCACGGACAGCCTATGGCTTTGTGGTTCTCCATGTTTATTCGTAAATATCTTTAATGTAATATATATATCCATTTTATTGAAATAAACAAACTTATTATTATGTGTACTTTATGTGTGCACAAAACAGGCGCTGTCAGACCATTAGTGTTGGCACAATTGCAATCTGATTTTTTTTTCAGCGTGACTGGATGCTCTGGTGATATTACGATTTCAGTTCTCAAACAGATTTTGAAAGTAGAAGTATAGTACTACAAAATATACGTTCTCATTTTGCGCTACAATGTTGCGAAATGGGTGAAAAATGCTTGCAAAAATCACTGAAAACCGTTGAAGTCGCGTAAGCGATCGAGTCGTAGGAGAGGAAGATGAGGGGAATTCTTATGATGAACGAGTTACGCAATAACACGCTTCCCCTAATGTTTCTCCTACTACTCGACCACTTGTGCAGACTTGGCAATTTTCAGTCATATTTATAATAATTTTTCACCTATTTCGCAGCGTTGTAGTGGAAAATGAGAATATACGTTTTGTGGTACAATACTTTACATCCATGCATGCTGCAATAAGGTAGTGCAAATGAACTTCATATTGAAACTGTGCCAAAACGAATGTTCCGACAGCGCCTGTTTTGTGCACATATAAAGTATATATGATTCAATGCTTTCATGAGAAGGGCCAACCCTACAACTTGAAAAATGGCGGAGTGATGCAATTTTGAAATAATCGCAAAATTTTCCGGTTTTTCCAATTTTTTTCCGTTACTGAAGATCTGATCGGAACGTAAAATTTTGTTCGCGTTTCAATTCAGCTGTTTCTGTTGATGCAAGCACATTGCTGTATTAGTTCTAATTTTATAAGCAAGGCACTGAAAAAACAAGTTTCATTGGATCTAAATGTTCAGAACAAATTAATAAATGACAGAATATAACTATGGACTGTTTCCTACTAGTATTTTTTATACGAAAAAATCCTCTAGTGATCGGTCCAGCTAGATAGTGCATTTCAGCAAATGAATTTTATAACTTTTTTTCCTTAGTGTTCTTGGTAGGTCTTGATACTGACTCCATACGCCACATTAGGAGCGGCACTGTTAATTGGACGGCAACAGTGAATTTCATAACTGATAATAGTCCTAATCATGCATTTTCAGTAATAAAAATATAGAGGCGGATTTAGGCTAATGCCACCCTTTTCCCCGTCTAATATGCCGCTCTAGCCCCCGTCTCATATGACGTCCATTTTGACGTCCAAAGTGTAAATCAAAAGTCTAATTTTCAAATGTTCAAAATGCTATAAGTTGAATTTTAATAAATTCAAGTCCTTATTGGTTTCCGTTCCAAATAGATACTGCTTATACAGAGTCAAATGTACATTTTTCTCAGTTAATATGAGGGTTATCGAAAAAAAGTTTGTATAAAAGTTGAGGGGTATTCCACTCTGCATCTTCTCATGAATTCAAATTATTTTTAGATATGCTATTGGGGAAGAAGTGACGTCATCGACATTTTTTTTAAATGGAACCATATGTCATGTTTCATATTGCTAGATAGCTTGTTTTTTTCTCATTTCAGTGGTACCAATATTATTTTAATTCTCTCGATAGGTACAGTGTGTTTTGTATATTTGTGTCCACTTCCGTAATTCACTTACACCTTGCTTAATTTGTTCAATATTTTTCTCAACCTAGGAATGTAGCCAGTTGGTTATTCTAAGCGAATTGGCAATTTGATCCAGACAGGGGCGTAAGTATGTATAAGTTTCTCATATGCTTATTTTTCGAAGAACATTTCTAGTTATTTTTCTACAGGAAAATGTCGATACAAAATTTTGTTCCAGAATAATTGAAGTGCCCTAATCCTGAATTTTTCCTATATGGAAATTAGAAGGTGACAGAAATAGTCATTTGTTTCAATAGTTCCACATCTTACTATTATTTTAAGGAAAGAAGTACAACGTATGTGGAGCAACTATTTCATTTACTCATTCATCAGTACTAGAAACAAATTTTTTATTTGAACCCGTGATCTGAGATGAAAAATGTAATGTCTCGAATGGCTAAGCCATTGAGATACATTTTGAAAATATCCTATAACTAGTATTCATTTTATTAGGCGAAAGTTAATTGTGAACATCGTTAGTGGAATTTTATAATGAAATAACTTTCAATGTGGCTTATAAAAATATTTTTTATAAAAACTCATGTACTCTGAATCAAATTGCCATATAGCTCGAAATATCTACCTGGCTACATTCCATGATTAAGAAAATTTTGAACAAAATAAGCAATAAGAAGTGAATTACAGAGGTGGACACAAAAATACGAAACACATTGTACCTATCGAGAGAGTTGAAATAATATCAGTACTACTGGAATGAGAAAAAAACAAGCATTCTAACGATACCATTCATGACATAGGGTTCCATTAAAAAATAATGCCGATGACGTTACTTCTCCACCAATGGCATATCTAAAAAATATTTGAATCCATAGAAAGGTGAAATACCCTTCAACTTTTATCCAGACCTTTTTTCGATTACCCTCATGAATCAACTGAGAAAAATGGACGGTTCCATACATTTGACCAACTCTGTATAACTCAAAATATAAATTAACAATTTGAATATCATTTTCCAATGATAAATATTTGTTTTTTTTTCAATCATTAGTTATCATTATTCATTTCACCACCTAGCAAATAGTAAACATGAAACACAAATACACACTCTCTAGTTTCCGAAATAAATCAACTACTCACGGCTTTCAATCTCTCAGTTTTTCAAAGTACGTTGTTTTAAGTTTTTTGGATGATACCATTCATTTTTAAAAAAGTACAAGATTCGAAATAACACAGTGTTAACTCGAAAAAATAGTTTCAAAATAAACAATACAAAACTCTTATAAAAACAAAACAATAACTTCTGAAAATGAACTTGATGAATTCATTCAATCCTGAGATCATTAAACTTGAGTAAAATAGGAAAATGGAATCCTTCGCGTGGCAAAGTTTGAATATCACGAAGAGTACTTATAATTTGAGAGCGGTCTATCACGCTCTGATCTTTAGTGCTTGGATAAATAAAATATTCCCCTATTTTCTCAGTTTTGTCTCTTCAAAAAATCAACAAAATAAATCGTCTATCACCTCAGTAACACTCCAGACAAAATGCTTATTATAGCTATTGTATATCAAAATCAGTCTCTAAATTATCTTGTGACATGTTCTCAGTCTCAGTCACAACTTGTTCTTCAAGTATTCTTCATCATCTGACAAAACTTCTTGCTCCTAATCATTGCTACGGTGTGAGTTATTATGTTCGTCTTCAATGATAGCGCTTCTGGTTGAAGGAGGTCTTGTTCCTTCAACCAGAAGCGCTATCATTGAAGACGAACATAATAACTCACACCGTAGCAATTGTTTGCTTTTATTCCTTCACCAGGTACCACCTTCAACTTTTTGACTCTTTTTTAAAGGATTCTTGTGTTGTTGTCAATCTGCTTTCATTCAGAAATTCCTTTAAGGTTCTGGACCAGTGGTTTTCGTTTTCTGCTTGTTCTTCTTGATTGACATCTGCGATTTTCTTCAACACTGCATCTGGCGAAAGTGGGACAATCCCACATCCTCTAAAACCTGACCGTTGGTTATTTTCCAAACTTTGGATATTGCCAAAAATAGATCGAACACACTGTATATTGAAATATTTTATTATCATCCAATACGTGGGTAACCTTTTAATCTTTTATAATTCAGTACGTGAGCAAAGTTATTTTAGTTTGAAACATAATTGTGCCTTGAACAGAAAACAAGATTTTTCAAAATGGCCACTGATATTAGATCGATATTAGATAGATGGAAAATGTTCCTTAAATGTAAATGTCAATATGTTTGGTAAGTATAGATCTTAAAATAATTTGTTCAATCAATAACTAGTTCAGGAGAGATTCATCAATTCTTTAGTTCATTATTTCCTTCATTAATTTCAATCGTCTTAATCTCATATTTGTACATAGTGAAATAAATGTTTTTATATTTTTCTAAAGTGTTTTAAATCTATAAATGATCAGTATCTACTTAGTCGTGAATAAACCCCAATTCACGACAATATTTTCAATGGCCTTCTTGAATACCCTGGGAAAATCGGACTTCAGTATACATCATACTTCATTTTATACTGCGTCAGAATTGCACGCAAGTTTTATTGAGTGGTGCAAAAATTGCCACATCCAAAATTTGGAGCAAATGTGTCGCTTTTGTGGGAGCAATACGAAATGGATGTCATTTTACTCGCAGGTTTCCAAATCATGCATTGAGGAATGAGGACCATCTTTCATGGCAGATTTATGAAATATGAGATGAGAATCTGGTCAAACCAATTTTCGAATGTTCGGACGTCAAACCAGCCAGACCTGGTCCAGTTATACATCGTTCCCTAGGGTCCTTCCTCCTCGATAAGTGCACAAATATACAGTGCGGCTTTTTTTAGTCCCCCCTGTTAACTTTTGAACGGTTCGACGTACAGATTTGAAAAAAAAAATCATTTGGAGGGTTTCACCAATTCTACTTTTTGGTTCAAAAAATATAGTGATTGCTCAACAAGAGGCGCGGGGGGCACATTAACTCAAAAATTTTAAATGGCATTGGGGGTCAAGTGTCACATCATTGAAAAGAGAATTCAATTCTCTTCACAACCATCTAATTTTTTTTGAATTTGATTAATATTTTTTTTGCAAATAAATTTCGAAATATCTAACATAAATGCGGAACTGAAAACTACTCATACCTCGATAAATTTGAACGGTTTGTTGTGGAATAATGAAACCAAAAACATTTCGAAGAGTGTTACCGATACTACTTTTTGAGAGAAGAAATATTGCAATTACTCGACAGATGGCGCTGGGGGCACATCAATTCGAAAATTACGAAAGGCATAAAAATCGAAATTGGGAAAAAATTTCTCAACAAAATTCAAAAACATTTAGATGGTTGTGAAGAGAATTGAATTTTCTTTTCAACGATGTGACACTTGACCCCCCATGCCATTTAAAAATTTTGAGTTGATGTGTCTCCCCGCGCCCCCTGTCGTGCAATCACCATATTTCTTATTTTAAAAAGTATTATCGGTGAAACCCTCCAAACGGTTTTTTTTCATGTTTGTACGTCAAATCGTTCAAAAGTTAACAGGGGGGGGACTAAGAAAAGCCGCACTGTATAAACATCATATATTGTGGCAATTGCTGCCCTGCTGCAGTTACTGCTATTATAACTGAAATGCTTGATTTGCTCGAATCCATTATCATTTCCACCCTTTTAGAACACCACCGGCATAGGAATTTTTGTGTTCCTGGGTAATTCGTGAGGTTAGTCTCATCAGATTTTTTCTCAAAAAATCTCTAATAAATTTTTCAGTTTTTTACCTCGATAAAAAAGAATAGTTGGCACTGAAAATTAAGATTTATTCATAAAATTTGTTGATCTAGTGGACTTTTTGTTCATCTACCTAATGAAAAAAAAAGCATTCCAATCGGTTGAAAAAAGTTTGTTTTATAAGGGTGCTTCCATTTTAAATGGGCCACACTGTATAAAACATCGATATCATGTTTCCGACTTATGGCTTTTTTTTCTGTTCTTGAAATACTATTTTCTTCTTACATGTCAATTCCCATCAACGAGAATATGAAGAAAAAAAACACAAATATTCCTACAACTTTACAACTTATGGTTTTTCACCAAAGCTTATGGGAATTTTATTATGATATTTATCCATCATCAAAATCGTATGATTTGAATGTAATAAACGAGAAAGTTTGCCGGAAAATTAAAAAACAAATCACAAAATTTTCCGTACGGAAAATTGACCTCAACAGCTGACCGGTGTATGGGAATTTTTTAAATGGATTTTCTCTATGCCTAGCACACGTCGGATCGCTAAATTTTCATTTTTTGGGCTCAATACTGACATAATTTCCAGTGGTTAAAATTCCAGAAAAGAGAAATTGAGTCAGCAAAATCTGTCGTTATGACGGTCTTTTATGTCACCAATATACAAATCGAACAGTTAGTCAGATGATAATTACCGACCGATATCTATACTCAGTACAATTCCCAAGGTATTTGAGAACATTATAATAGATTACCTTACCTATGACTGCTCAGGCATCATAACGGAACAACAATTTGTTTTTTTTTTCTGCTGAGAAATCTACTGAATTGAATCTAGTTGCCTATATCAATTCTGTTCCTGATATACATCAACAGTATATCACAAATCAATGGTTTTCGAGGACACATCATCTGTTATGCAGATGACACAGCGCTGATTTTTAGAGGCGAATCCTGGAATGACGTCTATAGAACTGCTGAAAATGATCTTAGAAAAATGCTCATGTGGCTGAATAATAACCTTCTGATCTTGAACATTAGTAAGACTAAATTCATGACATTCTCGCTTAGGGGAAGAATTATACTTCTCTACAGACACAAAAATGTTAGGCATATATATAGATGACAAGATAAACTTTGAAAAGCATATTGACTATCTGGCAAAAAAACTAGCGTCCAAATGTTTTGCTATCAGAGTTTTGAAAAGAAACCTGAATTTGGAGGCACTAAAAACTGCATACTATGGGACAGTCTACCCTTTTCATGTACCATAAATTGATATCCCAACTATGAGTGGAGTGAAAAAGCACAAACAGGCATTTTGATGCCTAGGTGTATTTCACACATTTGTAGTGGTTTTTACATATTTTTTTGACTTAATTCACATATTGTACTGAAATTTTGAAATAAATTTGATTTGATTTGATTTGATGCCGACTCTCTGTCGGAAGCTTTGGAGAAGAGTTGCCAGATTGATTCTGTGTACACTGACTGGGTCAACCATACTCTCTAACTTCAAAAGCTGGACAGATATGGAGTAGGTGGGGTATTACTGCAATGGATCAGTGGCTATCTTACGAATAGGATCCAAATGGTTAGAGCAAATCACTACTCCAAACTATTCGATGTTACATCAGGTGCTCCTCGGGGGTCACACCTCTATCCTTTACTATTCAACTTTTTTATCAACCATATTATTCACTGCTTCCGGTACGCCAAAGCGCTACTATTTGCGGATGATTTGAAACTTTTCCTAATTATTAAAACCTCTTTGGATGCCCACAGGCTTCAGTCTGACCTGGACAATTTATCAAACTGGTGCTCCTTAACTGACATGGACATGAATGCTACAAAGTGCCTTGTCATGCGCTTTTATCGATCCCATGTACCTACTACCACTTTTGATTACAACTGTTAATCAAATCAAAGACCTTTCCCAATAAACACAGATAGGTGGAAAAAACGTTGAATTTCTCAAGTATACTCATAACGCTACAATTATTCATCGTTGAAAAAACGGCAAAATGTCGTTATGCAATACGTTTCATTCAGGTTTTATAGTAACGTTACCTCTTCAGGTTGATTCAAGGTTATTTATACGTTTTTATTGTATTATTTCACTTATGCTAAGATAGCGTGTTATGATTGGTTGAAATTTTTGAGTTGATAAATGAATACATCATGTTTTCGATTTTGTAGTTCGGCTCTTGATTGGCTACTGGATATGTATATGATGTGTTTTTGATTTTGTAGTTCGATTTCTGATTGTGAATTACAGTTTTCTTTTCCGATTTCTGATTGGTTATCATCAAAACAAAAACTTACCACTAGCAATCTGCTATAATGACACAACACCAAACTTTGACCAAAACTAAATAAGTACTCACTATTAATTCATATCAACTTCACAATTTTCGACAAATTTTGCATACTCGTTGATTAATCAAATCACTAAATCAAAATGTTAGTTCTGTTGAATAAACGTTGAGAAACCACGATAAGAACAAACATAAAGGAGTTTACAGGACCATATTTGTTACGATGTGCATCCAGTTGAATAAAAACGTTGACGTGGTCCCCAAAGAAGACTATTTTTGCAGTAATCAAGTGAAAAAAGCAATTGATTTTCAATGTACCTTATGGATGTATTCTATAAGTTGAAACAATGTTGAAAAATAAGCAATCAAAATGGTTGTCTCGAAGTTACGTTGTTATTAAATACCTCTTTCAACAGATCAAACACGTAAAGTCATAACGTTCGATAAACGTAGAAAAACAGAGTTACTGAAACGTAAAAAATAGGTTGCTCAAAGTTTCGGGTTGTTGAATAATGTCAGGATCAACGTTTATGGAACGTTTCTTAGTTTTGTTGAATATACGTTGAGATTCCACGATAAGAACAAGTTTCGTATTAGTGGCTACAGTGACGTATTTGTTACGGTGTATATGTCTAGTTGAACAAACGTTGAAGTTGTCCAAAGAAGACTAGTTCTGTTGACATGAAGTAAACGAAGCAATTGATTTTCAACGTAGCTAATGGATTTTTTCTATCAGTTGAAACAACGTTGAAAGATAAGCAATCAAAATAGTTGCCTCGACGTTACGTGAAAGATGAAGTTGTTATTGAATGCTTCATCCAACGCATCAAACACGTAATTTCATAACGTTCCATCAACGTAGATAAAAAGAGTAACTGAAACGTAGAATACAGGTTTCCCAAAGCCTCGGGTTGTTTGATAGTGTCCTATTCAACGTTTATGTAATGTCTCTTCAGTTCTAATTGAATATACGTTGTGAAAATACGATAAGGACATGTTTGATAATGGTTGCAAAAGTGACGAGTTGAATCATTTACGTTCTTTATAGGTAGAATGAACGTTTAGTTGAATTTGGGTTACGAAATTCAACGAGTTACGTTTCCTCAACGTCAACTACCACATTTAAACGTATATGATACGTGTGTGTGTGTGTTTATTGGGTGGAGTTATTTTAGACCCCACCTTAAGCTTCAATCAACACATACCTACGGCTATCCATAAAGCCATGAAAATGTTAGGGTTTATCAAAAGGCTAACCCATGACTTCCCTGACCCAACTACTATCAAAGTCCTTTATTGCTCACACCTTGAGGATTGTTCTTCTGTCTGTGTGCAATTACAAACACTCAACCCGTTGTGAGTTTGACATATATCAGATTTGAGCAATTATAAAAACCAATACAATTCAAATTATATTGCAACTTGAGTCGATATCAATGGTCTATATGGTAGATATAATTTCATTCTATCTCTATTCAAAGAAATTTCATAATTTCGATTTTGTTTCGAACCGAGAATATACATCGTTCTAGCCTACGGATCGTGACAGCTGACGTATCGAGTGTTCATAATCCCACCCCTGGTCTCCGCATTACATGAGATATATTAGCAGGAACATCGAATAGCATTTCAATTCGGAGTTCGCTGCGAGTTTGCATCGTTACAGCGGCCCCTGAATATGTCCTCTTTAGAAACTAGACGGAAACAGAGAGACCCTCTGACACTACTTTTCAATATCATTAACGGAAAATGCAGTTTCACTGAAATCCTACAAAAAATCAATCTCCATGTTCAAAACCGCTCAACTCGACAGCAACGTCAGCAGCAAACATTTCACGTACGATTTTATCGTTTAAACCACTCATTCAACAGCTGCATTCCAAGAACTTTACGATTAGACAATAGTAACAATGATCTCGAGATGTTTAACATCTCCTTGCATAATTTTAAAACTCAATTATGGAATACTGAGCTTTAATGTTGTAATGCATACAAATTCACTCTGTTACTTATAAATAAATTTACAGAAAGTTCATTGTGTGGATTAATTGATATCGAATGGTTTTATGGACAACTACAATCCTCGCCCAGTCAAAATGTTATTGTCAATAACTCATATCAGGTACGCGAATGTGATTATATTGTTAAGCGACTAACGAAGATAAATCAAGGCAAACTTCGATGAGAGGTAATTGAATATAATCACTTATTTGCAATCATAAATTGCCAGTAACAGGTGTCAGATACCAATGACCTCTCTTAACGAATCCGGCCGGCCATGAGATAATTACATCTCGGAGCAATTGTTTGGAAACGACCAGCCCTTTGCTCTAAAAATTGGGTTGATGGACTCGGTAAGTTCATTAAGTATGTAAATCGAATTTGCTGCTGGATTTTGATTTAGTGGTTAGTCTCTGGTATTCGATGATGCGTAGATTAGAAAGTGTCTGGTACGTCTGGAAGATGGATGTTTTTTTATTTAGCTTTCAGGATCTACAAGATATTATCCTTTTGAATGACGCGATTAAAATTATTTCAAAGGTAAGAATGAAACAGATGATACGCAATAAACAGCACAACTGGTTAGCTATAGTTCTCGGGTCATCTGAATAACAGAATCTTAGTAGTATACCCAAAGGTATGACTGACATGTCCGTGTGGGGGATTATTATTATTATTTGCCGTGGTGCTCATGGTCTTTCTACCGATTTTCAGTTAGAATATCTACTGCAAAATTAACAAAAAAAAACACACGCATAGAAGACGATGCTAATAACTGAAAATCCACAAAAAAACATTACCACAAATCTCAGTTCTTTGTTCAAGAAGAAACTTCACATTTTCAGAAACAACTATAAAATTAGAAAATTCCTGATTGAAACTTCTTCTCGCTTTAACTGATAGACGTGATATTCGAACCTTTGTGTGGTTAGGAAAATTCCCAACCACACACTGGGTACACCAAATTTCAATTCAATTTCAATTCATTCGAATGAATAATTAAGTAATACATTTGTATAAACAGATCAATTGGACCATTTGGAGATGAATGGTAGGTAGGTTTTATGCTTTCCATCTTTCCCCTAACGTGGACACTCTCAATTTCCATAAATGGTTTGATAATAATATTGCGGTTATAGGTAGATATATAATGTGATTTAGTGACATAACAGAGAAAGTTGGACAGACCGAAATAAATGGTTTACCAACACAGGTTATTTATTTACAAAATTTATAAGTGTGCGTTTTACAGTAGGGCCATAATGAGCTCTCTGTTTGTGGTAATGAACTTTCTGATATCTGCTTTATACATTTTGATATTTGAAATTTCACGTATATCATCTGGTAATGTATTATATAATTTTAGTGCAAAATAAAATATGGTTCTCTGCGTATGGCTCTTCTTAAAGAGAGGTACATACAGATTTTGTGTAAATCTGGTCTTTTGACTTTTTATCGCGTGATAGGTTGCTTTATTGGAATGAATCCATACGAGACATTGGAACGCAAATAGACCCCTAACGTCAAGTAAATTGGTTTCGTCACACAATACTTCTGGTATTAAACTGTTTCCTGAAGATAATTCTAATAATTGAATTTTGGACAACTTGAATATTGAATAGTCCATTTTCAAATACCCCCCCACACTGTTATACAATATCTTATTACTGATTCAACCAAAGAATTATATATTATCATCAGGTTTTTTTGGTTAGGATAGCTCTGAGGTTATACCGGGTGACCACGGGGTGAGGTACGCCCCCAATTTTTCTATAGTTTTGAAGATACAGGTTTCAAATTTGGCACGTCGATATATTACTCAAATACGCATATTTTGACTCCATAACCGAAAATTCACCACTTCCGGTTTAACCGGAAGTGACCCCAAACTTTTTTTTTTAAATGACACCCTGTACAATTTTTTTCATTATCAGGAAGAACACGCAATTTGTGATAACACTGTTCTCCAAAATTGAAAATCGGTTGAAAAATGGCGGAGATACAGTTGATTGTTCAATCGAACAAAGTTGGCCATGAACATCAAACTCAAATCATCACAACTGACGAACGGCATCAGCATTTACGAGAGGAAGGTTCGAGGTAAGATACAGCTGAAAATTGAGCTTCCCATGTAATTGCAGCAACCATATTTCCCATCAATTATCAAACATTTCCTCAAAACGGATTAGTACCCATAAAGAAAGGCTCACAACTGCCATTTCTCAAATAGCAACATACTCTTTTCACATTGTTATGTTGAAAGATGATGAATTATCAGATTACTCGATTGAAAAGATTTGAAGAATTCCGAAAGGAATCGAAGATACGGGATGTTTCATTATGAGTGTTCTCAAAATTGACTATTCTTAAACAGAGACGGCTTGAACCTACGAAAGCTAAACAAAAATTCATATTTAAAAAAAAATAGTGAAAATTTGCGGTACATTCTGAATAATGGAACATTGTGAGTTGTCGAAAAACATTCTACGGCGATGGAGCGAACTTTTTTCTCATTACTCGTATGCTAATCGTAATTGATGGTGGATTCATACAGCAGTTTTAAGATCGTTGTTGGAATAAATATTCCATTAACGAACATTCTTATGACTTCTTACTAGTGACTAAAAACTCATGAATTGGAACTGCTGTATAAATCCACCATAAGAATACCTATACCTGCAGAGTAAAAAAAATGTATTAGATATTTATTCCAATTTCTAACATTTGATACAACTAATTTCTGAACGAAAAATAGACTAATTTTTGCCAACACTCTTGAGGATTCCCTTAACACTGAGACCTGCTGGGGTCTATTGTATTGTTCTATCGTCAGTGTTTCCTAGTGAAATAGGAATATTATGTTGCGCTTATTGAGCAGCGCGTCGCATTCGAAGATGATGTGAGAGACTGATTCCTCCTCGTCACCACAGAGTCTACACTCCTTGGTTTCTCTATTCATTTCCATGGCATGTACGTGTTTCCTAAGGCCGCAGTGTCCGGTTAGTAAGCCGATGATCTTAGATCTGTTGAGGTTGAGTGTGTCAGCCGTCAGTGTTTGGCTCAAGTGCCTCACCATGGCTGTGCTGTGTCGATGCCCGTCGATTTGGTCCCAATATGTTTGATGTTTTGATTTCTTCCACTTATTCATGAGGTGTCTGCATCGGGTTTTGCTAATTCCAAACGCTGGTTCTGGACCTGAGGATGCTGATTCAGATGCTTTCTTTGCAAGTTGGTCTGCTTTTCCCTTGCCTTCAATTCCCCTATGTACGGGCACCCACACAAGTGAAACCTTGTTACGTTTTGACAGTTCTTTGAGACTCTGAAGACATCCCCAGACTTGTTTTGACTTTATCTGTATTGAACTCAGAGCTTTTATAGCGCTTTGGCTGTCAGATAGAATGTAGATGTGTTTCCTTCCATACCCACGGTCTAGATTCATCTGTATGCATGTCTTTATGGCATGTGTCTCTGCTTGGAATACTGTGGTGTTGTTGCCAAATGGGACTATTACGTTCCTTTTTGGCCTCACCCAGTATAGCGTTAAGACTATTTTCATTACAACTAGTGTTGGAATCGGATTTTCAAAATAAATGAGTGAAGTAGAAAAAAAAGTTTTTCTATCAAAACAGACTATAGTTACCCGTAAATCAAACAAGTGTTTGCAAGGTGAATAGTTCTTGGGATTTAACAAAAATAAATGATAGAGATATAAACTTGTGTGAAATTAAATGAATATAAATAAGTGTAGTATAAAAAAAAATATTTTCTATCTTAATAGACTATAGTGACCTGTTAATCAAACAAGTGTTCGCAAGGTGAATAGTTTTTGGGATCTAATAAAAATAAATGCTAGATATATAAACTTGTGTAGAATTGATATCTTGTGGAAAGACAAAAAATTTGCGAGAAAAGTGCGCTTTGTTGACTTGAAAGTCGCGTAATTGAAACTGAAATTAGAAGAAAGGGAACTCGAAAGAACTAGTAAGAAGGTCGCTCTCTAGAAAAGACTCTCAGAGGAGACCTCGAAAACTGTCGCTTTCTTTCAACGAAAACAAAGGTGTCTTTGTAGACGGTCTCATCAACAACGAGCCTTGGACCATGCTGCTAGACACAGCTGCACAATCCATGGGCCTACTTTTACTAAAACACCAGCAAGAATTGAACCGTCAACCTGAAAGCTACGCACAGCAGGAGGGGAGTCACTGTATATGGTGAGCTACCGACTGAACGGATCTTGAGTAGCACTGAAGTGAACATCAGGCACTAGTAGGGGACATTGAGGTAGATGTAATTATAGGAATGTTCAAGTTCAAGTTGAATTTCAAATACGGCATCCTACGTGTGAACGGAGACGAGCTGGTGCTGCTTGGAAGGAGTGGAGGAATTATTCGTGTCCTACTGGATGAAGATATGAGCATACCTGTGAGAGCTGCAACCATTCTGGAGGCTTGCATAGACGGAGGTGCGAG
This sequence comes from Chrysolina oricalcia, assembly GCA_944452925.2. NCBI lineage: Eukaryota > Metazoa > Arthropoda > Insecta > Coleoptera > Chrysomelidae > Chrysolina > Chrysolina oricalcia. The sequence goes on along the minus strand of OX101823.2, from coordinate 21,266,506 downwards.
CAATGGACAGGTGGTAAAGTTCAAGTTCAAGCTTCATGATGAGAAAATGGGACGAGGAATTGCACTAAGGAAGACCATATTGCGTTCGGATTACTTTGTGCCGGTAATGGTCATGAATATTAATCATTATACGGTTAGCTTGAAGAAGGGAACAATTCTGGGGCACTGATTGTCAATTTCTTCGTTGATTCGGAGTATCAGACAAACCAACAACCTACACGGAGAATGAGGAAAACTGGTAGCCATCCAGCTAGAAAACTCTGCCAAGAAGGCAAAGACTGACAAAATAGTCAGCGATATGGGAAAAGAAGGTGTTATCGAACCATCCGACAGTCTGGTCCTCTCCAGTCGTACTCGTGAAGGAGGACGGATCGACACGTTTTGCGTAGACTATCACCAGCTGTACAACGTGACAAAGATGAACAGTTACCCTCTTCTGAGAATAGATGACGCCCTAGGCACGTTAGGCGGTTCCAGGATTTTCACGATTCTGGATTCAAAAAGTTGATATTGGCAGTTAGAACTGGTCCAGAAGATAAAGAAAAACAGCCTTCACCATCGGCTCTGGATTGTGGCAGTTCATTGTTATGCCATTCGGGCTCTCTGATGCTCCGGCAACATCAGGAAGATTGATGGAGACGGTTCTGAAGGCGCTGAATTAGAAGACGTGTCTATTATATCTTGATGATATCATTGTGGTTGGCAGATCGTTCGAAGATCGAAGATAGAACCAAGCCCGTAAACACTAACCAACCAAATTCGAAGATCTACAATGGTACCGAATAGAAACCTACATGGATATAAATAGAAAGTCATCGCCAAAGAAGGCAGATACAGTTACAGTTCAACACAGACAATCTGATTTTAAGTAAAGCAGTGCGATATGAATTATTTAGTGTATGAATATGAATTATTATTTATATTTTATGAGTAAAGATGAATTAGTTCGAAAATGTTAAAACTATTCTTGTTAACATAGCCAAAGAAAAATTTAATAACGACAAATACGCACGATTCATGGTCTAACATTATGAAAATTGAAAACTATCATCAAAAAATTATTGCGGACTATAATACGCCTTTTCTGATAAAAAATATTTCAAATTTTTTCTATTTTTCTAATTATTGGAAGGTGATCAAACATGTTCCATTATAAATTATCGAGACTTGGATATGTTATATTCTTTTCTATTCAATGACAAAAAATTGATGTTGATAATTACCAAATATATATTCGAAAACGAGTATATGGCATATCGACGGGAGAATGAAAATCAGAACTGAATTAAAAAAATGTTGATCAACCAGGATTCCGTCCCGGGTCTCATTGTTCGAATCCCGGTTGATCCACATTTTTATAATTCAGTTCTGATTTTCATTTTCCAGTCTGATATGCCATTAACTTATTTCCGAATTTAATTCAACTATAGACGTAAAAGTACTTCACTAAATGTATATGCTAATTTTATCTTGTAAATTTCATGTAATAGGTATATTCACTTATTTTTAATTATGATGTATTTCGACAGTTATTCCTCTCTAAAATCACATTACCAGCACAAAAAGTATAAAAAATGAAAATGTGATTCAATAAACGCAAAACAAATATGATGAAATCATCGAGGCTAGGAAACGTACCCTGCACGAGGCTAGTAGCGATTGACGTAATTTCTTTGATAGTGTGAGTGGAGTGCATTATAATACCGCGCGCTTTTTAATGTCGATCATTTACAGCTGTGGGTTTCGCAGGATTTCAAAATGAGTGATAATAAGAGGTGTTTTGTTCCAGGGTGTGTAAACCATAACAATGTCGGGGCGTGGCGCAGTGGTTAGAGCGTCCGACTTTGGATCGAAAGGTCCGGAGTTCGAGCCCCAGTTGCGGCTGGGATTTTTTAATTTAATTTGACCAATTAAATTATTAAAATCTCGTGGCTGCACTGGGGTGAGTCCTGCACGATTCACTGTTGCGTCCCAATTGACAGTGCTGCTCCTAAGGTGGCGCATGTAGTTAGTAACAAGGCCTATCCAGAACACGTGGCTAATGACCATAGCAGTCGATGCCAAGACACCAAAGAAACAAAAATAGTCATAACAGTTCCACGAAATTGTTCAAAAAAAAGAAGAGGTTTACTGCCATAAGAAGGAAGAGATGAAAGAGGTGTGATCATGTGATCATTTCAACGTGAGTTAGGGTGTTGTTAGTATTACTAACGAAATATTCAACAATTTAATGTCAACAGCTTGCAGAAGATATGGAAAACTATAAAGAATTATAAGTTTAGTAAAGTTAATGCTCGAATGAAGCCGGGAGTAGTACCGCATATTTTCAGTTAGCAGGCTGATAAAAAACAACCACTTCCCGTTTGAGAAGCGAGATAAGATCAGGAAAAAGGAAAATTTCTGAAATTTTGAATGAATCTGAATTGAATATACTAAATTGAATTATTATTATTCAATATACCGGAGTTTTATCCCAACACCAAACCATTATTTTTAACATCTCGACACGTGTTTCAATCACCAAGTGATCATCCTCAAGAGGAAGATTAAACTAAGTTTAATCTCAGATTAACCTCAGTTTAATCTAACTGGCGAGATGTCATTACTATACCAAAGGTTTGAATTATAGTAATACTTTATTATTTACCACTTTTATTAAATTTCAGCACATATTATCACGAAATCCAAGCAAACTAAAATCGAAGTAAACCAAATATGTCATTAGCTACTGATTTTGAAAAATATGTTATTTTAATAAACACGGAAGTGCCATACATTTTTATTCAGAAATTGCCATACCTCACCTAACTTATTTTATTGCCGCTAGTTTCACCTGAAATATAGATTTTAACACTCTTATGACAAAATTTATATAAAAGTTGAACATGATTTCGAAACGAATGTGCATATTAGCATCACTATTATTGGTAGCAGGATCACTATATAGTCTCTGCTATACAGTGAATTATCAAAATATGCACGTATACACGTACTGTTTAGCCTTTACTTGTTTCCGGTTGATTCAGGTTTTTGCACTCTGTTAAAAAATCAGACACCATAACAACATCTACTGGTGGTAAATTATGGGAATCAGCCTGTTGAAAACCCTCTTTCATCATGCAGTAGTCAGTAGAACAATTAACTCAGGAAACTACGGAAGCCCGGTCGGGCCATTTAGACTAAGAGTTCAGACATCCTCCGAATTCAGACGTCCTCTGAATTCAGACATTCTCTGAAATCTAAAATTCGTTTTGTGACGTAATTGTCAAAACAGATTTTGATTGTTTAATTATTAGGTAGGTATTTATATTTTTTATCTTGTAATTTTGAAAGCCAAACATTGAAAAAACTAATCTAGTTAAAACACACTCTACAGGATATAAAAATAAAATTCCACTGGCATAGATGAAATATCAATAAAAATTCTTATTAACCTCCCCCATTCCGCCTTGAATGTTCTGGTCGACATTATAAATGACTCCTTTGCTCTTGGAGAATTTCCTTCCTGTCTTAAAACAGCTCTCGTTATCCCCTTATTCAAAGGTGGTAATTCAGAAGATCCCAGCAATTTTAGACCAATTTATTTCTCTGCTATCATCACTATCAAAATTGATCGAAAAACTTGTAAAAAAACGAGTATTACATTTCTTAAATACCAATGAAATATTAGATAACTCTCAATTTGGATTTCAGAGCTCTAAAAGCACAATTGATGCAATTTTTTCGTTTCTTGAACATGTTTACACCAATCTTAACAATGGAGAATCTGTAGAGGCAGTATTCTGCGGCTTTCCTAAAGCATTTGATTGTGTAAATCATGAACTCCTTAAAAAGCTTAGCTATTATGGCTTCAGAGGAGTATGTAATAAATGGTTCAAATCTTATATAAGCGACAGAAAACAAGTGGTTAAATCAAATGGAAACTTATCTGGCAGCAAAAACATTTTATGGGGCGTCCCACAAGGATCTGTTCTGGGCCCGATCCTCTTCCTCCTATATATAAATGACCTGGCTCTTATTTCAATTCAAGGAAAATTCACGATATTCGCTGATGATACCACCTTCCTCTGGCATGGAAAAGATGGTGAAAGTTTACAAGGAATTATTATTAAAGATTTGGAATTAGTGAAAAAATGGTGCGATGCAAATTATTTATGCTTCAATACAAACAAAACCAACTTTCTGTCATTCAGCTCTGATAATCATAATCTAAACTTTAACGGACATACACTAGAACCTAAAAAGCAGTCCAAATTTCTAGGAATATTCATTGATAACAAATTGAAATTCGATCATCATGTTATAGCATTAACAAAAAAATTGACCTCAGGATGTTACGCACTCAGAATTGTATCGAATGAATTAAGTTCCTCTATGGCAAAAATGGTTTATTATTCCCTGGTCGAATCTCACTTGAGATATGGTATATGTTTTTGGGGATTCTGTAGCCAACACCTATTCCAATCAGCATTTATTTTACAGAAGAGAGCAATTAGATATCTGTGCAAGGTTGGAACGCAAACTTAATGTAGGCCATTATTCATAAGAGAAGGGATTTTAACGCTCGCTTGTATATTTATTTTAGAATCTGTTTGCCTGACTTATAGAAAATATAACACCTCAGAATCTCTACAACAAGCAAGCCATTCTACCCGACAAATTACTGATAGGAAAATACCACTTCCCATCCCAAAGACAGCTTTGATGAAGGATTCCTTAATCTATGAAAGTAAAAAAATGTATCATCACATACCCTCAGCCCTAAGAAATGAAACCACATATAATAAATTCAGAAATGGTATTAAACAGGCCCTATTAAAGAAAGCCTATTACAATCGGGAATAATTTTATAATGACACTCTGTCAGAATCCTGATTTTATTTAAGTTTTTGTGATATGACTTATGTATTGTAATGTCTATATATATATATATATATATATATATATATATATATATATATATATATATATATATATATATAACTCTGTTGTGTGGTTTAACTGTCAAAGGTTTATTCCTAACTTATTTATTTTACATTTTACATACATATACAGTAGTTTATTTTAATTGTTTGACATATTCAATTTGTGAATTAAAAAAAAAAAAGTCTCTTTTACATTACATATAGGTACATTGTCCGCTTTATACACATATATGTGCTTATTTATGTGCTTATTGTTAGTTAAACACTTTGTATTGTATTTGTGAACTTGTGTTTGAATTGCAAATTGTTTATTTTTAATATATATTTAAGTTTATATCTCATAAGCTTTGTCAATAAGAATTTGTTTCTTCGACAATAAAGTATATTATCTCTCTCTCTCTCGGTATTTATACAGTGCGGTTGGAGAAGTTTGTGACAAATTGGATTTTTTTAAATGCTTTGAATTTGGAATTGAAATTGAACCGAGTTATTGAGATAGTGTAGATATGTCCTTCAACAAAAAGTCATTCGCCTTCGTTTGATATACGAGGTACATGTATGTTTATGCCATAAAAACACTGTATAAGACTTTTTACGAAACTCAAACACTCTGTGGATTTCAATTCATTCTAAATTCTAACAGACTGTAATAGTAGAGCCTACTTATGTTAAATCTTGTGTAGTGAAACCTAAAAGATTTCCAAATACATTCATTTGGAATCCTTGAGTTTCTTCAGTTGTTACATTAAACCATATTTTATTGTCAGGTGAAGGGATGGGGGATCTTATATTATGCTTATTCTGCATATTATTAACATTTACACTCATTTCTACATGCTCAGCATCACCTAGATACTGGTGATGAACTGATAATTCATTATTTTAATCTATCATGAAATTTGTAAATTTTTGACCACATGCGGCAGTCAGTCGCTTTAAGTTTGAGGCAGCTTAAACGAATTTTGCGAAGTTTGAGATTGAAGAGGAAAAACATTCAGCAATCTCCACAAGAACAAATTTTGTTTGCCATATTGAGTAAATTCCATAAACCAATAAGAAATAAAATGTACAATTTAATATTTAATATAAAATCAGAACACTCTGTGCTGTGATAAAAGCTGAAAGGCCGTGTCTAGAAGCACACTAACGAGGATCTTGCTTTTCGGCGAAATGGGTCATAAAGAGGGTGACGTCAAGATTTCACACTGGGGGGCACGCAATCATATGAGGCCTCAAAAGCCGTTCTTATAAGCTTATTTTGTCGTGATTATTATATATCTATCAGGGATCAGGATATATGTTTTTATTAGGTTTTTCGTTGACTTTGTTATTTTTTTTATTTGAATATAGCTTTGTTTTATAGCTTGTTCAATGTTTCATTTTTTGCATTCGAGAAAACCATGATTTTAATTGGTTTCCCACAACGAATTCATCTTCTGATCGTCTTTTTATTTCAAGTTGTCGATACCACATGTTTGATATAGATGAAATAAACATTTTCATTAGAAAAATTTCTCATTAAAATGTCAAATAATTTTCTGCAGTGGTTGCCCAAAACACGAAAATAAATATTTTGATTAGAAAATTATTCAATAAAACAAAAATTTTAAACCTTATTCCAACAGAAAAATAAAGAAAATTAAATAAATAATAAGCAGACGAACATTTTCCACTCAAGTGTGTTCTTTCTCATGTTCAGTTTGTTTTCTCATTGTTTTTATTTCATAAAAAAAATAACCAAGACTTATTTTAATGTTTTCATACTGCTCAGTTTTTCAGTAATGTTTCAATACCAATCACAATTCAAGATCTGTTAGTACAGAACTAACTTTTTTGTAAATGAACTCGTACTTTCAGAGTTTTAAATAGGTTTTTATTATTTGAAAATTACATTCAAAAACTTCTTGTTATGTATATTTTTTTTGTGTATATAAAACCTTGGAAACAAACTAAAAACTTAACTACCTGATATCTTACAGGAGGATACAAATCAATGGTACAAAAGCTTCGACAACAAGATCAATGCAAAATATCACATATTTCACTACCTAGCGACAACTTAAAACCTTCTAATGCGATTTGCCTATTATTTTTTCCATTCCATAAGTTATTAATGATTAGTTGATAATTAGAAAACCAATGAAGATTACGAATGAATATACAGAAAAAGATTTGGTGTCACACGTTAGACTTTTGAGTATGGTTCTGAGAAGTGGTGCTCTAATATTTTTATGATAAAATGCGGCCTATACGAAATATCACAAGGAAAAGCTTCACGCGAAATCCTCACGTCACACTATATTCATGACACATTTGAAGTGGAGGGATTTAGTACCTAAAAAATCCTGGTGTATCGAGTTTTACTTGAGAAACTTTGGGATAAAACAGGAGACATCTGAACACAGCGCAATATTCGCCTAGTGTCGGTGTCGTTTTATTATAACAGTGAACTGTTCCTTCAACGGATTTGTCAGCCTGTCATTATCTATGAAACTACCTAGTCCTAGATTGTCTTTGAAAAATTAAAAACAAAAGTGAATCACTCGTCACATATCCACCGATCTGTATACAGATCGGTAGTCACATCAGAGTTGTTAAACATCTTAAATAAGATTCACGTTAACGTGGTTATAAACAGGACAAAATAGGTATGTTAGAACAATTTCAGAGGATGTCTGAATCCAGAGGGCGTCTGAATTCGGAGGATGTCTGAATTCGGAGGATGTCTGAACTCGGAGGATGTCTGAAGTCTGAACTCTGAATGGCCCGACCGGGCTTCCGTAGGAAACAAGGTTACGGCTTTATTTCGATAGAAATGCCAGCGTTCAATGCGAAGCAAATGCACCTGTTTTCGTTTTGGCGCGGGACTCATGATCGAATCGCTGACGTCACGCCAATCGGAGATCGTTTCGTGCATTCAAACGAATGCAGCAATTTCACATGAAGATTATGTGCTTACGCCTTTCTGGAATTTCATTAATCTTCACAGATCTAATTCTAAGGTGATAATGTATGGGTTATTTTTGCGCGTTTTTTTTTTGTTCTGAAGAAATGTCATACAATCAGCTGCCACAGAGGCCAATAATATTTCTGCCTATGCAACAAAGTAATCATTACAGCTGCCTAAGCAGAAAAAGTGATACTTTGCTGATGGACATTTGTTTGCAAAATTAGTATTTCGCTGTCAATCGGAGATGATGTTATACCAAATTTTGAAATTGACACATGGTATAACTTGTTAATTTCTTAATAGTAGCAGCACTCAAAGCCGTCAATTTGAATGTCTTGATTTCATGTTCGAAACCAATTCAACCTCACGCAGTCTCACAGTTCACCAGCATCAGAAGAGGCAAGATCGAGCTCGGGTAGGCCCGGTGATTTGTCTTGTCAATGTCGTAGTGATGAATGTAGCAGACCCGCTGCGTATTAGCATATTGAAAGGCTTTGATTCATGTGCATGGAATGCAGTTATTTCAAAATAGCAACCGATACACGCACTTGTAAAATTAATGCCATTGTTTTCGGAATTCACGATTACTGGGCGTCTTTTAACTTTCGGGAGTTGTTCGAGAGATGATTACTTTGTTCAGTGACCAATTCCGCAAATAAACTCAATATAATGTGGAAAATAAGTATTATTTTTGCATGACCTTTTTGAATTGCAGAATACTAATAACTTTTAATCAAACGCAGTGAATGACATTTATTTATTCTTCAAAACTCTACAACAATATTTATCAACATGTAACTATACAGAAATATAAAAACATCATCACACCGTATCATGAAATTCATAACACACTTCAATAGACCTGCAAGCTGACCAAGGTTTCTCTTCAGCTCGGGTGTGTATGAGTAGAATCAAAATATTACCAAATATTTAATATGAATTTCTTCATCTCTTATTTAATTTTTTTTAGGTGTTTTACAGTGACATTCAGAAAGTGTGCAACTTATGTAAAAAATCTTATTAATGATTTTTCAAACTAAATTATTCGTCATAAACTTAGACTCGCCAAGAAAACCTACCAAGTATACTTAGTGATTTTTAGTGTCTTGAAAGAATGAATTTTTCAAACTTAGCAATATCTGAAGAGTTATATTTTTCTGAAAATAAGTAACATTTGGATACAATTTTTGAGAAATTCCTCAAAACAACACATGATATGAAATCTGAAATGAATTAAACAAAAAAATAATCAAATGAACAGTATTACACAGAATAAAATTAAATCTCAACGTGTCCTCTGTTCCTTTCAATGCACAGGGTATGGTTCGTCCATACATTTCCCTTGAAACATTCCTCTACATAACTGGGGTAATTTGGGCATCACATTTTCTTATCGTATTTTCAAGTTATTCTTAATCTCTGAAAGGTCAGTGTTTATGAACTACAGATTTTAAATATCTCTTCAGAAATAAATCTCATAGGGTTAGATCGGGAAATCTAGGAGGCCAGGAATCCACTGAATATCGTCTGATCCTTCTACGAGGAGACACATGATCAAAAAAATCACGCACTTCAACTATTAAGTGTGCTGGAGCACCGTTCAATTGAAAATGCTTCTTTGCCCGCAGGTTTAATGAGTTATTGTCTGATAAATCAAGCAGATGAATTTGAAGAAGAAGCAGGCGCCTCAATTAGGTTTTCTCTTAAAAATACTGTACCAATAATTTGGTTGTTGAATATTCCACAACAGGCATTAGTTTTGAATCAGTATAAGTCACGTGCCTTCATGGCAGTATGTGGATTGTCGTCCACACACCACCGGCAAATTCTGAGAACCAATTGTACTTTCGTAGGTGAAGAGCACATACTGGATGAATGATCTGTCTTCTTCTATTAGCCCCTGTAACCAAAAACTAAAATACTGAACTATTTCAAAATCCTGCTCACAGTGGACTAGTTAACATGTTTGTAGGGATGCCATTCGGTGAATATCCTCGCTGCTACCCTGTACTATAATTTTATAACAGAACTACAGAGATATTTGCATATTTATTAACAATTTCAAAAAAAATTGTTTTTTTTTTGTTGTGGTTGTAGTCTGAAACTGTGACCTTGAGCTTCATTTTGGATTTCTTGATTTGTAGAAGCTAAAAATAATAATAAAAAAATCATGATTATTTCTTTCGTATTATTATCAATATTTTTTAACTTCCTTAAAATTTTACTCACTTAATTATTATGTATACATCTGATCATTCAAAGTTCTCGTTTGACTAATATTTTCAGACCCTTTGCTCCGGTTACCTTGAAACTTATTTCGTGATTCTGTGATTCATTAACTATTCAATTACAGCTCAACATACCTTTCCATTCCATGTCAAAATTTCCATTTGTTTTCTAGTCCAACAAACGAGGAAGCGACCCAATGTTAAATGTTAAATGAAAATTAAAAATATGAGCGTATAGGAAATTAAATTTCAGAATGAGTTTTTATTTCATGCGACTCGATGCTGATTACCAAACATAACCTAAAAAATTGGCAAAGTTGCAAAAAGCGGTTTTTTGTTGATAATTTAAAAATTACAGCTCCAATTAAAAAATGTTAAATTAGGAAATTGCAGGTATCAAATAGATCAATCAATTGAATAATCTATAAATTTTTGAAATCATTGATACTTATCGAGTTATATCGAATAAACTGTAAAAAATCGGGTTTTCTATAACTCGTTTATTATAAGGTATTGCAAATTGCCACTTACAGTTTTGTGTAGCTTATGGCAAGCCAAAAAAGTCTTTTCCAAAAAAATTGATGAATATTGATTATTTTTCAAAATATATGAAGTTTTCTCAAAAAAGATGCTCTCTTAATATGGCTACTCTTGCTCGGGGAATGATGCTGCAGTAACGGATTCAGGGCTTATTTTTTTCTGTAAGAGTTGTACTTTCATACTATCAAATGACTATATTGATTTTATTTATTTTAAGTGTCAAAAAATTACCTAAAAAAAATTGCACAATTTTTTTACATGTTTTTTCTAAATACATTTCTTAATTTTGTTTTTATAGAAATAACTTTTATGAAAATAGATTTCTAGCATGACTTCACGCATTAAAACAAATTCAATTCCTACGATCACTAGGAGTCGAGATAATTTTTTTATTTAAAAGTAAATGTGGAAGACGCCATGCCATAATCATCGTACAGCAGTCACCTTCATAGATATTGAGGTTGAATACCTATATTTTTGATAAAAAATACTTGGATATGTCTAGTTCATTTGCAGCATTATTAATTGAGGAACAAAGTGAGGTGTGCAGGCGCAGAGCGATGCAATTTTAGCGGGTGGCGCAGTGGGGATACAAATACTGTTGACATTAAAGACACTTTCGTCCTAACAGTGTTATTGAAAATGAAAAGAAAAGTTATTGGTTCAATTTCAAGTACTAGTGTAGGTACATTGCAAAAGAAAACGTACGTGAAGAACAAGCCGAGATATTCAATATTTTTCAAGCACAAACCACTCTAAACGCACGAAAAATTTTTCAGTGCTATCCCCACTCCGCCACCCACTTCAGCTATCGCGATCCGCGCCTGCACGCCTCACTTTATTCATCAATTAATAATACTGCAAATGAAGTAGACATATCCTAGTATTTTTTTATTGAAAATATAGGTATTCAATATCCATGAAGGTGACTGCTGTAAGATGATTATTGCGTCTTCCAGATTCTTTTGAAATAAAAAAATTATCTCGGCTCCTAGTGATCGTAGGAATTAAATTTTTTTCTGAATGCTTGAAATCATGCTAGGAATCCATTTTCATAAAAGTAATTTATATAAAAACAAAATTGAGCAATGTATTTAGAAAAAAACATGTAAAAATTGTGCAATTTTTTTACCCTTAAAATTAAAAAAATCAATATACTTATTCGATAATATGAAAGAACAAATCTTATAGAAAAAAATGAGCCATGAATCGTTAATGTAGCATCATTCCCCGAGCAAGAGTAGCCATATTGAGAGAGCATCTTTTTTGGGAAAACTTCATATATTTTCAAAAATAATCAATATTCATCAATTTTTCAAAGAAAGACTTTTTTGGCTTGTCATAGGCTACACAGAACGGTAAGTAACAATTTTTGTTTGAATGTTTTAGACGATGTAGTAACTTGATTACTTATATTTCGGACGTCCATCATCTTAATGGTTGAAAGATTTCTATCTCTTTAAAATCAGATGCTACGCGACCTTTTATAGGTCTATAATTAAGTGTAATTACGCGCGGTCTTGTGGCGTGCGTGGTTTCGCGCTTTTTCTCCCTCCAAAACGGTCCATGAGCGGTTTCCATACGTTTTTAATTTCCACGCTTGGTTGACTGAAGGCACCATTGGCTTCTATGTAGGTGGTTTCCATAAATTTCCGTTTGAACCAATGTTCCTCTCTATGAAGAACACTAGCTTCGTCCCAGAGAATTCGGTGGTGTTTTGTCCAGGCGTGGTCAGCAATTCCCGATTTTGATGTTTCCCCTCGTTGAGTCCACTTTTTGTGTTCGGCTATTCTTACTGATAATGGCCTCTTGGTCTCTCCGATATAGGAATCTCCACATTCACATGGGACTTTTTAAATACAGTTTTTGCTGGATTCTGTTGTGTTCTCTGGTTTCGTCTTGGTGAGGAAGCTTCGTAAGGTACTGCCGGATTGAAAGCAACTCTTGATGTTGTATTTATTTCCGAACCTTCTGATCTTCTCGGAGATACCCCTGAAATAGGGGAGAATGAGAACAGGGTTTTGTGGTCTTTCTTTGGTTGTCTTGGTCTTTTCGAGTTATTTCCGAACTTCTCCTATGAGCTTCTCGGAGTATCCGTTTCGGCGTAGGTCCTATTTTATTTGGTTAATTTCCGCCTCCAATGACTCCTGGTTGTTGCAAATAGACCAACGTTCTTACGATTCCCCTCTTTGTGGAGTTTGGGTGATTAGAGCCGTAGTTGAGGTAATGCCCTGTGTGTGTCTTCTTCCTGTAAACAGAGATGAGGATTCCAGTGTCTGTTCTTTCAGCTTTCACATCAAGAAACGATAGGGTACTGTTAGTTTCCTTTTCCATTGTGAATTTGATTGAATCCCTCATGTTATTCATTCTGACGAAGAATTCCCCAAGGTGTTCATCTCCATGCTTCCAAATGATAAAGGTGTCGTCTACGTATCTTAACCATAGTTTTGGTTTGTATTTTGCCTCTCTGATAGCCAATTCCTCGAACCACTCCATGTATATGTTGGCGATTACTGGAGAGAGAGAAGATCCCATCAGCAGTCCATCAACTTGCGAGAAGAAACGGCTCTTTTCTTGAAAGTATGAGTTGTGTAGGCAGCACTGCAGTAAAAGTGAAAGAGATAGAAATTTTTCAACCATTAAGATGATGGACATCCGAAATATAAGTAATCAAGATAAGTAACAAGTTTGAATACCTTACAGTTAACGAGTTACAGAAAACCCGATTTTTCACGGTTTTTCCGATATAACTCGAAAAGTATCAATGATATCGGAAAATTATGAGTTATTCAATTGATAGATCTTTTTAATACCTACAATTTCTTACTTTGATTTTTTTTTGATTGGAGCTGTAGTTTTTTAATAATTTACAAAAAACCGCTTTTCGTAACTTTGCCAATTTTTTAGGTTATGTTCGGTAATCACGATCGAGTCGCATAAAATAGAAACTCATGCTGAATTTCAATTTCCTATACGCTCATATTTTTATTTTTCGGATATTAATTTTTGCACGAACTTTTCCCTATTGCTTGGACTAATCCTGTCAAACAACGTCATATTTCAATTTCATATCCATATTCATATTTTCTACAGTCATGTTCTAGTTGAATTTTCCTTGATAAATGTTTTAACATATCCTAATTTGAAATTTATTTATGCACTAGCGGTCGGTAAAGTACACTTTACCGACCGGTTTTACAGGCGTAAAGTGACACTTTAGCGCCCGCGGGCCGTAAAGTTGCTAATGTTTTCAAATTGCCCATATTTACACATCCATTCATGTAAGACCTACCACGAAACAATCAATTCAGTTCAATTTAGAAATACTCATTTAAGAATATTTATTCATAATCTACATTATCAAGGCCATAAGCCAGAATATTACATTTTTTAATTAACAGTCCAGTTGGTACAGTTACCAATTTTAAGGATGGGATATTCCCTCTTTTCTTGAATATAAGTATTCCTCATGGAAAGCTGCTTTACAAACATCCTCATCGCTATGAGAATACTTTTAGTTTTAATATGAATTTGGAGACCAATTTGCAGTATATCAATAAAGCACTTGTATTTTACTAGTTACTAGCAACTGTACTTCATAATATATTTGGCAATATAAGTGAAATAGAGTATTTCTATTTCACTTAGATTCTGCTTGCGTTCCTCATATTGCACCAGAAACTTGATTGAACCTTGGGTTGGTCAGAACAACAAAATTGTTGGCTACCTGTCAATGAGTAGATAATCATCTACCTTTGAATTCCTTGGTTCGTTTCAAATTGAGTTTCAACGATTGACTATAGATGTCACATGTTACTTTTTGGCAATATACAGAGTGTTTCTTAGGTACGTGTAGAAACTTTGAGAGCATGTTGCTGACGTCGAAATGAGAAAAAAGTTCCCATAAACACATGTCCGCAAGTTATTCGTTTCTAAGATACAGAGTGTCAAAGTTTAATTATTATATTTGTTTTTTGTGAATAAATGCCAAAATATTTGTGATATTCGAGTTTGGTGTCTGGAATGATTTTTCAATGACAAATTCAAATTCTGTGTTAATTGTGAAAAAACTAATTTTTAATTGAATTTATTTTCAATTAAAAAATCTTGTCATTTAAAATCACTTGCATCGATTATATCAAATCTCAATAACTCGAAAACAGTTGCTCGCCAACAATATATTTTTTACACAAACGAAATAATAAATATTCCCAGATACCAAACTTTAGCCAAATATCAAAATTATTTTGGAATTATTCACAAAAAATAAAAATAAGAATTCAACTTTGACACTCTGTATCTCAGAAACGAATAACTTGCGGACATATGTTCATAGGAATTTTTCTTCTTATTTTGATGTCAGCAATACGCACCTAAATTTTCTACACGTACTTAAAAAACACCCTGTATGTATATACACTCAAATTTCTTCAAAAGAGAATTATATATGACTAATCAGTCAAAATAATTGTTAATATTCAACATACGACTGCCACTAAGTATTCAAACTCTCGAGTAAGAATTCTGAGATTTTCCCTATCTGACAAATTTTGACGTTTCTTGACAATTAAATCATTGCTTCCGTCAGATGCAATTTGTTTCTCTATTGAGTGACTAAACCTCAGTAAATCGGGTTTTTTGAAATTCCTGCATTACATTTAAATAATAATAATAATAAATGAAAGTATTTTAAAACTATCAAATTTCAATTAATCAGTATCTTTCACAGGTATCGCTCTGGCGCCATTCTTCTGATTAAGTTATGCATAACCTATGAAACGTGTAGCCCAATAAAATCCAAATTAGTATTTGCGATTCGTGCTTGACCACTAGTGCATAAAATTTTGAATGTATCACGTGCGTAAAATGCGTTTATAGCGTGTAATGGCCTTCGGCTGACGCCACCGGGCAATTATTCCCGCCTCAGGCCATAAACGCCTACTTTACGCCCTTGATACGCTATTCTCATCGTTCATTATACACGAGATGCTTTTATGGCTTCATGGCTCCTGTAAACCTTACAATAAAGTAACCTCACTCAATCGTTCAGGTAAGCACTGATGACGACTGTTCGAGTCGAAAACGCTCTGCTACAATTAGGAAAAATAACAATCCTTTTTGTTTTGGTTCTCACTGAAGCGAAATTCTTTCAATATTCTTGAAGAACATCGTGAGAGCCGAGAGAAAGTAGGTAGGAATTTTTGCAGACTGTGCCTCAGGGTACACCTCCTGAGGCAGTGAGTTTCAAAGTTTTGCCGTTCGTTGGAAGAACGTGCCCTGGGAAAGGGATGTTTGGCATATCTCCAAAGTGGCGACAAAGGGATATGAAGACTGACCTCGATGGGTCAGACTCAATGGGACCGCTAACGGTGGAACGATTAATGATATTTCAGAAGAGCATATTCCATGAAATTATCTGTAAAACGTTTTTACGGTGTTCCAGAGAAGTGGGTGAGTTTGTAATCTTAGCACCACCGACGATTCCGCACGAAATACAAAAAAAATTCTGTCAAGTACATATATTAACACAGACACACCAATTGAATTTGTCTCGAAATTTTTTATAGTATAGTATTTCATTAAAGAAACAAGTATTTTTGATATAACTGTTGATTACTTCGTTCAGTGTCTTGTTATATTATATAATATATCTACTATTCAATTCAAACAGAAATTAATTCGATTTTCGTTGAAAAATGTTGATGACCAATAAATACCAATTAATTAAAATATTTAAAAACCAATCAAGTCGGGGTTAGTTCGTACGCGTAACGGGGCGTAACGCAAACTGAAGATTAATGATCCGATTAAAATTTCAATCAATCTTTTTTTATTCTACTCAGAACTCGTTCAGCGACCGACAGTAGCTAAGTTTGTTTAGGATAATTTTCATAATTATATAGTTCGACTTGAGACGTCTTTATAGTTCAGAGCGATAGAGAAAGAAACTCTACTAGAGTATTCCGAAAAATCTTTGGTCAAAATTACGCTTCAGCATTCGAACGAAACTTGAATCAGTGAACTGGTGATATTTGACTAGACAATACGTCAAACCTACTCATACCAGAGGTAATCATTCATTGATATTTCCTGAAACTGAACCATAGAAATATATATTATGTACTTACTCTAGAATGCTAATCCCGCCAATTTTCTCGGCGAAAAGAATAATGCCACGTATATGTGACCCGCTTACGATTGTGCGCATGCTCGTCATCAGTATAGTTTGGGTAGATCGTTGCCAAGTTTAAAAATCATTTGGTGTTCCAATTCAGAGTTTTGTGTCATGAGGCAATAAAACCCATGTCATTTAAAAAAGAGAAATTTGTCAGCGTATTCAGGACCTTTTTAAACCGAAATAACCTTTTAGAGATAGATTCCTCCGAATTTTAGGCGTGAAAGAAACTTATTTAATACGATAATGTACCCTATCTTACGGTAGTTATAATGACCGTGCAACAGTGCTTTTTCATCAACAGGAAGACTTGTCACTAAGATCTGTCACTCTTGACAGAGATCAGAGACGGTTTTTAGAATTTCAGATTTTGTCTTGTCGTTTTGTGTATTTATTGTTAGTTCTTTCATAATTCGTGAATTTGCATTAATCTTGTTCCTCTAAGATATTTTCTAATAAAACCGTTTCTTCCTACAGATAAAAAATTAACTGTTCAGTGCTTTAGGGCCGGTCTTTTCACCTCACAATAAAGTCTCTGATAACTATCTATCGGATAAACTTCACAGGTTTACATATCCTTATCTGATAGATAGAGTTATCTGGGACTTATCTATAGGTGAAAAGACCGGCCCTCAGTGTGGTTGTAAAGGAAGAAAACTTGAAATAAATTATTTTTGGTAGATAATGACCTATATACATATGCTTTGTTCAAAATAGCAAAACAAAATAGCTTACTGTTATTATAGCTTGACACACAGAAGGCATGATTCTGGTTGATGTCTTTAGGAAGAGACCCCAATGCAGAACATTTGAGTGAGAAAATTGTAATTTGTCGCATGTTTCTCATGAAGATTTATGTAAAAAAGGCAATTGAATCATTTGAAACCTAATTCCGTACCAACACTGTGTCTGCGTAGGTATGGTTGAGTGATACAACTGTTTGCAAACAAATTTCAAGTATTAGCCACAACGCTTATATTAAGTACTGACTATTCTTGAATTAGTTCTTGATTCCTACAAAAAGTGCTAAACTTGATAGAGTCTCCTCAGAAAATTAATGTCAATATGATAGTGCTTTTCTTTGATGATAAAAAAATGCTTCTGGTCTTACTTTTAGCTCCTGAAGATGCTTACTTTATTGGCGAAACGCGCGTCGACTGTGATTGTGACATAGTTTTGGTGTTTGGGTAGTTTCGTTTTTCATAAATTGAATATTATTTTCTCCGTAATTCTATCGAGAGTACCTTATATTTTGAAAATTCAATGAGACCATATGAACATTAATAATCTGAATAACTCCCGAGAGCTTTAGCTCGAGGGAGTTATTCTTTAATTATTAATGTTCATATGGTCGAATTGATTTGTCTCAAAATACAAGTTACTCGAGATGAATTAAAGATAATAATAGTCTCTATTTGTCATGGTCGAGTGATATTTAGGAAGATTATTTCATGAACAGCACCAAATCATCTATATACTCGATCATATTGTCAAAAATATATGGAACATCCTGTACATTAAAATATTTCATTATCATTCAATACGTGGGTAACCTTTTTACCTTCTACAATTCAGTACGTGAGCGAAGATATTTTATTTTTGAGACACAACTTGTCCTCAACAGAACATAAACAAGAGTTTTCAAAAAGGCCACTGATAGTTCGATCTGGTAGTCGAGTTTAGAGTTCTGCCGTGCCCGCAGCTAGTGAGGGCTATGGGGGGAGTTTGGAAGATTCGGTATTAAATAAATGGAAAATGTTCATAAACTATTTAAGCCAATATGTATTGTAAGTATAGATCTTTCTAAAATAATTTATACAAAAGTAACCAGTCTAGGAGAGATTCATCAATTCTTTAATTCATCAATTATTTAATTCATCAATTCTTTAGTTCATTAATTCTTTATTGATTATTTCATTCATTAATTTCAATCGTCTTAATCTCATATTTGTACATAGTAAAATAAATGTTTTTATATTTTTCTAAAGTGTTTTAAATCTATGAATGATCAGTATCTACCTAGTTAGTCGTGAATCAACCCCAATTCACGACAAGTGGTGGAGGCTGCCGGGGTTTAGTTTGTGGATTCATTCTTCATAATGAACCAATTTTTATTTTGTTATAAATTTGAATAGTGGTACAATCAACTCAATATAGTTGTTTAGCTTGAAGTTCATAGACTTTGAACTTGACCTAGATCCGGTACAACTAGGTAGAAATTGCTGATCCATATGTTTTGTTTCTGAATGAATCTCTCCAAGTATTGTGCAACAATAGCATTTCAGAATAAAAATATTATTTGACGAAAGTACGCTATTTCGTACGCAATAAACTCCAGAGAATTTTATGAAGATTAAATATAAATGCTATTGATGTTAAGTTCTAACGATTTATTTTCAGTATAATTATTTGAATTTTGTTGTTTTCCCTATGGATTTTTACAAGAATAATTTGTGTAAAATTGTTATATCTTGGGTATACGGTAAATGAGAGTAACTACCTAACTACTACGTGTAGGTACTAATTTAACAGTACTTTTTACTGAAACTTCCTCTCCCCCTCACAATGGATACGACGTTGGCAGAAGCAAGAAAGAAAGGGACGCCCGCTGCCCTTCCTGAATTCGTAGCACCTCGGAATTTTGACCCAAGGAAAGATTGTCCTTACGAATTTTTGAAGAATTATGAAACATGTTCTTCAGCGAATGCATGGACAGAAGCGTTAAAAATTAATTATATCGGAGTTTACCTAATAGGAGCCGGATATTATTGGTTCGAATCATACAAAGGGAAATCGGAAAACTTGTTGAAAACCTGGTGTGAGCTCAAAAATGATTTTCTCAGAGAATTTGACAATGGATATATTTGAAAAAACAAGAATGGAAGCTGTACAGCAGAAGACAAGGTGAAAATGAAGAAATACGAAAATATTTCTACGATCTCAGGGAGTTAGCTTATGATTTTGACCCAGACATGAGCGTAGAGACGTTTCTGAGACATTTCGAACGAGGACTTCTAAGCAGACTGTACACCCCTTATCGACTCTTGAAGAATGCTGAGACAAATATGGATGATTTGAAGAACATTGTTTTCAAAATCGAGGACATAGAGAATTATGGAAAAAACGACGAGGTATGGAATTTCGGGCAGCATCTATATCAGAATACATTCTTTTTGAACATGAAAAGAACCATTTTCTGCAAAGTTTGTGGCAAACGTGGACATTTTACTTCTGATTATTGGTATTTACCAGGTATCCAAAATAAAATTCATGTGGGAATAAACGTGGAGTCAAATTCTCTCAAAAATAATGAAACGGGTGTTCTTAAAATAAACGGACTTCTAAATGATAACACGGCAACCATAGTTTGTGATACGGGGTCAAATCATAATATAGTTTCACGTCAATTCGTTAAAAATTTCCAAAAATTACGGCATTCAAAACATGTACAGACAGCGGGTGGTTTCAGGGTACCAGTTTTAGGGACCACAAATATTAATTTGAAATTAGGTGAAATGGAAACGTATTGTAAAGCTTCAGTTATCGAAAATCTACCGTGTGATTTTATTTTGGGAATGGAATTTTTGACACAACACAAATCAATAATAAATTTAGAGGAAAAAGTTGTCATTTTGAGTCAGGGGATATTTAAAATTACACTTCCTTTTCAGATACGATATGAAAAAGACAACGCGAATTTGTTCTCATATGGGTACGGAAATAAGAGGCAAAATAACAAAAGGGAAAATATTGAAATAAAGAATCAGGCATTTTATAGAGAAAATGAATCTAGAAGAAAGAGTTTTGGAAAGGGATGCGTAAGAAGACATTTCAATTGGAAAAATAACACTGGAAGAACGGAAAATCGAACACGAAGTGACATTTCTTCGCATGAAATAGAAAATCAACGGAAAATAAACCTCGAAACTAAAATCCGAAGTAGAAATTTTGTGAAATTAAGAGAAGAAATAAGCAAAATAGTTAAGAGAAAAAATGAGAAATATGTGAATCTAACAAGAATGGACTTACTTTCTCAAGAAATAGAAAACCAACGGAAAATGAACTTGGAAAATGACTTAAGAAAGAGAAGTTTTGAAAAATTAAAAGAAGGTATTAGCCAAAAAGTTGATAGGAAAAATGAGGAGTATGTATATAGGAATACGGAAGATAGCTCTACTGAAGTGGAAGAATCAAGTTTTCTGCAAGATTTGGACCCTTCCGTTCTACTGGAAATTGAGAGAAAGGAAATGAAAGTGATATTGAAGTGCTATTGTCGATTAGAACCCCAAGAGGAAGTAATCGTTGATGTCGACATTCAGGAATTACAAGGATTTGAAAAGAGCAGAGTATTTTTTAAACCAAAAGAACAGTTTTTGACTAAAAGAGGTTTAGTTTGTATGGAGTTTTCGGGAACACTGGAAAATTCAACTTTGGAACTCAAGAATATTTCAAGTATTGGACAGGTTATCTTCGAAGGTACAACTTTAGGCTTCATGGAAGAAGAAAATGACATAAATATGGTACTCTACACAATGGATGAAAAAGCGAAGGATATTGAAAAATGTTACAAATTGGGAACTGAGCTCACCGTACAGGAGAAAATGGAAATTGAGTATCTAATTGATGAATGATATTTTTGCTATGGACGTCAAGGATATGGGATCTACAGATATGGTTCAACATAAAATCGAGTTACTAGAACATTCACCCTTCAAAAGTAAACCCTACAAAGTTTCACCTAAAGAAAGGAAAATAATTGAGGATCAAGTAGAAGAAATGTTAGATGTCGGTATCATAAGACCATCACAGTCACCGTACTCGAGCCCTATCGTATTGGTAAAGAAAAAGGGAGAAGAGGAAAAAACGCGATTTTCTGTAGACTACAGGAAATTAAACAATATCACCAAGAAGTCAAACTACTCCTTGTCAAATATCGATGAAATTTTAATATATTTCGGAAAATCTAGGTACTTCTCCACCCTCGACTTATTCAGCGGATATTGGCAAGTTGGGATCGAAGAGAAATCAAAAGAGTATACCGCATTCGTCACACCTGGATTTGGACTGTACGAATTCAATAAATTACCTTTCGGACTTTGTAATGCCCCTTCCACCTTTTCGGATTTGGCTGATAGAGTATTCCAGGGAATGAAGTGGTCAAACGTACTGGTTTATCTGGATGATGTTATAGTATTTTCAGAATCATTTCCAGAACATTTAGCAAGATTGAGGAAAGTGGCAAGAATGGCAAGATTGACATTAAAAACCAGTAAATGCACGTTCGCGTCTCCGGAAGTCAAGGTATTGGGACACATCATCAACGAAGAAGGAATATATCCAGATCCAGAAAAATTATTGGCAATTTCGGAATTCCCCAGACCAAAATCCCAAAGACATACCCAGAGTTTCTTAGGTTACACTTCAGGGCTACCCCCCTGTGAAAAAGTTTACATCAGAAATCAAGGCCAAACTATAGAAATTACGTCACAGTTAACAATGAAATACTTAGGCATCATAATCGATTGCCATCTCAAGTGGGATGAACATATTAACTATGTAGTGAAAAAACTTCGCCAAATTATTTATAAGTTTAAGTATCTCAAAAAATATTTTGATATTCCGCACCTCAAAACAATTTATTATGCCCTAGTACATTCACATATCATTTACGGAATTATTGCTTGGGGCGGGGCAATGAACACCCACATCAAATACCTCTCTGTTATTCAATATAGAACTTTGAAGATCATTTATGGAAAAAATCACCTTTTTCCAAGTGACCAGTTATATGACCTTGCCAAAATTCTTGATATCAGACAGATATATTGTCAGCGTCTACTGCTGAATCAACATAAGAATAAAACATATCACACCACTGAACACCGGTATAATACGAGAAAGACATATACACTTCATGTACCGAGAACATTTTAAACTATAGGACAAAGATGTCACAGTTATCTGGGCCCTAAAATATATAACACCCTTCCAGAGCAAATCAAATATATAAATTCGTTTTCGCTTTTCAAAACTAAATTAACATCTTGGATATTTCTACAAACTAGGAAAAAAGTCCATGAACTTGTCGACATTAAAAACATCTTCAGCTATTAGTTCACTCATCACTCTCAATGAATCCAATCACGACATGGGTAATTGAACTCAATAGAACTGTTAATCTATCTCTAACTGAATATTCGTTACCCCATAAAATTTTCTCTTCTCCTCATCCTCCTCATTCTTATACGCATTAATTTTACAATGTATACATATAAATCCTTTTATACCTCCAGTTTCTGTTTGCCTAGAATAGTAATAAGTTTGTACCCACGCGCGGGTATTACCATTGTGGGTCTCCAACTTCTATTACATGCGCTATGCATATGATCATAATATCGGCATTAGGTGATTCTGTTTTATATTCCTTTATACTTTTGATCTATTATGTTTATATACATATACTTTTTGGTCCCTTTCTCAATTTTACATGCACTCAATAACTTATGCAACACTTGTTACCTCTCATGTCTATATACTAGTTTATAATTTTTCTGTCCCCTTTACATTTACATTTACTTAATAACTTGTGCAGCACTTCTGATCTTTTATGTTTATATACTTTTTAATAATTTTTTGTCCCTTTGTAAATTTTACACTTAAGTAATAACTTCTTTTATGTTTATATTTATATCCACGCGCGGGTTATACCCTTGTGGATTTCCTCAATGTTTATTGTCTATGTACGTAATATCTGTATATTTAATTTTATTGTATTTGTAGTTGATATATCAATAAACATTCATTCATTCATATACGTTTCAAAATTTAACTTTCCTTCCTTTTTTGAGGACAAGAATGCAGGTTTCGTCTTTTTGCATTATGCGCATTCCTAGTATTTTGGAATTCGATATCTTCAAATGGATTTATCTTACGTTTATGTTTAATGAAGTAAAATTCCTGAAGAGTTTTCTTCGCAGTTGAATTGCACATCAATTCAACAGTGTACTTTTTATGTTCCTCGCCATTTTCTTGACGCATAAGTATTCCATGCCCAATCTTTGAGGATTTCGGCAATCATGAGAGTTGGGGTAGTCGCACAAAATTCATATTTCTTCTGCTTACGAAAAGACATAAATTGTCTCCAGACAGACTCTTTACTCTTCACGGTATTTTCTGGGGTGGATTCGCTTATATATGCATTAATTTCTGTCATAGAAGATAACCCAAAACGAGACATTTCAATTTTGAGCGACTGAAGAAGAGTTTAAACAGCAAATAAAATAACATAAGAAACTAATTAAAATAAATTTAAGAATAAGGGCAATAAACATTGGTTTATACAGGTGAATAAAATAAACTAAGAAATAAAAATTAACCAATGAAACTGCAGCTTTTTTGACAATGACTTTTGTGTTTTTTGCAAGTTCTGTAAATTTAACTTTTTCGTTTTGACATATGCCAAAAATAAGATCCACATCATTTGAAAATTCCATGCTAAGACCCTCCATAAAACCTCACAAGTTTCTTCCAAAATATAGTGCTCCGTTGTTTTTCCAATAGAATTACCTATTCCATGCTATTTCCTGCATGGAACATCCTTCCGAGGGGAAAACAACTTTTAAATATTTCAAGTCTTGTACACATTTTAGCGAGATGTTTTCCCTTCGTATCCTTCTGATAGATAGCTGAAATACAATTATTTATTACTAGTTAAAGTTTATGTGAGATGATGTACTACTGCAATGTTATAGCCTGCCGTTGTCCTGGTTCAATTGAAAGCTTGAATGGGTCTCTTTTGACATATGGTTCGATGTATCTCAATAGAACAATAGAACAATTTTTTTTAACAACAACATCTCTGGAGACATCCTCGTATATTTGAAAAATTCCTCCCTATCAGGCGTTTTTGCATATTCCAACAAATTCTTGTACACATCAAACTTTTTGTTCCTATTCAAGGGTCGAACTTTGAAACGCCTATTCCGCTTTATATGTATGTAAAAAGGATACTGCCGCAGTACCTGTCATCAACAACATCATCGCTCCGAGCTTAGTATTTCTATTCATCTTCTATTCAACTTCAATATCGCCAGAAAATGTCAGCAATTACAAATAACAACAAATGTAATATTCAGGTTAGGTGAACTCGGAACATTTAGAACAGAAAAGATTTCGGTCACGCACGCGGTATCAGTTTCCAAAAAAAATAAAATAAAATAAGACAAAAAGATAAAAGATGGCCACCATTCTTATTTCTTATTCAATCTTATTTCTTGTATAAACGCTTTCATAGGAATGTACATGTTCAACTTTCTTATTTTATTTTATTTTGTTCCTTATTTTATTTTATTCGCTGTTCAAACTCTCCTTGAGTTATGTCAAACTTTGACTACAAACAAAAGAGAGCATTGTTTACATGAATAGCCGTGTTTACCTAAATATCCGCTTGTTTACCTAAATAGCCGCTCATATCACACATCATGTGACTTCAATCATGAAATTTCATTGGTGTAGCACTGTGTGAATGAATTAATCGTAGAAATAGTATGTTAATCTCTCCAAATAATTTTAATTGAAATTAAATGCTGTTACATATTTTGACATGAATCGTTCTATAAAAAGGAAACCTTGAGCTTCATACAATATGGACGCATCCAATTTTATAAATGCAAATTTGAGTTTGAATTATTCATAATATTAGCTGAAATCAATTTTCATAGTGTCTTGTAATTTCAATTCATTCTCCAATCTAGTGCCTGTTTGGAATTCGCACCGACTACTTGGCGTGGTTCCGTAGTTTTTTGTTGAGTTTATCTACATCTGAAAAGTGATTGCGATACCAAAAATCAATTAGTCACTTCAGACCGATAAATAATAATAACAGTACTCTACTTTCTGATGGCCTTTGCTGAATATTTGGGATAATAAATATGTGAAAAGATGTATTCAAATCGGCTTGATAGCAGGTATAAGTACATTGAGTTTTCCAATACCTTATTCCCCGAGATTCAGAATTCAGAATTACTAAAACTGGGCCTGTTACAAAAAACACTAATGACGCACACGCGCATTGCGGACTAATCCAAACTTTTAAGAACACTTTTAACATATGGGATAAGCATTCTAGAATAAGTATATAATATATATTTCTATGAACTGAACACAAGACCAACTAGAAAAAAGTCTGATTATTTACTCTCCATTCATTGGAAAAATAACCTCTAATAGAAAGTCATGTCCAACTTTCGTCAGACTTTTGTTTAGTCTCAACACTAACAAATAGACCGAGGGATAGTGACAGATTTTGGGACACGATTTTACTCAGTATGCCTTTTGGAGGGCAGTACTGTCCGTATATCCTCGTGATAATAATGCATGAATCAAAGTGTCGTCGTAGGTTCTTCATATCGAATAATAATAATAATATTTTTGAAAAATTATGTGTTTCGGTACGATTCCAATCAGGTTGCCATGTGTTTTGTAATAAAGTAATATACGTAAAATACTCGAAAAACCATTGGCATACCATCAGGATGGGCGGAGAATTCCTTTTTCCAAATACAATTTCACGTGACCATACCAGCCATTCGGACCCAACCTAACGGCCTGCCAATCGTTTTTCGAGTATTTTAGTTTTATTATTTCATCACGAAACACATGGCAGTCTGATTAAAATCGCACCCAAATAATAATAATTAAAATTATTATTATTATATTTTAATATGAAGAACCTACGACGACTCTTTGATTCATGCATTATTATCATGAGGATATACGGACAATACTGTAGTACAAAAGTCATACTGAGTAAAATCGTGTCCCAAAATCTGTCACTATCCTCCGGTCTAAAAGCTGAGAGATCTGACAGAATCTCTGTACAAAACTGCTTTTATTTTAGCCCACCCACACCTCTGTTTAACTGTTTACGTTTAAATTACAAACATGGAACAAAAACCATTTTGAATGGTATCACCGATATCACTTTTACAATTGACAATTGAAAAGAGATTTCAATCATCTGAATTTATTAAATTTTCCACAATTTCGATCAATTTGCTTTTCGAAAGGACCCCGCACGGCTCTTATGGAAAATGGGTCCCAGTCGAACCTGAAAATTTAGTATAATGTAGTTTATGATGACCTGATCAAATGTCTCCATGGGCACAACGAGATCTGATGGACAGTTTTTGAGATACAGGGTGTCAAACATGCAGAGACAGGGTTGTTACTTACGTTTAGAAAATAAATAATGTGGCGATTATTTTGTCACAAAAAGTTAAGGATAATGATTGCAATCTTAAAATAGTACACTCGAGTTGTAATGAAAAGTTCTAAGACTCTGTATACAGGGTTATTAATAAATACGTTATGTTTATGTAATTCTTTGAACAGAATCAAGTCGTGCCGATAATATTAATGTGGCAATTATTTTACTCAACTTTTTATAACAAAATAATCGACATATTACTTATTTTCTGAAGGTAAGTAACAACCCTGCCTCTGCATGTTTGACACCCTGTATCTCCGAGACTATCCATCAGGTCTCAAGGAGACATTTGATCAGGACATCATAAACTAAAGTACTGAATTTTAAGCCAATTCGACTGGGATCCATTTTCCATACGAAACGTGCGGGGTCCTTTATAAGTTGATGTGCGAGCCCAAGATTCGTGATGAGAAAATTGGACCAGAAATTGCACTAGAGAAGACCTTGTTGCGTGTTGATAAATTTGTGCATGTAAGGGTCATTAATGGCAATTATCATCCAGTGACCTTGAAGAAGGGAATAACTTTGGGACACAACTCGTCATTTTCCTCTGTGAATTAAAGTTGTAAAAATTGATAGCTATATTTTATAAGAACATACAACTATCTCAGTAGTCCATACTATGAGATTTAGTGAAGATGTATGAAGACATAATCGATACCAGACAAGGAAGAGGTGGTCGAACGAATGTGGTTCAGCACAAAATTGACACTGGGAATGCCCGACCGAACCGACAAACAGCTAGAAGACCTCTTTCCAAGAGGGAAGAGGACGACAAAATAGGAAGTGAAATGTGGAATGAAGGATGAAGAAGAAAGACTGATCAACATGCTTCTGCAAGGATTATCATTGACTGAACAACCTGACGAAGAAAGACAGTTGTCCTCTTCCGAAAATAGACGAAACCCAAAACACGTTAGCAGATTCTACGATTTCCTAGACTTCAGAAGAGGATCCTGGCAGGTAGAACTGGATCCCGAAGACCGAGAAGAGAGCTTTCACCATCGACTCACAATTGTGTCAGTTCACCGTAATGCCATTCTGGCTCTGTAATACTCCGGCCACATTCATGAAATTGATGGTTATTCCGAAGGATTCCGAAGGGACTCTGATGAGAGACGTGTATAGTATATTCCGATGACATCACTGTAGTTGGCAGATCGTTCGGAGATCTCGTAACAAATTTGAACGAGGTATTCCTGCGACTGAAAATTTTTGATTGAAACTGAGCTTCAAGAAAGGGCATCTGTTTTATAAAGAGGAACTGCGGAAGGAGAAGCAGCGAATGAGCTGAAGATTAAAACAGTAAAGAAGTGGCCAGTTCCAAAAGATATACACCAGCTTCCGAGTTTCCTTGGTTTGTGTACCTAAGATTGCCGATATGTGCTGGGGTTTGCTAACATAGCTATAGTTATTAATGTTACAAGGCCGATATGTAGCAAATAACGAATAAGAAAATTTTGAAGAGTGACGTAAAAGCAAGAATTTAAAGGTGGTTAATGAAGATGTATTATTAGCCTATACGAAAGGAAAATCAGAGGTTTATTCTCCTAACTCGCTGTGAACGAAGATTTCAATCTTGAAACTTGCTTTGAGAGTTTATGACAACATTGACATTTCAAGGTTAGTTATTTTAAATCTTACACCATATTAGGCCGGGTTTTACCAAACTTTAATCTCACATTAACAGATATCCAACAATTTCAATCAATCGTATTGCTTCACTGGCCATAATTGGTCAGTTGAATAGGACATGATTGCTTGAACAGGTTGTATCAATGTGTGGTATTTTTGGCGCCTGTAGAAGTGACGAACTTATTAAGCTGACTGTGGATGATTTTGAAGGCAACAGTACCAAAGTTTTGGTTACATTGATGTATACTAAAAATAAAAAGAAAAGGGTATTTGTCATTCCCAAAGAAGGATTTCCATTCGATGCCTCTGGTTTAAACCAAAAATACGTAAATTTGCGGCCTTCAAATTTGGAAAAGCGTTATAATTCTTCATTGGTTATAGGAATGGTAAATGTGTAAAACAAGTTGTGGGCATTCATACTATTCGAGCTGTTCCAAAGAAAATTGCAGCATTCTTAAAATCCTCAGCTCTACACAGGTCACTCGTTTTGCAGATCCTCGGCTACTATGCTTGTAGAAAATAGTGGCGATCTACCATCGGTAAAAGAACTTGGAGGTTGGAACTCCTCTGCGGTGGCGGAGTCGTATATTGAAAATTTTGTTTCAAAGAGAATGAAGATAACGAGACAACTATTTCATAGTAATGAGGCCACACTGACAACAAGTTCAAATTCTGGTGCTATAGATAGTAAATCTCTCTTCGATGGAATGGAAATTTCAAATAATAACAATTGTCAAATTACTTTTCAAATTTATAAATAGTTAGTATTATTTCAATTATTGTTATTGTAAGTAGAATAAAGTTTTTAAAAAATATTCGAACAAGCGATTTCTTAACGGCCGCCGGCCGTTAAAAAATCTTAACGGACGGAGGCTGTTAACTTCAACTTGTCAATGGTCATCTGAATACGAAAAAACATTAACCATACTCACTGAAGCGCAATAACAGTTCCAATGGTCCAAAAAATGCCAAGACTCACTCAGGAAGGTAAAAGGAGCTTTGATCAACGCACCTTTTATAAGCTATTCCCTACAGAACGAGAAATTGAGATTCAAGAGGGAAAAGAAGAAAGTCATTGGTTACTTCAACAAGACCATCAGCAAACCGAAGCGTACTGAGTCACCAGGCGAGAGCTGTTCGCTATTGTAAACGGAGTAGAACACTTCTACAAATCACCATGGCGAGGATGATAACTGGAATCACAACAAGATTCAGAAATATGTCGGGGCGTGGCGCAGTGAAAGTTGCAGTGCAGTGCAGTGGCGCAGTTGAAGCTCCGACTCTGAGTCGAAAGGTCGGGAGTTCGAGCCCCAGTTGCTGCTGGGATTTTTTAATTCAATTTGACCGATTAAATTATTCAAATCTCGTAGCTGGACTGGGGTGTGAGTCCTGCATGATTCACTGTTGCGTTCCAATTGACAGTGCTGCTCCTAAGGTGGCGCATGGCCCATTTAGAACACGTGGCTAATGACCATACCAGTCGATGCCAAAAAAACCAAAGATAAAAGAAAAAAAAGATCCAGAAAGACCAAAAGATTGATCCCGATTTTGGTTTAGGCTGGAAGAAGTGCAGAAAATAGCAGGGTATTCGCCAGCGGTAGAATCATACTGGGCCCAATGGAACTCTGTTACCTTGGAGAATAGGAACTTGATGCGTGTACTGGAGTCCGAGGATGGTGGAAGAGACGTCAAACAGTGGTACCTAGAATCGTAAGGAAGGAAGCTAGAGCTCCAGTAAATCCATAATGGGGTAACCGGAGTATATTTAGGATCGACGAGGACCTTCAAGAAAGTGAGTTAAAAAATTTGTTTTTACGGAACTCCCAGGTTTTCGGAGAAAACCCCTCAAAAGAAGTGCTTGTGCGGGTAAGGGAGACCTACAGTTTGCAAAATTAATTGATTTAAAACGTTGAGACTATTTCCATTACATACCGTTAGTTGAACAGAACCAATATCAGTAACTGAGTACAGGTGAAAGAAGAAGAAAGAGCACAAATGAAAGTTTCTGAAAAAAGAAAGAAATTCAGAAATGGACGAAGTGAGATGGATCTCCATGGAAAATTAAGAATTGTAAGAACTGTAGTTATCAAAACTGATCAATAAACCTACACTGTCAATCCACCTCATTTCATTATTTCCACATGATTTGATATGACTTCACCATAGAATTGAATCAAAATATACGTCTACCCCCAAAAATCATTCAATTCAAACAATATCGAAGGATAGCATAGTTTCAAACAATACCGCAAATGAATGCAGGCTATCCGATGCATTCTCTGAGAAGGAAAGAGAACTTTCCACTTCCCAGAATCAACAGAATCTCCGCTAATAACAAAGGAGAGGATCGTTGTCGAGATAAAGCGAGTTATTTCATATTTCAACAAAACGAGCTCAGCCATCATCATGTATAATTAGCCGTTGGCTATACCATAAATTATTATGTTAACGTTTTATAGGAAACGTATAACTTTGATTTATTCATTCAAATAGACGTAAGGTCTCAAAAGATTCTTAACGATGTTGGGATTATTTAGCCATTCCTATAAATTCAGCTTGGGTTATTTGCTTTGGCTTGGTAATGGGATGCGACTCTTGACCTTCAATAAAACAACAATGAATGAAATGGAATCTCAATTATTCCCTCCGGAATTGAATGCGAAAGATTCGAAATCACTTGCACACACTCAGTTTATTTTGTTAGACTCCGTCAGAGGTATTGTTACGCACCTGGAATGCGGCGAAAGCATGGCGGATTGTTCTAGAAACTTTCGACGAATTGGACGGAATAATCTAGAAGCACTGATTCTTGTTCTAGATCAAACGTCAAATATTATTGTTGCATTTTATGATTTTCTTAATGGTTCGAGGACAGTATATTTCTATATCAGTCGTGCAACTGTGAGATTAAGATCAGTTGAGTAGTAATTCAGATACTGACAGTTGATGATTAATATATTTTTCCCGCTTCCGACACTGTAAATAGTTCATACATACTTAGCAATAAAACAGGTAAATGGCCTATATCATTCGCTTACTAATTCATCTTGACAACGGAATGTAAATAGTGTCATTCACATGCCCAGAGTACTCTCTTTGACTTTGACAAGTAATTCCTTCAGCTTCATTTATATCAATTCTTAGGTTATGAGACTTTTTGAATATTGTTGTTCTCTGTTTATTCGGTAACTTAGTTACGCGCACAAGCAACTTAGAATGAAATAGCGGAACGAATGATCATGAAGGAAGGGTAAGAAAACAAACTTCAATACAGGCAAATTTTGAGAAATGTCAACAAGCAGCGGGAAAAACGTAATAAGTAACACGGAATGTATCGACTGTTAACATCCTCGGCAAGCGACAAGCCTCGGCTTTGCCTCGGCTCGTCCTCGAATGTTAACACGTCTTTACATACCTTGTTACTTAAATAACTATTTGAAGTGACAAGTATAGTACAGTGTTGTCAAATTCAGTTACGCTAATAAAAGCAGTTGTACAGTAGCGTATTATTCAGAACGATATCTAAAACGAAACATTTGGTGACAGCGGCGGTAGAAGTGAAGAAAGAAAAATGAAAAAGTTTTCCATTATTTGATGCCCAGGTAACACATACTCTGCGAAATCTCTGGTTGGTCATAGAGGGTACTTGCAATTGTGTCCTCTGATGCTTTGAGGAACGTTGCACAAGTAGCTGTTAGATTTAATTCAATACCCGTCGTGGTCTTAGCCAGGGGAGTAGTTGTTTTCTGACAGGTACTTGCCATAATAAGCCTACGTAGTAGGTGTTTATGGGAGTAAACGGTTCATCAACGGGTAACGACTGTTCGTTAGCTCTTAGAGGTTATAATTAGGATCATATGCGATCATCTATTGCGAGGTCACGGTGATCGCAATTTGCTGTAACTATGCGAAATTCTCACTAATGTCCCCAGTAGAAATCTGGGAGATCTCAGAATCCATTTGCCAATTTTCATCTTATTAAGAGTTTCTATTGATGTCTTGATCGTAAACTGAGTAAAAAATTCTCATTGCGAGTTATTAAAGTTATCCCGAATGGAACCAAACCAAGAAATTCTCAATGGGAGTTCCTAAAGTTATCCCGAAGTTGTGCCAAACGTAACCTGAATAAGAAACTCTTATTGATAGTTCCTACCCAGTAAACACAAATCGATCTCAGAGATGTAAGTGGACCTCACATTCATGTTTCACGTCACTCCTGTGAGTCGAGTTGCGACTCGTATCGACATCTCCAGATCTTCTATTTCGGGCCCTTTTGGTCGTTTTTTGCTTCACATTGTGATTCCAAATATGACTAAAAGTTAGGTGAATGTGACGTTTTATTGCACATCTAAATTGGAGTCACTTTGAGGTAACATTATAATCACAATGTGAAGTTGAGTAAATCATCCACATGCTCTCAATGCGAGGTGCTTTTCAATTCTTTTTGCGCAACACATTCCGATTGATGAAGATATCAAATGAGAAGACTAAGAGAACTCAAACCTCTGTCACATATACCAATTGAAGGGGTCACAAGAATTCTCAATTATACTTGAAAGGGAATCTCTTTCTGAGTACGTTTACACTGCACTAGGAACTGCATAGGACTCGCATTCCATACATTGTGTTCATAAAATAACCCACCCCTGTTAACTTTTGAAAGCCTCGAAATTTGTTTTTGATTCAATAGAAAAAATATTGAACCGTGCAGAAGGTAACAGGAGGAAGGATACTTTATGGAAACACTGCAAATATTCCGATGTAAACAAATTTACCAACACGTAATTCCTATTCCAGGTTCTTTTTTGAACTCTTGGTGTGTTCAATGTTAGGTAGTGTACTTTACTTGCACTTTAAGAGATTGGGTCTATGCCTGAGGTTGACGTTACTTTATTTAAAAAAGTAATTTCGGAAAAGAGTACTTGAACGACTCTTATAATTTTCGAAAAATTATGACTGAGTTTTGACCACCTATCTCTGTCAGGTTCATAGAAAAAAAAAGTGTAAAGAATGTACAAAATATTACTATTAACAAAACTTTAATTATAGCAATAATGAAAAAATTCTGGGGATAAACTCAAAATTCCAAACAAGAAATAAACTTGACTAAAAATTACATTCTTGAAGCACCAACAGTGCTTCTTTTTCTGTTCCATGGTTAACATGGCGGAGACAATCTCGCGTTAACATCTCGATCTCCTTGAGGGTTGTGGAGTATTCCTGAAAAATAACGAATGCCATGAAAATAAATCCATAAAGAAAGAATAACACTACTTCACGGAAGATCATGAAATCATTGATCAAAAATATATAACACGTAATCCAATCTTCCGCAAAAAACCCTATAGAATAGGTATTTCCGTTGGCAAATATCTTCTAACCTATCATCAGAGAAGGTAACAAATGATACATGGTTGTACTCTGAATGTCATATGGAGACAAAATACATTTGTTTATATATGTAAAGTAGTTCGATGATTCTTTCATTTCACAAGTTTGGCATCATTTCAGTACTAAAATCGATTCAAAAACTATCAGAAATACTCAACGATACTTCTGCATTAAATACATCAGAAAATTGAAACGGTTTTCTCATTTTCTCAAAGAAAAACATGTTTTCATCGATATTCATTTAGTTATTACAACAGTATAGTAATACAAAAGATTTTTGTCAAGGTTACAATTATTTTAATAAATCAGAAATTTTGTAAATATTGAAAAAATGGCAAAAATTGAAATTTGCAATATAACGTTCAAATTCAAAAAAGTATAAAATTGAAATAGAATCGACTTTTCTCTTTATTTTTTTATTCAAAAATAAGACTATTTTAAACGATTATTTTGAAAGAAATGAACTTTTGACAAATAGCAAAATTCACGTGACCTCGTCCAAGTAGGATATTTGATATGTCTTATCTTTTTTATAATACGACTCATCATCGATCCAAGTCAAATTTCAGAATAATTAATTATTAAAAGTTTATTTTCCATTTGATGCCAGCTCTTTGAAGGACACTGTATGTTTATGAGAAACTCTGTTAACGTGAATATATTATATTCAAAAGTGTGACGAGTGAGATATATGGAGTTTTGGAATATTTCTAAATAATTTCATAGATTCATTACCTACTTGATTTAGGTTTTAAATAAATCACCATGATATATAGGTACACCAATAACAACACGTTCTGTATATCAATTCACCTGGGTAACGTGATTCTATAAAGAGACAGACTTGACTTTTTCCATTTACTTATATTGAAAGTTATAACAGAGTTCGTTGGGTACTTCGTTGAGTAGTAAAATGTTCCAAGCAAATATTCGATCCAAAATTAAAATGTTTTCCAGGTAAATCGCCAAATAAAGTTAGATTACTTCGAGCTAGTGCCCAAGAGAGTACGAATATATTTTCATTATTAAATATGTTTATTCAATATTTGCAGAATTTTATTGGCAGTCGATTGGGTTTATATTCTCCTCTGAGAAACATACTGGTCTTAAGCCACTGATTACACTTTTTTTCTCACAGTACTGATTGATTGAATCAATCTCTGAATATTCAATAGATTGATGGTCAAAAAACCCATTTTCCATTATCAGTAATACACCAATAACACGAAATATCGACAGCAAATGTGTATAACTTATTATTATTTGCCTCTGAAATAAATTACTGTGATAGTAATTTAGAGGCATTTGAATTACAGAAACTTAGTTTGGCCATTTTTTGTATTCTATCAACTTTAAATTCCAGGTAAAGTGTATTCAAAAGTGCGGTTTTCATTCTCCTTCTGCGTTGAGTCAAATGCGAAATTGCTTCGTATCATTTTACTAGGAATGTGATATTTATTCACGTAACTACCCGATCGAATACACTTGAAAATGGAAATCGGTCAATCTATTTCAATGAATCTTTGTTAGGACTCACCTTGGAAAAAAATGCAGAAACACACTAGACACTTGAAGACCCAATAAATGGCAAATTCCGGCACCTATACACAAAGACAACACTTCCTCAGCGACCATTTTGCCAAATAGTTCATTTCATTTCACCGGAGCGCCGGTCACTATACGTCACGTCGCCAAACGAGCAAACAAACAATTGTTATTGTAGAAGATTGGAATTTTCTTGTCAGAAATAAATGTTTCTGAGAGGTCAGATAGATGCACAAACTGATATTCCTATTGCCATTTTTATTTGAATTAATGCGAATTACTTGTACGTCTTTGAGACATAAGATACAAATTCTAAACCACCGACATTTTTGATTCGGTTAAGAATGTGCTCGATAAGTCAGAGAGATTCACAAATTGACGTCCACATTCGCCTCACATCAACCGAAATGTGATGAGAATTGTGAACATTAATTTTATTTGGAGTACCTTGGCGGTGACAGCGACGTATTATTGTGTTTCACTTTCGTAACATTTAGTGATATGAATGCGACATCTCAAGGATGTTTGTGTTAACTGGGTAGTTATCCCAAATGTAACCAAAACAAGAATTTCTCAATACGGGTTACTAAACTTATCCTAAAGTTATCCCGAACGTAACCTGAATAAGAAATCAGTACTCATGCACGAGACGTAAAAACATCGCATATTGGGGAATTCTATGATACAGAGAGAGATAGATGTTGATCGTGAATCGTAGAGAACCAACATAAGGGACGATCCTTGTCGGTTCGATTCGTCTGTTTGAGAATGTGTTCTTCAGAGCATAGCTGTACTCTCTCTGTTGATGTTGATTATCGTTCATATAGGTATTTTACTATTTGTATTGAGTGTATAATGAAAAGTGAGGTTACCCGGTGAACATTTTTTAAATTGATACATACGAGTATGTAGAACATCTACTCAACGTCTTATGAATGATGGTCAACATCATCAATACGTATCCATTATACGTATTTTCTGAGGCGATAAGTTCCAATTTTCAGCGTTGTATTAACATCATACTTCAATGGTCATATTTTCATTATCAAAATGACGTATCATGCTCAATGTCCAAATAGCATATCATAAAACATGTAATTTAACTGCTTCAAAAATTATGTTTTTAATACGACGGTCTTTTCTGAGGCGATAAGTCCAAACTTTCGTCATATTTCATTGATCCTATTTTCATCATCAAAATGACACAATGTCCAAAGAACATAAAATAATATATGTCAAAGAAGTGATTAAAATGTCATGTTCCTAATGCTTCGGTCCTTTCTGAGGCGATATGTCCCAATTTTCAGCGATGTATCAACGTCATACTTCATTGATCATACTTTCATTATCAAAGTGACGTATTATTTGCAGAATGTCCAAAGACTAAAAGTCACTATCATGGTTTATTGTAGGTACGTACAGGCTGCAGCCACTGAAATGAAATTATAATATGATGACTGGAATGCTCTTAGTTCCTCTGCGCACCCGTATAAAGTGATAACTCTAGGAGAAGAAGAAAGGAGGCACATGCAATCTAGCAAAGAAATACTTTATTGCTTACTTGTATGGGTGCGAGAGAGACATTCATCTGCACGTATGTGTTATTGGTTTCCCAATTTATGGTTTGTAAACACGCCAGTGCAGTGCAGCGCGTCTTTGTATCAGTTTTATATGTTACAATCAACTCAATCTCGATTCCTCCGCCACTGCCAGGAACCACAAGACAAACATGGCGCCATGGCGGCCTCCACGAGAAATCAAGTCGCGCAGCCTGATGAGCATTCCAGTCATCATATTATAATTTCATTTCAGTGGCTGCAGCCTATTAGACCTTTTGTGCATGTTATCATGGTGACCCACGGGTCCAATAACTAATGGACAATTCACAAAAGCTTTTGATAGTATTTATATACTGTTACTGAGTTTGAGATGATGCTTCGTAACTTCAATAACAACGACACCTATCGTTGGGTAGAATACTTTATATTGATTATATCGATCAATATCTGAACATATTTTTTTAGGTATCTAACTTACGTCAGTCAAAGGATGCAAAAATACATAATTATTTGGTCGTAAAATGTATCAATTGAATAAAATATTTTCATGAATGAAAAATATGCATATTTCGTCAATACCAGAAAAATTTTGGAGAAACAATACGTTCACATTTGATTTTCAAAATTATCATCACCCAGGAGATATATCAACGATATAATAGTTTATATTGATTATTTTGATCAATAAATAAACATAGTTCTTCAGATATTCAACTCACATCAGGCAAAGTATGCAAAGAAGTACCGAAAATAACTTCGGTCGTAATATGGATCGATTCAAATATTATATTTTCATTACTATATTACAAAATATGTAAAATATTCATATTTTACCTGATGCTAGGAAAACTTTGGAAAGACAATATTAGACAATGTTTGGAAACATATGTAAATAATATTTTATATTTGATTTTCAAAATTACCATCAATCAAGAGATATATTGATGATATAATAATTTTTACTGATTATTCACACCAATAAGTGAATATACTTTTTCAGGTATTCAACTTACGTTGGAAAAAGTATGCAAAAATACATGGTTATATTTGGCCAGAAAATTTATTAATCTGAATGAAACGTTTTTATTACAATATTATGGAAACAGAAAAATACACATATTTTGTCTGATACCAGGAAAACTTTGAAGAGACAAAGATAGGAAATATATATAAATAATGCATTTACATTCGATTTTCAAAATGATCATCACCCAGAAGATTTATCCACGATGGAATAGTTTATATCGATTATTTCGATTAATAAATGAAAATGTTTCTTTTGTTACTCAACTTACGTCAGGCAAAGTATGCAAAAATACTTAGTTATTTGGTCGTTAAATGGATCGAATTCAATATAATGTTTCCATTACCATATTAGGAAATATATAAATCATTCATATTTTGCCTGATGCCATGATGGCTGATGGAAACACATATAAATACGTTTATTTTCGGTTTTTAAAATTATCATCACTCCAGATATATTTTAATGATAAAATAATCTTTATTGATTATTTTGATCAATAATTAATTATATATATATATATATATATATATATATATATATATATATATATATATATATATATATATATATATATATATATATATATAAATATATAGGGTATAACCCTCAAAATGTTCTGCAACCGTAGACACGTGTTTCGAGCTTAAGCTCTCATCAGTACGGTAAAATCAAGTGCGAAGATGTACAACACTTGGATGTAAAAATTGAAACAAAGGAAGTCAACAACAGGAAGCCAACCACACATTTGTGGCTTCGGTTAGAAGACCTTGTGTTTACAAGGCAACAACTAACGTCGCCACGGAGGCAGCTATAGCTACCAGCGTGACAATCCTACCCAGGAAAATACAAATAAGGATGGATTTAGCGAGGGGCAATATATGAAAATATAAGTAGAAAAGTTATTGGGTATAACCCTCAAAATGTTCTGCAACCGTAGACACGTGTTTCGAGCTTAAGCTCTCATCAGTACGGTAAAATCAAGTGCGAAGATGTACAACACTTAGATGTAAAAATTGAAACAAAGGAAGTCAACAACAGGAAGCCAACCACACATTTGTGGCTTCGGTTAGAAGACCTTGTGTTTACAAGGCAACAACTAACGTCGCCACGGAGGCAGCAATAGCTACCAGCGTGACAATCCTACCCAGGAAAATACAAATAAGGATGGATTTAGCGAGGGGCAATATATGAAAATATAAGTAGAAAGGTTATTGGGTGTAACCCTCAAAATGTTCTGCAACCGTAGACACGTGTTTCGAGCTTAAGCTCTCATCAGTACGGTAAAATCAAGTGCGAAGATGTACAACACTTGGATGTAAAAATTGAAACAAAGGAAGTCAACAACAGGAAGCCAACCACACATTTGTGGCTTCGGTTAGAAGACCTTGTGTTTACAAGGCAACAACTAACGTCGCCACGGAGGCAGCTATAGCTACCAGCGTGACAATCCTACCCAGGAAAATACAAATAAGGATGGATTTTGCGAGGGGCAATATATGAAAATATAAGTAGAAAAGTTATTGGGTATAACCCTCAAAATGTTCTGCAACCGTAGACACGTGTTTCGAGCTTAAGCTCTCATCAGTACGGTAAAATCAAGTGCGAAGATGTACAACACTTGGATGTAAAAATTGAAACAAAGGAAGTCAACAACAGGAAGCCAACCACACATTTGTGGCTTCGGTTAGAAGACCTTGTGTTTACAAGGCAACAACTAACGTCGCCACGGAGGCAGCTATAGCTACCAGCGTGACAATCCTACCAGGAAAATACAAATAAGGATGGATTTAGCGAGGGGCAATATATGAAAATATAAGTAGAAAAGTTATTGGGTATAACCCTCAAAATATTCTGCAACCGTAGACACGTGTTTCGAGCTTAAGCTCTCATCAGTACGGTAAAATCAAGTGCGAAGAAGTACAATACTTGGATGTAAAAATTGAAACAAAGAAAGTCAACAACAGGAAGCCAACCACACATTTGTGGCTTCGGTTAGAAGACCTTGTGTTTACAAGGCAACAACTAACGTCGCCACGGAGGCAGCTATAGCTACCAGCGTGACAATCCTACCCAGGAAAATACAAATAAGGATGGATTTAGCGAGGGGCAATATATGAAAATATAAGTAGAAAAGTTATTGGGTATAACCCTCAAAATGTTCTGCAACCGTAGACACGTGTTTCGAGCTTAAGCTCTCATCAGTACGGTAAAATCAAGTGCGAAGATGTACAACACTTGGATGTAAAAATTGAAACAAAGGAAGTCAACAACAGGAAGCCAACCACACATTTGTGGCTTCGGTTAGAAGACCTTGTGTTTACAAGGCAACAACTAACGTCGCCACGGAGGCAGCTATAGCTACCAGCGTGACAATCCTACCCAGGAAAATACAAATAAGGATGGATTTAGAGAGGGGCAATATATGAAAATATAAGTAGAAAAGTTATTGGGTATAACCCTCAAAATGTTCTGCAACCGTAGACACGTGTTTCGAGCTTAAGCTCTCATCAGTACGGTAAAATCAAGTGCGAAGATGTACAACACTTGGATGTAAAAATTGAAACAAAGGGAGTCAACAACAGGAAGCCAACCACACATTTGTGGCTTCGGTTAGAAGACCTTGTGTTTACAAGGCAACAACTAACGTCGCCACGGAGGCAGCTATAGCTACCAGCGTGACAATCCTACCCAGGAAAATACAAATAAGGATGGATTTAGCGAGGGGCAATATATGAAAATATAAGTAGAAAAGTTATTGGGTATAACACTTTGTCAAATATGATTTTGTTGAATAATAAGGACCTAAAATCTCTCAGAGATGAAAATTTGGTTTTAATAGTATATTATATAACAAGGGACTAAAGTGAATGTTTTAATCCCGCACGTGAAGTTTATTGCCTGAGGGCTCGTAGAGCCCGAGAGCCAATAATCACGTAAGGGATAATATATCTCTTTAGTCCTGAGGCATATACGCTATTTCTTGCACTTTCCAGTATTATTTATATCTTTCAACATTGATTCAATTAATAATTTTGATGAGTTATATAAACACGATACTTGGATTACTTAGTAGGTAACGTTATAGCAACAGTATCAACAACATTTTTCAATTAAGTGACATTTCAATTAATGTTGACAAATAAACGCCCATTTAGTATCATCAATTGTAATAATTTTAGTATAACTTACTATGTTAATTCAATCAATAAAGATTTATGATGGAATATTTCCTAATTTTTGTCCTAGTTAATGATAGTGTAGCTGCTGTAGAGTTTGATTTTTACTTTACGTCCCCAGGGATTTGAAATGCAACTGTATCTCCCTAGTGGCTGAAATATACATTTTAATCCCTGTTATACGGGACTAAAGTTAGCATTTTAGTCCCGGAAGTGCAAAAAAACGATATTCATATCCTGAAGTCTCAAGTAGAAGTTGTTGAAGGAATAAATGATTTTATTTTAAAAGAAAATCTGATTCTGTTTCAAAATCAGTCAAAAATTGAAAGAGTTAATTGCGATTTGAAAAATATGTTAACCCCAATCGAAACATTAGATGATATTGAAAGTTAATTTAAAAACAACCAAATGACGGATTTGAAGAAAAAAGTTAATGAAGTCAAGAAAACAAAAAAGGCTATTGAAGACATGAACACAATTCTGATTGATGAACCATTCGATAATAATACAGAAAACATTTGTGAAAATGAGGGAAATATTCATAAGAGGCGTACCAGAATTTTATTATTGTGTGATGAATATGGATTATATCGGAAAAAAATTTAAAGATAGACTATGTAATACATCTGTAGAATCAATAGTTAAACCGGGTGCTACCTATTATAATATTATTAATAATTTGATTGATTTAACAAAAAAAATCAATTATGATGATTTTGTTGAAATAATAAGGGTACTAACGATTTCAAGTCTAATAGATATCAACAATTTAGAGATATTCACACTCTTAAATATTGTAACACAAACATTATTTTAACTTCATTGCCTTTTGGATGATATACTGATACTTATGGTAATCAAATAAAAAAATTAATTTTTGATTGAAAGAATATTCTACTTTCCTTAATGAATATTCCCCTCATTATGTAAAGTGGGTAGATTTGAATGACAAAACTGGATGTTCATCCACATTTTTTATGTTAAATACAATATCTAAGAACAGTTCTGAAATAATCAATCCAAAAATTCGAACTGTAACGGGTATATTTGTCAATTCACATGGTACAGAAAATACAATAATACAATACAATACAATAATTTATTCATCCTTTGAGATCACATTAATAGGATATGTCATAGTGTACAAATACAACATTGAATTAAAATTAGGAACAAGTTCCATACAAATACTCCTATGCTATAAAAGCCTGATTCGATAAGGTAATTCCTTACTTTAAGTTTGAAACGATTGTTGTTTGTTTCTGACTTGATACAATCTGGAAGTCGATTAAATAACTTTATACCAATATTATTCGGGCATTTTTCGAAGAGTGCCTGTTGAATGTTTTGGAAGCCTTAGAAGACTTCCATCTGTAACCCAATTTTTGAATTGCCGGAATTAATTCTCAAGATTCTCAAGAGAAATATGACGTCATTTTATAGGCACCTACCTACCTATTGCTCGAAATTGAGAGAAAATGACGTCATATTTCTCTAGATAATCAATTCCGACAATTCAAAAATTGGGCCCCTGGTGGAATATGAATGAAAGTTCGAGTTTTGGCTGAAATTTTCCATATTATTTTTTACGAATAATAAAGTTTTGTAAATATAGATCGATGGCATAGTCATCAATTTTAGCTTAATGACTCTCTATATTCTAGGTTTAATATTAGGCGTATCACACGATATTGGCATATAAATATTTTAGAGGCACCAACTGCACACCCCCACAGACTAATGTTATATGATATATGCGAGTAGATGATGGCGTAGTATACATCTATCAACTGTGAAGTTGTTAAAATACGTTTTAATTGAGGAATGGCATAATAGCCACTATTTATTTTTTTGGATAAGTTGTTTACATGTGTCGCCCAACTATCTATATGTAACCCTAGAAATTTTGTGGACGAAGACAGTTTGATACTTTCTTTATTTACATTTACAACGTATTCATTAGTAATTGCCGCCACTTTTCAGTTAAACTGCATGCAAACAGTTTTATCAGAGGTTACAATCAGAGAATTTCTTCTACACCATAATGTGAACTGTTTTGATAATATATTTAGGTTGACAGCCAATTCTTCCTGAGTCTGTGCTGATGTCACTAGGGTTGTATCATCGGCATATAAAATGATAAAATAGATCCCTGAGGTACCCCAAGATTGATTTCATGTGTGTCAGATTTGAAATCATCGATTTTGACGTACATTTGTCTGAAATTTAAGAAAGACCCAAGCCAATCTGAAAATTTTCCTCGGCCACATTTATGTTAATGGTATCGAATGCTTTCGATAGATCAAAAAAGAGCGCGCCCACACATCTTCCTTGCTCCATGGAGCTATGGATAGAGTTCCAAAGTGCGCAAGCCGCGCTCTCCGTTGATCTACCAGGAAGAAAGCCGTTTTGAGATGGACTCAGTAGGTTATGTTTATTTAGAAAAGAAAGCATTTTGTTGTAGATGCATTTTTCAAACACCTTACACAGCACTGTAATTTGTCGGTAGTTCTCCATAAGAAACCTTTTTTTAATATCGGCGACACAACTCTAGTTTTCAAGTCAATCGAGAAGGTACCCTGCTGAACAGATCCGTTAATGAGATCAGAGAAAGTGTCAGCTATAAGATGCCCTATAGTATTTATAATT
This sequence comes from Chrysolina oricalcia, assembly GCA_944452925.2. NCBI lineage: Eukaryota > Metazoa > Arthropoda > Insecta > Coleoptera > Chrysomelidae > Chrysolina > Chrysolina oricalcia. The sequence continues at coordinate 21,222,439 of OX101823.2, read as the reverse complement.
TTTGTGGGAATGCAGTCAGTTCCCACTAAATTAAAGTTTTTCAAAGAGTTGATGGCTGTCATCACTTCAGAAGCATCCACTGCGGAGAAATAAAATGTTTTATCGACCTGTATTGTTGTAGAGAGATCGAAATTATCACAGCCGATGTGAGCTTGGATTGCATTTAGTGCAGATGATGCAAAGTATGTGGCAAAAGCGTCTGCGATTTCTGTTTTATTTTCAATAGTTTTCCCTGAAATTTCAGTTTTCTCAATATTATGTAAATGGGACCTTTTCCCAGTTTTTTTGTTAACTGTTTTCCAGATGAATTTCTGTTTTTGTTGAGAATTTTTATTTTGTAAACTCTTTTGAAAGGATAATTTTTTTGTTTGGTTAATTTTATTTTCGCATTCATTTTTTGCTTCTTTATAATGAATGTGAATTTTTTGTCAGCCAAAACATGTTCTTTAATTCAGCTCCCATCCGTCTAATTTCTTCCGTTACCCATTTATTGTTATTTATCGATTTCTGAGGTATTTTGATAGTTTTCATTGGACATATTACATCAACATAATAGGAAACAGTATTTAAAAATATCTTATATGCTAAATTGATATCATCGAGACATTCATAAGCTGATTCAAAATTTTCGTTACCCAACCTTTCCTGCAAACTTTCTAGTTGTCGGTCTGACATGTCTCTTAATTTGATAGTGTTTGTTGAGTTTATATGAGTATCGTGATAGGCAGTTACCCCAGTTTTCATCAACACCTCTATCCCAAGATGATCTTAGACATTTTACCGTTTTTATCTACGAATACTCGCGTAGGAAATAAAGTGAGTGATTTAAATTCAGAGATTCAGGATGATCCGGCCGTGAATAAGAGTAGACAAACCTCTTTTTTTCATCGAAGAAAGAGCAAAAAGAAATATTCATGACCGTGTTGTTGCTTAATATTCAATCAGTGCGAAAAGACTCAGATGAACTATATGTATTTTTAAAAAGTTTATAGTTTCCTAGTATAATTTCTTCAACAGAGCACTGGTTGAAAAATTATGAACCTTTATACATTCCAGGATATGATGTGGTCTCAAAATTTTGTAGACTAAGTACGGTTTGGTGGTAGAAATATACTTGTCAATAATTCGATGATGGACAATTCACCGTTTCTCAATATTGATAAATTCAGTGATATTTTGATTGAGAGTTTTTGATTAACGTGTATATAATTTCTCTGAACCGTTCTCCTGAATCCGGTGTTTATTTATTTTTAAGAAATTTGGAGTTGCTACTATCTAGATTACCAGTTAATTCTTCAGTTATCCTATCTGGTGATTTCAATATAAATTTTGATGAAAGTTCATATAACTGTCAGTTTCTCTCAAACATATTTATTTCTTTCGACTTGAAAATGCACATTGAGTCAAATACTCGTATTAGTCAATTTTCCAGTTATACTATGGATTATATGTGTAGTAATTTGGATTCGAAGAATATATCTTGTTCAGTTATCTCCGCAGGTCTATCAGATCATGAAGCAATAAATAGTACAGTGGCCCTGTGCTCGAATAAAATTGACAAACGGTATCGTTATGGTCGAATGTATACCAAGTTGAATTATGACAAGTTTTATTCCAGATGTTCTGAAACAAATTGGGAGTGTGTTTTGATGTCCATTGAACCTCTCCAAATGTTTTATAATAGTTTATGCAATGAGTTCTATAAAGCGTATCCAATGCAGAGGATAAAAATTAAAGAAAAGCAATGGGTAACTCTAGGTACGAAGAATTCCTCAAAAAATTTACGATCTTTGCATTATATCAGAGAGTTTACTAATAGTGAATTATTTCATAATTACTTCAATAAATATCGCAGAATATATAAAAAATCAATAAAAACTGGAAAGGATAGGTATTATAAGATATCTGAAGCTAGAAATTCATCGAAGGAGAGTTGGAACATAGTTAATATTCTTAGAAAGAACAAGAAACAATAGAAAATATGTAGTCCTGATACTTTGAACGATTTTCATTGTTCCTTTGCTGAGAAATGAACTAGTTCTATTGTTCCTATCAATGATCCTCTGATTTATCTCCAGAATGTTAATATCAAGGAAGATCTGATCCTACGTGATACGGATATGAATGAGATAATTGATGTTATTGGGAGTATGAAAAATAAAAGAACAAGTGGTTTCGATGAAATTTCCATTAACATTTTTCAAAATCTTCCAAAACAAGCTCTCAGTATTCTTGTTATTTTAATAAATGATTCATTTCTGCTATGCAGTTTTCCATCTTTTCTGAAAACGTCTCTGGTTGTTCCAATATAGGTATAAAGGTGTTGATTTTGATGAACCATCTAACTTTCATCCTGTTTCACTCATACCAACTTTAGCAAAACATATTGAAAAACTGATTCATTCGAGAATTATAAAATTTTTGAGATGTAATGTAATCAATAACCTTCAATTTGGATTTCAGAAAAATGAAATACAGGCGATGCAATGTTATCCCTTTCATTTGAGGTATATTCGCGAATTAATGGTGGGTAAGTGGCGGCTGCAGTGTTTTGTGACTTTTACAAAGCTTTTGATTGTGTGAATCATGAGATACTTTTGCTTAAACTTCATCATTATGATTTCAGGAACATCACTCTCAAATCTTATTTGTCCGAGCGAAATCAAAAAGTAAGGAATTCTGGGTATTCAGAATCGACGAAAATTAATTGTGGAGTACATAAATGACCTATTGAACATCCAGATATCAGGTTCTTTAACAGTTTTTGCTGATGACAGTACTATATTTTGGCATCATAAAAACAAACTCAATCTTGAACAAATGAAACGTTTTGATCTGAAAAAAGTGAAAGATTTGTGTGATTCGAATTTACTATCATTCAACATGAAAAAAAACAACATGATATCTTTTAGATGTCATCTTGGAAACAATAGCATCATTGGAAATAAAATGACATTAAAATACCTTGGACTTTATATGGATAATTCGTTGAAATTTTAATAGCATGTTGAAATTTTATGTAGAAAGCTCTCTTCGGGTTGCTACGCATTGAGAGTTGTCTCGAATGAATGAGGATTTTCAGTTTCGAAACCAGTTTATCATTCTCTTATTGAATCGCATCTAAGATATGGTATTGCATTTTGGGGAGTTTGCTGTAGTCATCGCTTACAGACTATCCTAATTTTGCAAAAGCGTGCTCTGCGGTATTTATGCAAAGTAAAATATTCCTAAACATACAATTCTTACAGTTATTGCTATTTTTATACTTGAAACTGTTTGTTTGATACACAAACACAAAAAAAGTTCTCTATTGGAAACAGTTCTTCTGATCGTAGTACCAGACAGAGTGATGATTTGAAACCTCCAATTCCAAAAAGTACACTTATCAAAAACTCGATATTTTATAAGTGATATAAGATGTTTAATCACCTTCCAATAAATATTGAAAGTATCACACCACTTTTTCGTTTCAGAAAAGATGTTAATAAGTTGCTACCAGAGAGAGTATATTATAGTCTTCAACAGTTTCATGATGATAGTTTTTAAAAGTCATTATTTTGGATCATGAATTGAGAGTTGTAACATTTTTATGTAATTCACACTTCGATTAACATTTTTTCCGATTTCTTGTGCATACTCATCTGATGAAGTAATGGTGATCGGGCTGGAATGGCAGAGATGGAGAAGTCCTTGAAGAATGAGAATGTATTTATGTTTAATTGTTGTATTGTTCCATTCCCTCATTCACCAAGGACCATATGGTGGTACTGTAGGTTTTTTCCGGGTTTTTCCCTGCAGTTGAAATAGCAAATACACCCTATTTTTCTTTTTTATTTATAAAGTCGCCTCGGAGCGCATATAATGGAATGATGTGCCGATGGTAGGGGGTATCACTATTATCCTTTTAGGGCCGGTATTTTCACCTATAGATGAGTCCCAGATAACTCTATCTATCAGATAAGGATATGTAAACCTGTGAAGTTTATCCGATAGATAGTTATCAGAGAATTTATTGTGAGGTGAAAAGACCGACCCTTAAAGTATTAATTTAATTTCCATACATTATCTTTAATACAATGAAGCTTTGTCAATAAGTTTATCATAAAGCATAATTTGACTCTGACTTTGACTTAGCCTTCAGGAGGACAGAGGAGTAAATTTTTCTCAATTATAGTATTGTCATCCGTTCTTATTAGAACGCGTGCAAACTTTCATCTCAATCGGATGTTAGCATGTGCTTCAAAAATGTATTGAAAATTTTGAACCTGAAAGACAGACAGACATACGAACAAAGCAAATAAAAGCTTGTGATGAAATGAAAAGTTTTATTGAAAAAGTTTATTAAGCAAAAATCATCAAAGCAACTACTTTAAGTTAAAGTATAAAACCGTTTGAATCCAAACTAAGGCAGCAGGTTCCTGTCACACCTATTCAGCAGGTTGAGGTTGACAGGGGTTTCCAATGATCTGATCAGCAATCCGACTGGCTTCTCTGAGACCACTCAGGAAAGCCCCGTGCAAAGTCGCAGGGTAATTCCGTATGGTGTGCTCTCCTGCGAAAAACACCCTGGCAGGTCCAGACGTCACGGAAACACCTTGAGCGTTCGGAGGTATGACAGGGGAAGCTAGGAGGTCGTAATCGCTACCGGAACTACCAACTGCTACGAAGCTGTAAGATCCCCTAGACCATGGGTCGGCTCTCCAACGCGTCACCACAGTTTCCTTTGGCTGGGGTACTCCTGATTGGCCGAAGATTCCGCGAAGAACAGCAATACATCTGTAAAAAAAATTAAGTTGAATAATAGCATATTGAATAACAAGGTTTGAAAACGACTCTTTGCACACGAGCGACACAAATTGGTGGACGAGCCCTGGAAAAGAGATGCATATCTCCAAAAGTGACGACAAATTGATCTGGAGACTGATCTAGAGCTAGCCGTATCAATAGGACAGCCAACGGTGGAACGATTGATAATATTTCAGATTATCACCCATGAAAATATCTATAAAACAGAGATATCTTTCTGCGGTGTTCCAGAGAAGAGAAAAGAGCAAGCTTGTAAACACAGCATCACCGAGGAGTCGAACGGTTCTTTTTTGGATAGAATCTAAATTTCAGTGTATGTTTAAAGACTGCACTCCATGTATGGTCCGATCTGTGCCTCATAAATCACAATCAATTGACGGGAATTGAAATACCACTTGGCACGAAACAGTTTTTGGGAGGCAGTTTGGCAATGGAGCGCATGGCTTTCCATGACAGGGTTCTGCTGGTGGTAATACCGAGCATCGAAACGAAGGACTCCATTTGCCTTCATGTTCCTTTCCCTTTCTCTTCTAGTTTCTCGGGATGATATCGGAACTTTAGAAGAGAAAATACTTCCATCCGCAAAGCTATTCATTTGGCATGAGGTAGTTCAAGACAAGTCATTGATGTGAAGAAGAAACAGTGTTAGTGTTAAAATGGATCCCTACAGAATACCAGTAATTATAGAAGGTAAATTCTATCTGTAATGTATAAATATAAATAATGAATGATAGCGGCAATCAAACAGATTTAAATTTCAAAAAGGATTAATATGAAGCAGGGATCGAACCTGTGATCTCTTACTAAGTGCCTTACTAACTAGGCTACTGAGAACGTACATTCGCATCTGTATTTCGGAAATCCGCATTCTCTAGAATTTTGACTTGTCGTTTGCTAGGTAGATTATGGAAAGAAACTCATTCATCATCAATGATTGTTAATACAATTCTTCTTTATTCTAGCGTCATCGGCAGGGGGTCTATTCTCGAAACTGGAGAACTTCGTTCCCTGAGAAAAGTAGGCACAGTTCTCCTGAAACTCATCAAAGCGTATTCTCGAACACATGTGATCATTCACTTCTCGTGAAAGCTGGGGAACGTGATTCTCCTGATATTTTGTGTGAGATCGGTTGATTCTCCTGAGAATGACCAACTGACGTTTAATTTTTAACCTTCATTTTTGACATTTTGGACTTGATTGACAGCATTCGGTATTTACTATTCAGTCCTCCTAGTTTTTCGTGTATTACTGAATATTTTAGAAGGAACAGGTGCAGTATTTGAAGTTGTTGTCAACAATCTCCAAGGTAAGATTTCGATACAAAGTAACATTAGCGCGGAAGGCCTTTAATCTGTTTTGCGCTGTGAGTCTCAACAATTTCCGACATTATCAACCGATTCTGTTTCTTATATTGTTTTAGAAGCAGAGGGGAAAGCAGAGCGTCCGCCCCGAAAAATGTCAAGGTACATTTAGTCAACATCATTTTAAAATTGTGCTTAAATATATGTTAAAAGCGAAAGTTGAATCTGTTATAATATCAAATGGCGCCATTATACAACAATATTAGGTTTATGCTAAAAACCGTTATGTTTATGATAATGCTTGTGCTAAAGTTGACTAAATCCACCGTCAGACTCAATAAAAACCTCACTGGCTTCTAGATGGAAATGGTTACTCTGTATCTACAAATACCAAAAAGTAAGTTTTAAATAACTATGTTGAGGGAAGTGCTTGTAACTTTGAGATTTTATGCTTCGGGAAGTTATCAGAAATTTTTTTTATTAGTATAATTCAATCAAGCACTTCCGCTGCATTTTAGAAGTGACAGATACAAAACAACTATAAATATCAAATAACTTGGTAAAACTTCCAAACAATCTTCAAGAGTTAGAAAATTTGTGAAGAAGGTACCTATGATGATACGGTTTTTTATGAAATTAGTATTATTAAAGAAGCTAGAGTTCAGCTCAGTGGATAATACATAACTATTTGATTATTGATATAATTACTTGATTTAATTTAAAAAATAGGTTATTTTGTAACTCTTCTTCCTTCAACCACTGAAAATGTATGGCTTCTACCAAAAATCGTCTGGCAACGTTGTGTCAACGGTTCTCTCGAGAGGCTGTGATCACATGCGTTCGAGAATACCAACTTCTAGCGCGAGAACATTACAGGCGATGTGAACAGTCACATCCAGTGATGGTAGCGTTCCGTTCTCCAGAACTTGAGAATTGGGGTCCAGATGTATGATTCCAGCAAGAGCAATCGTGATCTTGCCGATCAAGAATAGTTGCATTGAACATAAACGGCCCAAAATGTAATTTGGGATGACCTACGTTGGCAATGATGAGGAACAAAAACTCTGAAATCAGCAAATGTTCACATAATTCAAAACCCGCAATAGTGTCAACAGATTTTTATTAAAATATCAAATGCTCTGAAAAAGAAGGAGATAATGCTGTGACAACCTTGTATGATCCTTCCTAGATCTTCACTCTTTATCAAAACTATTCAGATCGTATTTGACTAGCAAATCCATCAAATACGATTCAAAAATCGGTTTTGTTGCCGGTTTTTATTCATGATTAACATCAGTTATTGCATCCAATAAATGGGTCGTTATTGTTAACGATGTTGAAAATGTAGGGAATTTGAAGACAAGTTGAGGTCGACTATCATTCTATACTCTCCGTAACCTGGCGATGTCTATTGACGTTGAACGAAAGGAAATTATTTCTAAGTATGTACCACGAAGTTTGTCTCAAAGTCACAGCAGCACAATGTTACGTATGCAACAGATAGAGCCATATTGGTCTCTTGTGACGTCAAAGTGGTGACGGCATGTCCAGAACAAGCTAATTTTGTTGTTCAGAATTCGTATGGAGTACTTGGGGTAAATCTTGCGAAGTTCAGACAGGGCAGAAAACTTCATGACGGAAATTGTACTACTTTGATGGTTGAACAGTACCTACTACGTACATAGGTATACAACAGTGTCACGTCTATTCCGTACAAATATTATAGTTCAATACTCGTTCCGCTACGTTACGCCTGTGGATATAACCACAGGTATACCGTAGTAATCTATGGACTGAGACTGAATATGCTGGTTACGCTGACAGCACATGCGTATTGATGTTTCGAAGACAACAACCTAGCAGGCCAATATTTCTTCGTATCTGATTCCAGTCCACCCCGCCTAAGGAAGACAACAGGCAGATTTTTGTACGAGCCAAAGTCTTCGAAGTCATTGAAGGCCCCATTCATATGATAATTCTTTTATAGTTGAACGATAAATATTCCCATTTTTATAGCTATTAAATGAAAACATTTTATAAACGCTATTCACACTCACCTTCCAACTATAACATCATCGGTCACGTTTTCCATTATAGCGGCAGCTTCACCAGCTACAAGTGCCAAAAGAACAGGAGCTTTATATAAATTCCAGAACAGAAAAAGTTCTCCGCGACTTGCCGTGGTACTGCCAACATGACCGAATAGATTGGCCTGGGGATTCCAGAATATTCTCTCGAAACAGAGGACCACCTTGTTGAGATTTCCAAATCCTAGACGTTGAATTGCTGAGGTTTTCCAGTCCGGAAGAGGAGGCGAGAACTGGACGGTGTTGAGTTGGCTGCTGGTTGCAGCTGCGCTGAGTTTGAGGACTCCAAGAGGTAGAGTACATAAAACGACATCGGCTGAAATGAAACATACGTTTTAATCAAAACGGTAGATTTTTATTAACTATCATGTTATTATTTCATGGTTTCTCATCACTATACTAGGCTATTCAGGTGATTATTTTACTCTAATATTGATTAATTCAAATGTTGTTGTTCCTAATGAAAGCATATTCATAGTAACCTATGGATGGTATCTGACTCTGGGGCGCTGTTCAGAGGTTGTTGTTCTCATATATTTTATTTTCATAAAAATATGTATTTGTTCAGGCCTATATTATATTTATTTGCTTACACCAATATATTTCGAAACTGAACGGATATTTTCGTTTTACGGTTTATTCACATAAAAAATATCGTCAATAGACAATAGCAGTGAAGAATAATATATTCATTACTTGTTACCAATATATTTATGAAAATGAACTTTTGATTTGAACTACTAGATGGCGCCATCATCATGTATTCTATTTCTTCGCAACGTGACAACAATGTTAGAAATACCTAAGAAGAATTTTTGAAATGGCTAAATCAGATTTTGAGTTCTACCATCTACTAGTAGGCGGCGATAACATCATGCAGACATTTTTTTGCGCCGCGTTATTAAATTGAAAATATAATAATAACATCACCGGTTTCCAACAAAGACTTCACGTTTCCAAAACAAATATCAGTTATCCAAAACATATATCAAATTACTAACAGTAAAGTATGGAAAATCTGACTTGGTATTAAACAAAAATTGATATTTCTGTAAGATTCCCATAAAAAATCCAAATTTGTTTTTTTTGGTGTGATATTAGAAGAATGCACATATTTCATTCAATTAATGGTTTAATGCCATTTAGGAATGATGTAGATACATGATTTAACGTACTCGATAAAAAACAAAAACAGATAAATCAGAACAATATATCACGCATATAGTCCACGGAATTGAAGAGTTTAGAGATGAAACAAACACTATTCAGAAATATATACGGAAAAAAACAAAATACAACACACCATCCTACACATCATGAAGCGATGGTACTGTTACGTTTTTGGGTTCTGAATAAGTAATATGCTCAATACTGTACAACTGCTTCAATTACTTCTACCTTACTTAACATTATTGTACTATACTTCAAATATTTATTATTCATAAAATGTCAGTTATGTACTGAAATATCAACTCAACTCATACTTAACTGATCTAAATCTCACCATTGCAAGACTTATATACGAAAATATAGTTCTAGAATCATTAAGAAAATTACAGGATACAATGAGAATATTCGACGTTTGATCCAGAACAAAATTGCTTCTAGATGTTTCCAGAAAATTCATCGAAGGATTTTAGACAGTTCGCTATGCTTTCGTCGCATACTAGGTGCCTCCTCATCTAGGTTATACCATCCCGGATAACCTTGGGTTTGCTCTTCGAGGTGAGCTAGATACGGTATATTACTTCGTTGATCTTCTTCAAGACAAGGCATCACCTGGATATTGTCCTTGGAGTGTTTCTGTCAACTCTTTTCTTCATTTTGTCACTGGAGATTTGAGCGACGTCCAGAGAACTCATGAATTTTGCCGACGTACTCTGGAACAATTTTGTATTCTACTTTTCTGGATGGTTCATCAGATGGATACAGCGTAATTTTTTCTCGACTTTGACTAGTTTCAGCTGAAGAACATAGGTCACATCTCCTGCACCATTCTTACACATCCCGACGGTAAGTTACCGAATAGAATCGTTTTTGGATTTGAGCCAGTGTCCTTTTGTTTCCAAAGTGTCCTCCTGCACGACTGCCATGAAGTTGTTCCAGCACATTTTTAATATGTGCTTTTGCAGTAGGCCATCACTAATACATAGGGATATTCCTGTCTTTCAGGTCTAACTCCATTGTTAAGCCAGCTTTGGACTTCAAATTGTCATCTTTCTTCTGACTCTTTCTCATTGCTGCTATAGTCCACAAATCAGATTCTTGTGGCTTGACTCTTACGGTGATAGCTTGTAGTATTTTCTTGCAACGCTCGTGGATGGCAATGTTGAATTCCCTGTTTTCATTATGTCCTGTTCCCACATGTTCTAGCTCTCTTTCCAGTCCGGCCATATTGGTGGTATCAGAGTTGTTCGGAAGTAAGTTGGATGTCTTCTTCGACAAAGAACTTCATTCTCAGGGAGATTTCTTTTTTACCAATCCACTTTTTCTTTCTAATAGTCAGGATAAAGTCGTTCTTCTCCAAGATATCTAGACCCAAAACACATTCATTCATTACTTCTGCAATCAACATTGATTGTTCTATAGTATCGAGATGTATACGAGCGTTTCTCGAATGATTGGTGCAGTTTGTCCCCAAAACCATATTTCGTTCTATCGGCATCACAGACTTTTGTACGAGTTCTGGACGAACGAGTAATCGTGAAGACTCTGTATCTATGGTAAAGCTGCATTTTTGATCTTCTAAGTAGCCTTGCTAGTAGATTTTGTACGTTTCTATTCAATGATGAGTTCGGTATATTGGGGAAAGGTCTTCTCTCGGGTGTCTGAGATCTCCTTTCTGGTATAAACGACGTTCTGAAGTCTTTGATGAAATGACCTTGCGGTTCTCTTCCGAAGCTTGAAGAATTCAAACTCGCTTCTTTGCTTGTCGACCATGAATTTTCTCTCCTTAAACTCATGCTGGATTTTGATCTCTCCCAACAGCTACTCTATAGGTGGCCGGCTTTTTCGCAGTTATAGCAGCGCCTCTATAGGCTTTCTGGGGGTTACTTAATGCTGATATGTAGTACAATATTCTATTCAAAAGCTCCGCGCTTGTAGAAGAATATTCATCAAATTTAACTTGGGTCCCGTATTTCTAGATGCATTTTCGACGCCTCGATCTTGAATGACGCTATTGGTGCTGCGCTAATTGTTTGAAATAGTCCTAGTAGAAGCGCTTACTGCATTGCAGAATCTTTCAAGCCGTCGGTGAGAGTCTGCACCCCAATCTGTTCTATGAACTCCTTTGATGATTGTGGGTAGCCCAAATCAATAAGTCGCTCTACATCAGCTTCGTACTCCTGCAGAGTTTCGATAGGTTTTTGGTATCGACTCTTTAGTTGACTCTGGAACACTTGTTTGAGATATTGCTGTCCACATCTGATATCTAAAGCTCCAACTAATTTGTGATATTCCCTCTGCTTCCTCTCAGGGATATTCTGTAGGATGTCTAATGCTTGGCCTCGTAGACACTGGGACCAGCTGTTTGCTGCTGCTGCTTCAAATTGACGACGATGCATAATAATAATAATAATAGATGGTGGGCATGGCCCACTAAGATTGCCAAACAAATGTTGGAGGTTTCAAAATGTTCACTTTTGTAGGCCTTGGAGATCTCAGTGAAAATGTCCTTTATTGGACTTCCTCAGAGAGTGCCCGCTTATATGGAAGGTATATTGTTCACAACATTCCCTTGATCATATCTACTTCTTCGTTAAATTTCTTGTCCACCTCTTGTGCCACATCATTTTCGATGTCTGGATCCTTTGGCTGACTTCCTGGACACCACCTGGGGCTTCTTGGACTCCACCTTTGACCTCCTGATCTTCCCCTTTGTGTTCTTTGACTTCCCCTTCAACATCCTGCAGTATTTCAGTAATTTCATTCTGAAAGCAGTGTTGAATTTGACAGATTTGTTGTGAAAATTCACCATGTTGGAATATCTGGTTCCTCTTGTCCCTCTCGTTCTTGTTTCCTCTTGATCTCTTGCTCTCCTTGTTCTTGTTTCCTGCTCATTTCAAATTGTTCAAGAACCTTTTTCTGTTTTTCTTGTTGTTGTTTCCAGTTGGGTTCTTGTTCTTCTTGATCATGTTTTCTGCGCATTTCAAATTTGTTGAAGAAGTTGTTTTTGTTGTTCTCTTCTTTTTGGCTTCTTTTTCCCCTTGTTCTTGTTTTCATTTGGATTCTTGTCCTCTTGGTATTGTTTTTGTTTGGCTTCTTGTTCTTCCAAAAACTGAGGTATGTCTAGTGACATCGCCATTTTGTCGTAATTATTAGCTCGAGTATTCACCATCAAATACTGTTTCACTTTCCTTTCTTCAGTACCACTTTTTCCGTCACTACTTTTATTTTCTCAACTGAACTTGACAACACTTGATTATACTTATCACTTCAAATATTTATTGATCATAAACTGTCAGTTACTGAACTACTACTCAGCTTGTCTGAATCCCACTACTGCACGACTTATATAGGAAAATATAGTTCTCGAAATGTTGAGACAATCACAGAATACAATAAGAATATTCATCGTTTGATGTATAAAAAAATTAGTGCTTCTAGATGTTTCCATCAAATTCATCGAAGGTTTCTAGAACATTTTCCTATGCTTTCGTCGCATACCAGGGCGTAACAATATCTTGATCGTAAAATAGACATGGGTCATGTTGACGGCGATGATGATGTTTGTTCAGTTCGAACAATGCAATAAATATAAAGACAACGAAGGTAAAAATAGTAAACTTAACTAAACAAACAGAAATGGTAGGGTTACCGTAAATATATAAGTGTAGAGACATTTAATTCAATCAGTACACCATATTGAGACCGTCAAGGTTGAGCATGAGGTACACTGACCAGTAAAACGTTGTAATGACATTGGTGATGTAATTTGAAAATGAAGGTGGAAGAAAACAATGATTCCAGGGGAGTGTTGAAATCACTTTCTGTTTCACATGGAGATTTTGTTTTAGTATCAATGTTGAAGTTGTATAAAAACGTTGTTGTAGTTGTTTCTTAATGAACAAAGATAAGGAATTTGCAGTTTTGATACTCAAATTTTTCTTGAAAAGTATTTCATTCCACTGATATGTTTCATCAGTTTCACTTGTTTGAACTTTTTGAACTTAATTCGAATTCTCGTCTAAACACACTAACATGCATTTTCATCAAATAATATTGGGTATATCTATTGAATATTCGTCATTCGAAAGATGAATTAGCTTTCTATGTTGAACTAAAGTACATTTTAATAATACCATCTTTTACTTTTTCCTGATCCCAGCCTATAATATCCATCTCTCGAAATACCACCGAAACTGCAATGCGTATAAACTGTATCACGGCCAACACCACTGACCACATAAAATAAGAAGCTGTTCCTGGTTAGCGCAGACAAATGATAGTCAGCGGTTTAGTTTATGGAAAGACCACCACCGGCTCGATTTGATCTCGCAACTAATGGCCACCTCTTTAATGATCGCAATTGTAATCCCCGTGTTTACTGACTTTAATTGCTCGCGTCAGATGCAGAACACTGTGTTTGACCGTTGTGTACAAGGATTTATGGGCAGGTCTCCCCTGCTAATGGCTCCCACAGGACTGCATTGTCTTCTCTTACGGTCGCGACAAGGTCTGCACTGGTTTGCGGTGTTGCCAGCGGTCTTTTTCGAATTCGTTTCAACTGCACCTGTAAGTTCCTATGAGTGTACCAATCAAGTGTTGTTAGCTATGTTTCGTCTTGGCCACGGACACACATATTCTCAATTTCTAATTAATATTTGTAGTAATAAAACAGCACTGAAATTTTATTTATTCTTCTTTTTTTTAATTCATGAAGCCGATACTTCATGAAAATCCATGTTATTATCTATAATGAAACTATAACTCTCTTTACCGTTCAATTATCCTCACAGTAGAATCAGAAAATGATAAGTCGATACATTTTTTGGAATTAACAATAACTAAAGTAAAAAATAAAAATTAATTATCTTTTTTCCACAAACCGTCCCATACACATATCACAATTCACAATAGCTCATCACTTACAGTAGCATGATACATGGTTAACATTACTCTCAGTACATAAAATTTTAACGAAGAATTAGAAATCATCAAAGGTAATACCACGAGTTCTTCAAATTTTATAGTACACAAAGAAACAAAGCATAAAATGAGTAAGTTTTTAACAAAAATACTAGTAGGAAACCGACTATGCCATCACATGGAAGACAGTCCGTAGTTATATTCTGTTATGTTTATCAATTTGTTAAACATTTGAATAACAAAAAACGTGTTTTTTAAAATTGTTTTGCTTTTAAAATGAAAACTAATGGAGCTCCAATGGAAAGAATTGTGAATAATTGAAATACGAACAGAATGGGATGTTTTACGACCCGGTCGGATGATAAGCAACGGAGAAAAACTGGAAAAACCGGAAAATTTATAAACTTTTCGAAAAATTCATCACTCCGCCATTTTTTAAGAAGTTGGATTGGTCTTTCTCATGAAAGTATTGAATCATGTGTAGTTTATGTGTGCACAAAAAAGGCGTTGTTGGATCGTTAGTTTTGGCACAATTACTATTTACATTTTTTTGCAGCTTGCCTGATAGCCCGATTTCATTTTCTCAAACAGATTATGAAAGTAGAAGTATAGTACTACAAAACGTTTATTCTTATTTTGAGCTACAATGGTGCAAAATGGGTGAGAAATGCATGCAAACATGACTGAAAACGGCCGAGCCCGCGTTAGCTGCCGAGTGGTAGGAGAGTACGGGAGATGAGGGGAATTCTCCTAATGAACGGGTTACGTGATAATACGCTTCCCTCACCTCCCGCACACCCCATCCACTCGACCGCTTCTACCAGCTCAACTGGAAAGGATACCAGGAATCCCTAAGGGAGGCTCTCGAGGGCGGGACAGTCTCCGTAAAGGATACATAAAGTCTCGATATGGCAGTGGAACAGGTTAACGAAGGTTAACGAATGGCGGCCTACCAGGAACACTGTCCAGAAAAAGAAAGACATCAAAGAGGGAAGTCAGTCTGGTGGAACAAGAACCCCGAGAAGCTCAGGGCGGAGGTTCGAAGGCTATTCAATAAAGCCAAAACCAACCAGGGTCTCTTACAAAACAAAGCTAACGCTGTATAACAAAGAGATTCGGAAGGCGAAAAGGGACTCATGGAGGAAATTCTGTGAGGAGGTGAGTGACACACCCACCTGCTCCAGAATCCATAAAGTACTAGCCAAAGATGGATCATCAACAAACATTGGGTTCCTCAAAAAAACAGGATGAAACCTACACATGAACATTAGAGGAAAGCTTAGAAATGAGAAGCACACTTTCCGGGCTCATTGATTCTGAAAGCCTGGACGGGAACCGAAGGCTCCAGGAAGAGGCTTAATCGGCACACGCAAACAGACTGGAAGCTGGCTACCGAAATAACCAGACCGGACAGAATCAGATGGCTATAAAAAAATTCTCTCCATTCAAATCACCTGGAGTGGATGGAATTTAACCCGCTCTCTTACAAAAAGGGCAGGATGTACTAATACCACATCTATGCAAAATCCTCAGAGCCTGCTTGGCCTGGAGATATATACCAAGTGCGTGTCAGAGAGTGAAGGTCCTATTCTTGCCAAAAGTAGGCAGGATTTCAGACTTCACTCCCAAGTTATACAGGCCAATCAGTCTATCGTCCTTCCTGCTCAAAACGCTGGAGAGATTGATAAATAGGTACATTAGAGACGACACTCTCAAGGCCCAACCCCTGAGTGAACATCAATACGCATACCAACCAGGAAGATCAACCTACTTGGCGTTGGATGATCTCACCAGGCTACTTTCAAAGTCACTTGAATACAAAGAACTAGCAATAGCCATCTTTCTGGATATAGAAGGAGCTTTCAATAACGTATCCACTATATCCTTGACAAATGCACTGACGAGGAGAGGAGTTCCTCCCACAATAAGTCAATGGATCCAAGCCAGCCTAGAAAATAGGACCATTACGTCCACCCTGGGCGAGGCAACCATAGAAGCCAAAGTCAATAGTGGGTGCCCACAGGGCGGAGTACTATCGCCACTAATGTGGGCCACTCTAGTAGACGGTCTCATTACAAAACTGTCCGCAAAAGGCCACTATTGCCTAGGATACGCAGACGTCAAGAGAGGATGATTTCCAAGTATAGTCTCGGAGCGCACGCAAAGCGCTCTGAACATCGTTGACAGGTGGTGCAGAGAAGAGCAACTCTCCATTAATTAACAAAAAACCACCGTGGCAATATTCACAAATAATAGAACACCGGTAGGCCTGAAATCACCAATGCTGAACGATGTAGAGATCCCGTTTGTTGAAGAGGCCAAGTACCTTGGAGTAACTTTCGACCAAAGACTAACGTGGAACTCTCACGTCCAAAAAATTGCGCATAAAGCCACCAATATACCCGGAATGTGTGACAGAATGTGCGGAAAAAACTAATCCTAAAATTGACCCATGATAACCTACGGGTCGGTGGCGTGGTGGACAAAAGCACAGCAGACGGGGATCATTAGGCTATTGAATGGCATCCAGAGGCAGGCATGCCTGAGGGTGACAGGGGCCATGAGACAATTCCGACGGCTGCTATGGAGGTCATACTGGACCTGCCACCACGGAGCTGATTACCGGAAGCTACACGAGGAACTAAGGGCAGACCCAGTAATGGGAATGCCTACGGACGCGATGTTTCCCAAATATAGCTTCAAAAAGAACTTCAAAATACTGATACCAAACAAAAAGGACTGGGAGAAAGGGCCGCCCGTGAATGCAAGATCGGTCTGGTACACAGACGGGTCAAAGTTAGATAACGGAGTCGGTGCTGGAGTTCACAGGGCAAAGCCAAGGATTAACATCCAGCTAAGCCTTGGAAAACACGCCACAGTGTTTCAGGCAGAGGTAACGGCTATACAACACTGCGTCGGAGAAATACTGAGACGAGAGATAAGGAATAAAACAGTGGCCATCTACTCCGACAGTCAAGCTGCGCTCAAGGCAATCGTTTCCCACCAAGTCAAATCAAGACTGGTGTGGTACTGTTTACTTGATCTGACCGAGCTGGGTAGTCGTAACAATGTGACCCTAGCTTGGGTGCCGGGCCACGAGGGACACCTGGGCTATGAGCGGGCCGATACACTAGCCAGAGAAGGCTCTTCGGCAGCGCTCATTGAACCGGAACCCTTCTGCGGCGTAGCAAAATCCACCACAAAAGCCCACACTAAACAGTAGGTACAAAACAAATCTCAAAAGTGGTAGGAAACCCGACCAGGATTGAGACAGGCCAAGGAGTTCATCAAAAGACGCTCGTCAAAATTCACGACGGACCTCCTCAGCTACAAAAAGAGGATCGTCAGACAAATAGTACATCTGCTGACAGGCCACTGTAGGCTTAACAGACATATGAATATTAAAGGTCTGGCGGAAGAACCAATCTGCAGGTTCTGCCAGGAAGAAGAGGAAACCGCAATACATGTAATGTGCCAGTGCGAAGGACTAGCAAGGGTGCGGTTTCTACAACTTGGAGATGAAAAACCAAGAGCGGAAAGCTATCTCGAGAGGCCATTATCAAATTTGCTCAGTCTGATAAAATGGACGAAGCTAGATGATGTGCTATAAGCAATTGGAGCCTCCACAATAGATCTGAAAAGGTCGCAGTGGATTAGGCCAAGGGGCCAGTTCCCCCCCCCCCTAACATCTAACATGTAACATCTAACCAGCTCAGTCGTTTTCTGTCATGTTTGCAAGCATTTTTTACCCATTTCGCAGCATTTTAGCGCAAAATGAGAATACGCATTTTATCAGGCACGCTTCAAGAGTTCAAATTGCAATTGTGCCAAAACTAATGATCCGTCAAAGCCCATTTTATGTACATATAAAGTACACATGATTCAATACTTTCATAAGAAGGGTCAACCCTATTTCTTGAAAAATGGCGGAGAAATGAATTAAAAAAAATCGTAAAATTTTCTGGTTTTCCGGTTTTTCTCCGTTACTAATGATCCGACCGGGTCATGCAACATTCCATTATGTTTATATTCCAATTATCTACAATTATTTCCATCGGAGCAACCGGATTGCACTATTAGTTTTCATTTTATAAGCAAAATAATTTAAAAATTACGTTTTATGTTATTCAAATGTTTTTAACAACAGTTGCGAGTCGAAAACAACAGAAAATAACTACGGACTGTCTTCCATGTGATGGCACAGTCGGTTTTCTACTAGTATTTTTGTTAGGGAAAAATGCTCTATTGATTGGCATATACATAATTTTTCACGAAACCTCTTTGTTTGGCAGATATATGAAAACAAACCGATTGATAAAATCACGACTCTGTTAGGACGAGTGATTTCATCTAAATTCGGTTTGTTTGAGTGTTTTTGCCAAATAAACGAGTTTGAGTGATGAAAATAAAAAATTATCGATTTTTGAAGAACGAGTTGTATTTATCAATTTGGATGGTGGCATGTAAATATTTATTGAACAAATCTGAGGGGAAATAATTCAATTCATTAGTATTTCATTAAACTTGAGGAAAATAGGAGGAAATTTAATTATTAGAAAATGTACAATTATTGAGAACGCAGTTTTTGCAAATGGATAGGGCAGCAGCACTTGATGTCATTTACAACTCATTGGAGGATGTTAGGTTGATGTTGAGCTACCCAGGTAGCACATTATATCTGCTGAATCATGGTTTCATATTGGGTGCAAATAAAAAAATTATGTTGTTTCAATATGGGTGAATATTCAAAAAACAATATAATAATAATAATAATTGCAATTTATTCACGACCTTTCTGATGATGACTGTAGAGTAGTTTTTGGGATTTAGGTCTCAGATTAAAGAAAACGATATTTCTTAAAAGCCGACGTTTCGTCAATTTATTTTGACATTTTCAGATCACTGTAAGATAAATGGGAGCGTTACAATTTTACAAACAGTAACAGAAAAAAAAAACAATTATTAATATAATTGTTTTTGTTTTTATTTCCCTTCTTTTTCAAACGTACAATCCTGACATTTCATCAGTTCCAGTTCCAGTTTGTCATTATTTTATTTAAATTTTAACGTGTTTCATAGTTGTGTTTGTTGTTTTAAGCTGAGTTTTATATGTTTATCTGTCAAGACAGAAACCAACTATTATGGTGGACAACCTTATTATTTTTTAACACGGAAAACTCCTCTTATGTAAGTAGAAATACTATTTTTTTTATAAACAAGTTTATTGATTATCTGTCACCTTAACAATGTTCAGTTGTTGTCTCTGGAATAATAATAGTAATGTCCAAAAAGAGAAGAAATTACTTTATATAATTATATTAATAATTGTTTTTTTCTGTTACTGTTTATAAAATTGTAACATTCCCATTTATCTTACAGTGCCCTGAAGATGTCAAAATAAATTGACGAAACGTCGGCTTAAGAAATATCGTTTTCTTTAATCTGAGACCTAAATCCCAAAAACTACTCTACAATAATAATAATAATATTGGTGGAATATTGGTTGAACCTGTTCTGAATATAGATTGTCACATGTAATATTGCATAAATAGTGGTTAAATAATTTCTACCAATATCGATAATACAATGTTGTCTGTAATGTTTCACCCTATACATATATTTCACTATGTTCATTTTATGTCCAGTGGACTGTGAGTTGTCAGCGATGATTTTGACTGAATTTGTTTAGTAAATAAAAACATTGAACGAATCTAAAAGTTTCAATTAATATTCCAACAAGAATTTTACATTGTCTACACATTGTTTTTACCAACTAGAATAAATATTGCAATCCCAATATTCCATTCATACCGATTCGTCCGATTCTATGAATAAAAAACTATATTGCATTTCCAAGTTTGATAGCACATTGGTTGAATATCACTTCAACTATATTCAACAAATTATAATAACTCATATTGGGTCAATATTGGTTCAATAATATTTACTAATATCGATAAAATAATATTGTCTTCATATTGTTTTCAATATCTAGAATAAAATTGAAATCCCAATATTTCTCTCATATCGATTCTAGGAATAAAAACTATGTTGTATATCCAATTGTGAATTATTTCGACAATATTCAACAAATCTTTTTGACTTATATTGGGTCAATATTAATTCAATAATATTTCCCGATAACGACGAAACAATATCGTCTTCATATTGTTTCCAACATCTAGAATAAGATAAATTTTAAATATTGGTCGAATATTCGATGAACCATATTAAAATTATGTTATGATCAAACCTGGATAAATATCCGCTAGGTGGCTCTACATATAGAACGCCTTCTAAAACCTATTAAAATATATTAAATGCTTCAAATTACTTGTTGTCAAGACAGCTCACTCAGTGGTTATGATGACTAAAAGGCAGACTCTGGTGTCACCTTGATCAACTAAAAGACATTGAATAATTCACCAAAACATATTCTCTTTCAACAATATATCCAAATGATATTGTATCAATATCGATGGATGTTTTGAAGCCATTATTGCTTCAAGAATATTTAACCAATACTACTTCTGAAATGTCTAAACAATATTTGACCTATATTAGACCTAACGACATTTTCCTAATCACGCACGATTCGATTATACTCGTGTATTCTTCTTCATGTAGTGCTGCACTCTGCTTTCTTTTATCCACACATCTTTGCAAATCCTTCCTTTTTGCATTTCGTATATCTCTTGCTTTTTCAAATTCAATATCCTGAAATGGGTTGAAGCTGATTTTGTAATCCAAATGGTTTCCGCCATTAGATTTCTTCATAGTCGCCCCACAGTCTCCCAAAATGTCTGCAATTTTTTGAATACTCGTATCTATAAACTAATATTATCTTGACGAAATCGGTTCGCGTTCATTTTAAAATAAACTTTTTACTGTATAAAAATATCACAACATTTTAAAGTATTGATAGTAGTAAAAAATAACTTGAATAGCAGAAAATTATCAAACTCGAAATAAAACTGACAGATTGATGTTCCAAATGGAGTTTTCAAATGCGAAAATCATCAAATTGGACGGAAAGCATAATCATGATACATGGAGGTTCTAGGTGAACCTTATACCGAAGAGTGCCGAAAAATATGAGGTATTGTGTGAACGAGCAGATCTCATTGTAGATTACCTGCTGTACCACGAGTATGTATTTGTTCAGTGAACTGGAGAAACTTTTCTCGCAGAAATCGTAAACTTTGCTACATTTGTTACAACAAATATATTATTCATACTCCTTTGATGACTCTGAATGTATGTCTACTAGTATAATGAGATTGGAGAAAATTACCCATTCAATGAAACCTCTTGTTGAAAAAATACCTTATTCGCTGATTAGGACCAAAATTCTGATTATTTTACCAAAAGACTATGCACATTTCTTCAGTGTATGGGATTCCATTAGCTCCGATTAAACGAACATCAAAAAATCTGAAGAGTAGTCTTTTGTTAGAGGAAGGGAGATTAGAAAACTGCAGAAGAAATGAAGATATAGCACTAGTAACAAGAAAGACACAAAAGGACATTATTTAACAAGATGTGAAGAAATATAAGAAATGGATGGAAAGACTGTTTAGGAAGAAAAAAGAAAATGGAACTCCAAATCAGAATTGCACTAATTGGCACATCTTCTATGAATACCTTGACTCAGGCGCTAGTGATCATATGTCAAGCAGAAAGGAATGGTTTCATCAATATATGATGATTGCAGAACCAAAATCAATCAGAATTGGAGATGGTTCATTCATTTCAACTATAGGAGTGGGAAATCTACAGGTAGCAAAACTATCTTGTAGGTACGTTCCTGAACTCAAATGTTATTTATTTTCCACTGAAACCATTCTAGATGAAGGCTTCAGGATGGTTTCTCATTCGGGAACGTGCAAATTCCTGAAAAATTATAAAATTTTTGATATTGCTACGCGATAAGCAAAATCATTCGAAATGTTGTTCGAAGTTGAGGAAAGCACGGTAGCAAATATCATAAAACATAGCACATGTACGAAATGTTCTGAAAAATTATTCGGTTCTGTAATGGGAAAGCAACTAAACCTGGTTGAAACTCGAACAAACCATAAAGTAAGAGTATGCCGAAGTGGTAATGAAACAGAGTTCGTTAATCAACAAATACGATCAACAATGAAAGAAAATAGAGTGAAACATCACTCGTCCGTTCCATATACACCACAACATCTTGGCAGAGCAGAAAGAGATTTTAGAACAATTGTAGCAATGGTGAGAACAATGTTACATTCCGAAAATCTGGACCAAAATTTGTGGGCAGAAGCAGTAAATTATACAGTGTATATCCTTAATAAAACTGATATCACCACAGTGAAAAATAAAATTCTGGATGATTTATGGTTCAATGAGAATACTCAACTTCCAGACTTTCGTGTTTTTGGTGAAGATGTCTAGATCCATGTTCTGAAAGAGAAAAGATTAAAATGGGATGTGAAAATTAAAAAAGGGGTATTTGTTGGATTCATGGAAAATACCAAAGACAAGTACATTTCAGAATCTAGAAGAATTGAAGTGGCTCGTTATGAACCACACTGTACAAGATTTTTCAGAAGATGTCAAAATCAGGAACTCTCAAGACGAACTTGTTAGTGTAATTTTTGACAAAGGTGATTGTAATCCAAACACACCTTGCAACAAGGATAAAATTGAAATAAATCACACAAACATTAATCGAGTTCGGTATTATGATCTCAGAGTAGAGCAGATTTTAGTCACGTGGCCACAAATTAATCGGATCAATCGGTAATAAACGAACGAAACGGACGTTGTCTTGACTTTGACATGCTATTCACCAATAACCGCATCCAAATTTGCATCGTTTTTTTCGTAAAGAATCTTCAAGTTTGAAATTTGAACGTTTTGAATATTGCAATAACGAATATACAAAAAATATTGCTGGTTTCTGTTTGGGAAAATCAAATCATTACTTTTAATGATGATGAACATAACCTCACAATGTCAAATTAATCTTACTCGTCTGCCAAAATTCTCCGAGCAAACAGATCAGTCTAAGACTGATCGGATTTGAATAACCGAACGATCAAGATATACCTCCCCTACAATCGCTTGCAATAAACGAACGATCCAGACTAATCTGACTAGTCCGACGTAAAAACCGAACGCTACTTATGATGCGGACGATGCGTGCGAGAAATATCTGTTGTACATGATGCCATAGAAGCAGACACACCAAAAGAACGTCACAATCTAAGGTGCAGAAGTAACTTGAAGAAGCCTGAAGGCTATGAAGCGGACAGTATGAAAGTAGTTATGATTGGAGAAGCTGAAAGTATAGTATTTGAAGAAGCTGTAAAAGTTAATGAATGGCAAATTGCTATGGATGAAGAGTATAACTCTTTGATGGGTAACGATGCATGAACATTTTCAAATCCTACAGAGAACCAGAAAGTACATATAAGTAAATGGATTTTTAAAATGAAATCTGATAATGGTGGAAAATTGTTAAAATACAAAGCAAGTCGCAAGATATGATTCGATTTGGCTTATAATGGTACTTGTACCAAGGAAAAATCACTGTCTGCTGTAATTCGATGTCAAAACCGCTTTTTTACACGGCAAAATCCATGAGGATATCTACATGTTGCAACCCCTAGGTTATTCGGAAGGTTCGAACAAAGTATGTGAACTGAAGAAGAGTCTGTATGGTATAAAACAAGCATCGAAGAAAAGGAATGAGAAATTCACGGAGTTTCAATTAGAAAATGGTTTCCAGTGTTGCGAAACAGACTCTTGTTTGTTTTCAGAGGATAACACCATGCAAAATCATCATACCAATCGATGTACGTAGACAATGGTTTGATCACAGGAAAATATAAAGGGGATCTGAGAGCATTCTTGAAAAACTGAATCAAAGGTTTGAGATAACGCATAGCAAAGCAGACTTATTTGGGAATGAACATCTAGGTTGTATATTTATCAACGAAACTTCATACATTCGAGCCATATTACAAAAGTTGTTGGTGAAGATAATTCGAGTGAATTTGCTGATGCTTCTAATAAACCATATAAAGAAGTTATCGGTTTCCTTCTGTATATGTCTACTGTCACCAGACCTGATATCACTTACACGATGAATAATTTGAGCAGGCACATGCACAACCAAAAAATGTTTGCCATTGGAATGCTGTGAAAAGATTACTGCGATATCTGGAAGGAAATTTGAACAATGGTCTTGAATACGAAGAGGATACGTCCCCGAAGATCTATACCGATGCAGATTTTGCAGACGATTTGTCATTTCATATCACAAAAACCAGATCATAAATTTGATCACCCTGCATAATTGGTTGTGCTGAGTTCAGTTCGCAATAATAATAAAAATAGTTTAGCTCGTATTCACTATTACACCAGTTTCAATTTTTTTTTGTCAAGAGAAAACATCAAAATTAATTCGAAATGCCACTGCCTTCCTTCACGTGGAATACAAACTTCAGCAAATGAGAAATTCTCTCGGGACAATAACAATAAGGAAAGAATTTGACATGCCTCCACATTAGATCAAGGAACACAACATTAATTAACATCAATCTGCAAGTTACATATCACGAGAAATACCAAGAAACTCGGAAATATCCCAACTATCCGATGAACGTGTAGTTGCCGTGGCACTGCTGCAACGTTGCCAACTTTCGAATGAAATACCTGAAAATGTTATTATCTAACAGACGTCGATGGCTGAATCTTTATTTATTTATCTATATATTTATTTTCACGCGGTTCTATTGACCTAATTGCATGGTGTTATATTTTCTCGGGTTCTTCTCCGTGTTATGCGTTCTTGGTTCTCAGAAGAGTCATATTCACCTACCTAGGGAACCAAAAACTGGGTACAACTCAATTATATCAAAACCAAAGCCTGACTTTTCCCTAGAAAGGCTGATATCAGAGAGGGCAGAGTATTAATTTTAGCATGAGTATCCGTACAAGATGGCCCCAAAAGTTTGAGGGTGTCCCAAAAAAATAGCCCACTACCGACACTTTAAAAATACCAGGATGTATTGATATCTAGTAAGCCTAGACCAGTTCCCTGCATAAACAAAATATTGCGTTACCATAGCAACGAACAATAACTTATTAGAAGTGTCAGTGTAAAGTTTGACGTCAAAAAAGTAAACCAGAGTTACGCAATAAATTAAAAGAAAGAAAAAGTCAACCGAAATTGTGAAAATCAAAAAATTGAAGTATCGAGCCATCATCAAGTACCTGTATTTAAAAGGGTTAAGAGGAAAGCAGATTTACGAAGATATGCTTAATACCCTTGGTGATCAATGTCCTTCCTATGCGACCGTGAAACATTGTTCTGCAAGCTTCAAAAGAGGTAAATTTTCCATTGAAGATGATGACCGATCAGGAAGGCCAGTTTCTGTGTCAGTCCCTGAAGAAATCGATGCAGTTCATGACATGATTTTAACAGACCGTCGAATTGGGCTAAAACGAATATCTGAAGCACTGAATATTTCATACGAATGCGTTCATCATATAGTTCACGTCAATTTGGACATGAGAAAAATTGCTGCACACCCCCCATATTCACCAGATTTGGCTCCGTATGACTATCATCTCTTTCCTCAACTGAAAAAAAGTTTAAAAGGTAGTAAATTTTTTTCCATCGAGGAGGTAATAGAAGCTGTGGAGGTCTGGTTTGCAGAGCAAGAAGAAACATTTTTTTTAAAGGTCTAGAGACGTTGCAGGTTCGCTGTAATGAATGTATCCAATTAAGCGGAGAATATGTTGAGTAATAAAATATTTTGACATTGAAATTTTGTTTGGTTCAATATTAGGCTAGGAATTTTTCAATATATCCTCGTAACATGTACCTATAGTCTGACGATATGAAGAACATATATACGAAGTCTCAAATTTGAGGAAATTATTTGTTTATGTAATAGGCCCGAGGAGTGTTAGGAAATATTCTAGAATGGGAATTCGTAGAATTCAATGCGAATAAAACCGTAATGATTATTCCAGGAGTTGTAAGGTATGAAACATTAAATGTACATTATATGCGTAATTAGCAATCGTACCCAAGTAGCACACCTATATTGGTAAAATATTGATACAATATTGTGAACATATTGGCGAAATATTTGAAATGCAATATTGGCGAGAAAAAAAATGTGAACATTCGGCGATATTGATCCAATATTACTTGAATAATATTGGCGAAATATTCTTGAACTAATATTGGCATCAAAATGTTCGGCGAAATTGGTACAATATAGCTGATACAATATTGGCACAATATTCAAAAGTTATATTGTCGAGAAGTAAAATGTGAACATTTTGCGATATTGGTCGAATATTGTTTGAATATTTTAGAAATAGTTTTGGTGGAATATTCTTGAAGCAATAATGGCCTCAAAATATTTATCTATATCGGTACAATATTTATCGATATTGGTAGAATATTTATCGATATTGGTACAATATTTATCGATATTGGTACAATATCATTTGAATATATTGGTGGATGTCAATATACCTTGGTAAATTATTAAATGTCCTTTAGTTGATGAAGGTGACACCAGAGTCTGCCTTTTGATCGCTATAACCGCTGAGTGAGCTGTCTTGAAAACAAGCTAAGGAAAGTATTTAATATACTATCGTAGGTTTTAGAAGACGTTCTATATGTAGAGCCACCTAGCGGATTTTTATCCAAGTTTGATCATGATATAATTTCAATATGTTTCATTGAATATTCGGCCAATATTCAAATTTCATCTCAATCTAAATGTAGGAAACAATATGAAGACAATATTGTTTTAACGATATCGATAAATATTATTGAACCAATATTGACCCAATATTAATTAATAAGATTTGTTGAATATTGGCGAAATGATATTCAACCAATGTGTAATCACACATGGAGATACAATATAGTTTTAATTCCTAGAATCGATATTAGGGGAATATTGGGATTGCGATATTTATTCTAGATGTTAAAAACGATGTGAAGACAATATTGTTTTATTGATATTGATAAATATCGTTCAACCAATATTGACTCAATATGAGTAATTACAATTTGTCAAATAAAGTGGAAATGATATTCAACCAATATTCTAACAAACTTGAAAATACAATATAGTTTTTTCCCCTATAATCGATATGACTGGAATATTTGGATTGCAATATTTATTCTAGATGTGGAAAACAATATATAACCAATATTGTATTATCGATATTGGTAGAAATTATTCAACCAATATTGACCCAATATTTCGTGTGATAATCTACATTCAAAACTAGTTCAACCAATATTCCACCAATATTATTAATATAATATTGTTTTTTGAATATTCACCCATATTGGACCAATATTAATTTTTCATTTACAATATATCTATATCGGCCCAATATGGAACCAAGATTCAGCCGATATGATGTGCTACCTGGGTATGTGATTCTATGATCTAGTAACTATTCTATATTATCTTGGTTTTCAATCAATATTATCATTTATATAGTATTTTAATAAATTGTGAAAACGCATGGCTACTGGAGAATAGTTGAATTAATTTGATAAAATTTTGTAAGAATTCAATATTCTAAGTCATTTATCTGTATGATATCCATTTTATATTTTGTCCTGTGTAGTATTTTGGGTTTAATCATATATGATCGATTCATGATTTGTGAAAAGTTCCTGGTCTGAAGAGAAAGAAAAAGTTGGGGAAGATTTAATCAAAATATTTGGCTGGATTAAATTGAATCTGCTCACAGTCAATATCAACAAAACAGAAAATTTACCGACCTCATGAGTGAGACTTTCCTAATTTCTACATCAAAATAGACCAAGAAGATATTGCCTTAGTCAACACAGTTGAATACTTCGGGATACATGTTAACCGTTTTTTTAAATATGCATATCGAGGAGCAAGTGAAGAAAATAAGACGACTGATTTACAAGTTCTAGCAATTCAGTAATTTCATGCCTCTGTCTAAATTCAAAATATTGAATCACACCTTAGTTGAATCCTTCTGCAATATGAAATTACAGGTATGAAATTATAGGGTGGGGTGGAATAAGACCATGCCACCATTGTCCATTAGTGACTCTACATAAGAGAATACTGAAAATAATGATCAAAAAAATTTCTCGAAATTCCAGTGAGCAACTCTATGAAGTTGTGGGTGTTTTGGTTATCAGATTACTACACCCGAAAACCATAATTATATTTTACAGCCAAAAACCAAAAACAAATTAGACACCATCCGCCATAATCAACAATTAGATACACTTGCCACGGGCCAACAATTCAGTTGGTCAAAGATTATTAAACATAATTCCTAAAACTATAAAAAAATTCAAAGGTTTCAGATACCTATTAAAAACATCCTGGCTCCTGACAATTGAAAAATGCCAAATTCTCACATTGCTCAACTCAGAAAATTCAAAATGTTATGTGCCTCTCAACGAATGGTTTATGCTTGACTTATCTCTTGAACAAAAATTTTGAAATACGAATTGTAGCCAGCCGTCGGCAACCTTTCTGTAATAAGTGAACCGGAAGAAACATCTCAGAGACAAATTCTCTCGAACTCATCTGAATTTCGTTAGGAACATTTACCAACATCACATATATGATGATATACAGTGTGTATCAGCCAAATGGAATAAATTCGATAATGAATAAACAGGGGCGTGTTCGAAAAAACGCTCGGACATGTCGGTCGATTGCTATTTCCAGTAGCGCTTTCTTTTCAACAAAAACTTTCTATACATATCACGTTACAGCGGCAAATACCAACTGTCTTATTTCAAATGCAACACCCTGTATTTTATTAAATACTTTTATTCTTCAGACAATTCTAGACATATTGTATATGCAACGTCCTAAATTATTGAATGCTCTCAGCGTTATTACAAAAATTAACATTGAAAATAGAAAATCATTTGATTACAGATATTTGCTAAAACACACCTAATACTTACTTCCCAGAAAGGTCTCGATGATGAGAAAGTAAGCAAAAACCATTTTAGCGGCACGTTCCATGAAATAAAAAACCTAAAAATTATTTACTTTTGCAAAACGCCATGGCAAATTGATGTCTGGCTGCGTGACAGAAGTTGACAGTGTTATAGTCGTTCAAATTTCGTTAACTGCATATCAGAAAAATGGTTCATTCAACAGAAATGCACAAAATAACAAGTCTACAGATAATTAGTCATGGAAATAACACACGGACACAAATTAAAATTACTTGATTATTTCACGAAAAATTTATAAAGGATCACGTACAAACCTTATGGGAAATAGCTTTCGGTGAATTCTGTTGATTTTTTGGTATAATGAACTTTCCAATGTCCTGATCAAAATCCACGGGCACAACGAAAAGTAATGGGCAGTTTTTCAGAAAAAAATTGCTCAACGCAGGCAAAATGGGGAATTTGGTAGTAAAACGGGAGAAATACACCGTGTTACTTTGCAGCTTCATGACTCTTGGAAATTGTAGCATGCGTTTCAGCAATTCTTTTATGGGTCTTGTGTCTTGACAGCACCGTTTGCTGATAATGCGAAGAATGAAAAAAATATTTTTAGAACATTATGAAAGCAATGGATTGTGAAAAAATTTGTGAATGGATATGGATATGGTTAAAGATGGTTCAATGATATATAGGGATTGAAACAGAAAAAAATAATGGAAGTAAATTGTATTACAGATGGAAGTTGAAATGGGCACAAGGATAAGGTTACAACACTATAAATATGTACGAAAAAAACGTGTCGTAAGATTTAATGAAGAATAACATGCATTGGTGAGACGTACTTTCCAACGTCCTGATCGAATGTGATGGGCACATTGGAAAATAATGGACAATCTTCGAGAAAAGACGGCTTAAAGTCAGCAAAATGACGTCTGAGGAAATTAACACTAGAACCTGTCACAAATAAGCAATGTTTCATGATTCTCATTCATTCAATCATCCTATATTATGGAATAATGTATTTGATATAATCCTATACATTAATTTTTAGCATATAATTGAACAAACCATTCCATAATCGCATTCCTATATTATTGTCATATAGTTTTATACTTCATCCGCTACTGAACTAATATTTCAACGGGTATCATGTTTTTTTGATCAAGTTACCAGTTGTCTATTGGTTGTCGTGATGACTTTTCATTAGCAATGTCTGTACTCATTTAATGTATTCAATGGTGAGTGAAAGATTTTTCTAAAGTTTGAATCTTTTGCCTGTTTATCTGATATTTCATACCTTCCTGAGGCTTTTATTCGAAATCAAAGTCATTGTTTCATATGCAACAATATTTTCCATATTCAACAAATGGCAAAATTAGATGGCGTGAAAAATGAAGAAAACGGACGATTGCTATTCAACAAAGGGAATAATCAGGACTACCAGATATTCCCATTGACATCAACTTCACAAGACTGTGCCTCAATTGTAATAGGGCAGTAATGGAAGAGATAACCGCTTTGGAAGACAACTGAATATTTTGAAACATACTAGTGCAAAGTATGTAACGCTAGACTCAATCTGAATCAGTTAGAAATGCCGAGTCAATGTTTTGGTTATAATAACATGTACATCAGAGATAATGCTATCTCTTGCATACATCACTGGAATCAGAACGGTTTTTTCCTGAGACAAATTCTTCCTTGGCTGCAGTTCAATTTTCGATTATGTAGAATGAAAAAAAAAAGAATTTGGTGGCTTTCTTGTATATTTGTGACAGGTTCTGGTTTTCATTTCCTCACACGCTGTTTTGTAGTCTTTGGGCCGTTTTTCCTGGAAGACTGTCCATTATTTTACGTTGTGTCTACGGAGACGTTCGATCAGGACGTTGAAAAGTACTTTCCATCAATGTTATATATTCTTCAATAAATCTTGCGATACGCTTTTTCGTACATATTCTGACATCCACTATTGTTCCCTGTATCACCTCCTATATATCAATTGAAACATCTTCGATATAACCATATCCATACAATGGTCATATCTGCTCTCACCCGAGAAGAAGCAATTCAAAAGGTTAAACAAATAATTGTTTCATTCAATAAATGGTGTGATCGAAATGGGTTGGTCCTGAATCTAGAAAAAACAATAGTTATCCAATTCTCATACGGCGGCAGTAGAATGGAACAAAGACATATCGAAATAAAATTGGGAGACAAAAATATATTGATAAAGGCATTGGGAACTACACGATTTCTTGGAACACTTATTGACAGTCACCTTAATTTTAAAGAACACGCAGAAAATATCTGTAAACAATTAAACAAAGCATACTTCATGTTGCATTCCCTTAAAAACGACATGTCAACAAAATCCCTTATTGAAATTTATTATGCTCAAGTTTATTCTATACTGAGTCAAAACATAATCATCTGGGGTCAAGCCTCAGAATGCTCTCGCATATTTACCATGCAAAAGCGCATCCTCAGACTTATCTTTAGTATGGGCTATAGAGACAGCTGTCGCAACATATTTAGAAACAACAGTATTTTAACCCTTTCGTCAATTTATGTATACAAACTCGTCTTTCATTTTTGGCAAAACAAATAAATTGCTGAAAAGCAGTGATATACATGGCTATAATACTCGAAATGCCCAGAACTTACATCAACCATACTGCAATCATACCAACTACAAGAAATCACCTGTCTATGCTGGTTCCTTCATTTATAATAAATTACCCCAATGTTTCAAAAATCACGGATCACTAAAAAGTTTTCAAACAGATCTAAAGCGATATTTGGTTAATAACGTGTCCTATTCAATATACGAATTCTTGGAACATGTGTCCAGCAGCTGATATATTGGATTTCTCTTGAATATTTTATTTATGTCAATTTTAATGTCATGTTATTGTCATGTTAACGTTATTTTCTGTTTTTTTTTTGTTGTATTGTACTATATACACCAATTTCATTTATTTTTCAACTGACGTACCTTATTCATTTTATATGTCAACGAAAAGTCAATAAAGATTATTATTATTATTATTATTACCATATCCAAAATCTACTGTTTTCATGATGTTTTGAAAATTATTTTTTCTTTCCTCGCATTGTCCTTACGCGACACCCTGTATAGACTGCAATTTTTGGTAAACGGTGCTGTAAAGACACAAGACCTAAAGAAGAATTGCTAAAAAATGCTACAAAGAATGCCACAATTTCGAAAAGGCATAAAGTTGCAAATTCCCCAATTTGCCTACTTTAAGCAATTTTTTTCTCAAAAACTGTCCATTATTTTCCGTTGTGACCATGGAGACTTTTGATCAGGACATTGGAAAGTTCATCTTACCAAAAAATCAGTAGAATTCACCGAGAGCCATTTCCCATAAGGTTTGTGCGCGGTCCTTTGTCTTCTATATCCCAAGGAACAATAATTAGTAGAATAGAAAAGCAGTTTCGCGAGCTTCGACATATGAGGTAGATGAAAAAGCAGCTGCTAATGCAAAAATAAGTAATGACATACCAAGTTAGATTTTCTACTCCCACATACGTCTAGTCGACTGGCAGCCCCAATGTTCGATGTTAGCCATTCATCGATTTTTCGAACATTAAAATAATATAAAATGCACCCCTATAAAATTATACCAACTCAGGAGCTCATGGAAGACCATTTTGACGATTTTGATAGGAAAATTTATTTATGTGAACAAACGATGGCAATGTTAAATAACAATGTGATCCAATTTGTTTACTGATTAGAGCCCCTTTACAATTCATGGTCATGCTAATCGTCGAAATTGTCACTATTGGTCTAGGGACAATCCTCACACAATTTCTCACCATGAAAAGGTTAATGTTTGGACAGGAATCGTTGTGGATCATATCACAGGTCCCTTTTTCATTGATGGTAATTTAAATGGCGATAATTATTTAGCACTACTCCAAAATAATGTCGTGCGAACTTTGACAACCTTATATCCGATTCAGCAAACCTACAAACCCCAGCGAATACG
The DNA here is from genome assembly GCA_944452925.2 of Chrysolina oricalcia. Taxonomy (NCBI): domain Eukaryota; kingdom Metazoa; phylum Arthropoda; class Insecta; order Coleoptera; family Chrysomelidae; genus Chrysolina; species Chrysolina oricalcia. The sequence goes on along the minus strand of OX101823.2, from coordinate 21,189,159 downwards.
GTATGGTTTCAGCAAAATGGAGCACTGCCCCATAACCAAATTGATGTCTGGCAGTAGGTACCTCCCTCGACCGCATATTTCCAAATCGGTGGATAGGGAGGCGGACATCGATGGAATGGCCAGCACGATCCCCTGATCTGACCTCATTAGACTTCCTCTTAAGGGGATATGTCCAACACCTTGACTTAGCTGACTTGAGAAGACGAATAACGCTTGCCATTAGACCGGTCACACCTGTGATGTTGAGTAACGTCAGAAGAAATTTTTATTCGCGACGAGCCTTTTGAACATCTTCTACATTGACATTTATTGTTTTTTTTACATCATCAATAATTCAAAAGTACCTATTTCTAATTAGTATTAGCGTGTGTTGTAGCGAATTTCTGTGATCGAATGATTTTCTATTTTTAATGTTAATTTTTGCAATAAATCTGAAAACTCTTGATATTTCCGAAACAGTTAAAGATTGCTATACACACGAATTATGTTTAGAAATGTCTGAAGAGTCCAAAGATTGATCAGAATACAGGGTGTAGCAATTGAAATAAGAAAGTTGGCATTAGCCGCTGTTACATGATACATACTATATAGAAAATTTTGTTGAAAAAATGCGGTTCTAAAAATGCCAATCGAAGTGTCCAAGCGTTTTTTCGAAAACGCCCTCGTTTATTCATTATCGAATTTAGTCCATTTGGCTGATAGACACCACATGTATTGTTTATTTTTAAGAAGTCCAATTTATATCTACTTTCCTTCTGTTTCCTGAGCCTAACAGAATTTTTATTATCGTGGAAACAAGATGATAAAAAATCATCACTTTTAAAGAAATCTGCATTGTTCACAATGAGCTTGCTTGTCAAGAAAGAAACAAGGTGTCCTGACCTACCAGGGACCTTATTCTCATACCGTGACATATTTTGTCGCATGCAAGATATGCTCTTTGTCGAACGAAATCTGAATATTCTTTTTCTCAAATGTCGCGCATTCGCAAAATTTTGATAGACAAATTGTAGAATGGTCTAAGGCAGTCGACAATCTATGTCGAATGCGAGAATTTCATAAGATGCGAAATTTATAGGTTGGGTCCAATAGTGTATAGTATATGTCAAAACATTCTTTGATACTTTTTCAGAGTTTTTGGAGTGGGAGAATGGCATCTTCAGTATTAGCTATAGAAAATTTAGAAAATCAGGAAATGTATCAGCGGCTTCGAGAGAGACGAGTGCTTTTACATTCTCATCTCAGAAAAATGTATTAAAACGTTCAGATTAACTAAAGAATTCTCCGATAGAAGAGGCTCATTTTCTTTTTTCGTGCATTACATTTTTGAAAGTATGCTTTTGATTGTGGGTGCAATTTTTTTTTTTGGCTTCACTTTCCATGTTTCTACTTAATTTATCCTGATGTAATCTTACTTCCAAAAGCAAATGTCATTTTGTTTGTTATTATCATTAATGATTTACAAGAGAAGGGGCACAGAACACGATCTAACATACAAAATTCGGTGTTGCCAGCTCATGTTATTCCACAAAATTTATCTCATGCGACATATATGTCGAACCCATTTGAGAATACCACATGCCAATGTAGTGCGACAATTTCCATCGACATATGTAGAATGCGACAAATCTCACTCGACATTCGAGAATAGGCCGCCAGGACGGCACTCATTGCCATAATCCTATACAATAGGAAAAATTCTGTTAAAAATTCATCAGAGAACAACTACTTTCCTAGCTAACACCACGACGAACGTTGAATTACATGTAGAGTTCCGACAAGGCTATCTCCGCAATTGCTAGTTGCATGGAAATGTTAATTGAAACATTTGGACCACCTATAGATCAATTTCTGGGTTTTGCCCTCATCAGTATAGGGTGGGTCTCTGCAGACTATAACTATTTTCTGCAACATGTCAAGACAAAAGCTAAGACCGCGCTCGTAGTGTAGCGCCCACTAACCAATGAGCGCCATCTCAACTTCAACCCCTCAAACAAAGCAATACCCAAAGGTGCGTGTTTACCACTAATACAAATAAAGAAATCTGCATAGTTCACTATGAGCTTGTCAAGAAAGAAACAACGTGTCCTCTCCTACCAGAACGGCGCTCATTACCATAACCCTATACAATAAGACAAATTGGGTGTAAGATTTTGTCTTGACATGGATAGGTAATTGAACCATTTGTTGCAGACATTAGTTATTGTCTGCAGAGACCTACTCTATACTGATGAGGGCAAAACCTAGAAATCGATCTATAGGTGGTCCAAATGTTTCAATTAAAATTTCCATGTAATTTGCGATGATAGCCCTGTAGGAACTCTGTACGGTAATTCAAGTTCGTCGTGAGTTAGGTGCAAAATTTAGGAAAGGAGAGCAGTGAATGTGCAATGATGTTTCACGCCACTAACATACCCAGTAGCTCAGTAGGCGTGGATTCGACAATAAAAATAGATTTCGATAAGATTGAAATATGGGGTTAATTTTCCGGATTGCCACGTATTTATCGCCAGTGAAAAATCCGAAACCACCCTGATGGAATGGGACAACCCACTGCACTAATATTACTAAAATATTAAACAATAGATACCTGTTAATGGTATAGAAATAATGTATAAATATATAGAGGTTTTGTCTTCCCTTACGCTTGGATAACTTGGACCAGAATAAAAGAAATAGTCACGTCCCTTACTAATAAAATATATTGATCTATGTTACACCCTATATGTGCACAGTTCAGCTCACCATACAAAAGAAAATGAAATTAATGTAATTATGGTACCACCAAGATAAATTCAAGTGAATGCTGTGATTGAGAGTATGGTATCGTTTGAATATATCAATATGAAACCTCCAATGAGGGCTATGCCTGTGAGGTCACGATGATAGCTTACAATTATGGATACTTTTGCCTTAGGGGCGTCTTATTCTAAACTTATCTGATACTAGGTAGATATTCTCAAGCATGCCAGTTCACCACATATTGTGGTTGTAGTTCATAAGTGCCTTGGTGTATACAGGTGCACAGTGGGTACGACACAGTCAATTAAAGTACATGTGCAGCTGGGACGAATACCATCAACAAAGAACACCAACGATGGGGACGAACAGCGAAGGAATGCGGAACAACAGATACACAGCAGGACAACCACAGTTGAGTAGGAACAATCACAGCAGTGGAACAGTGGAAAGACAACCGTGGAACAACGAAACAGTAGAAATAGTGGAGCAATAAAACCGTAGTGGAGCACTAGCAACAGCGAAGCAGTAGCAAGCAGAGTAGTAGCAAGCGAAGCAGTATCAAGCGGAGCAGTAGCAAGCGGAGCGGTAGCAAGCAGTAGCCGCAGAGGAGCACCCTAGAATAAACAATACCAGTCTGACTTCTGATTACACTTGTATGGGGCCATAAGTAGAGCCCAAATGCAAATACTATCCTCTATTAAGTGGGAGGGTTCTGATGACAGCTTTGATGGTCTGTTTCTCGTTCCAGTGGTTTTACACAATGATGAAATGACTTATAACCTCCAAAATCCGCAAAGCGAATGGAGATTTCTCAAAAATATATAGCGTCAAAAATCGCAAACAATATGAGAAACTCTCCAGATATGAATTTTCCCAAGATCCATCAACGATGATCAAACTTTAATTGAAAATCTTCAAAATAGGTCAGTCACTCATCACGATCAAATAATGAAACGGAAAATATGTCTCAGACGTCAAAGTCAAACCTGTCACTATCTGACAAGGCGCTTTCTTGTTCGTTAGTGTTCGGTGGGATCAGTCCAGGAACTACCTAGAGCTCCTTGGAGCTATGGAAAGAACACCTTAATATTCAGTGTTGCCAACTGAACCAAGACGAATACGCCAGCCTCTCAATCTCAGAACCAAACACAAACAAGGTCATACCGCAAAATAGAACAACTGATAACTGTCATTAGCTTAAGGCCGGTTCATGTCCGCTCGAACTAGTACGGCAAAGGTAAGTACTAACGTTCGGAACAAGCTATACATGACAACGATCAAGTTGTCATTTTGATACAGTGGCGTGCAGAGTAGAAAGTGTATATCAATGACAGAGAATTTCTGATGTTATTGTATTAAAACAGAAAGGGTTTTCTAGTGCAAAATAAACCAGTAACACGTGGCATTAGCAACGAAAGTAGTTGTTTTCTGATGGATTTTTGCCCCAAATTTTTCATATTGTATAGGATTATGGCAATGAGCGCCTTCCTGGTAGGGCAAAATATCACATTTGACTCAAACTATAGCTAAATAAGATAATAAATTAATTTTCATTTTGTGATATACTATACATTGTTTGTACCTACTCTAGATACAATTACATTATCATGTGACAGACCAATGCTCAATATAAAAACTGGCTGTGAGAAATATTCAATTAAGTATCCGAGCAGCGTTTATTCCAGTATCATTCCAAGAAGGTTTCACAATTTGTGTTCGATTTATTTCCACCTGCCTGACAAAAACAGTAGAAGAAAAAACATAATTGATGATTCCACTCATAGTGTGGTAGTTTGCTGCAATTAGTTTATTTAATTGAGCAACGAAAAGTGTTGAAGTTTCTACGGTTCGTTGATTTATGTGTACAAGTTCGACGCGGGTGTTCTTATACTATAAAAAACCTTTTATTTTATTCTGGTTGACGATGGCATGAGTAATGTACAGCAAATTACTTTAATATCTGAGCTTTTCGTGTTTCATTCTTCTGTGTAATCACAACATTACGACATTTTCACTAGTACGACAATCGATAGAGCATGAAATGAGTGATTTTTTATCAAAAATACTAGTAGGAAACCTACTGTGCCATCAGATGGAAGACAGTCCGTAGTTATAAAAATAATAATAATAATAATAATGTTTATTCATCATCAATCAATCAATAAGACATACATAGTTATGAGAACAAACAACGAATCCACTAAGGCAAAGCCAGGGCGTGGATTGTAGACATGTAGGTAAACAAACTTGTACTGTTACATTATAGATAGGATAAATAGCTTATTATATTTATAAAAAGTATAGATAAGTTTGATGTTACAACAATAAGGTGAAGGCAATAAAATACAATATAATTCAATAATGAAATTAGTAATACAGTTGGGAAATATTTTAAATGAATCAATTAAGTGAAAAAATTGAGATATCCAAATATTGGATCAATTAATCTGTGAATAGCAAATCTATCCAGACTAAAGAGATAGCATCTAGTTTTTTCTTAAATGTATACATAGTTGGCGCTTCTCTTGTTTCCAGTGGAAAAAAGTTATAGAGCCTATTTGCTAGGTAAGTGAAGGTGCGTTGGGTGATTGTCTTTGAGGAATATATTGTGGTGAGAGGTGCTTTAGCTTTATGTCTTGTATTATGGGTGTGATCTACATAATTAAGAATCATTCGATTTTTATACTGTTCATTGACAATCTTGAAAAAATATAGTTGTCTCATATCAAAGCATTTTTGCCTCATCAAATAGTAATTTTGATGCGTATTTAACTGGTTTGCGGTAAATAATGTTTAGGTACTTTTTCTGCAATACATCTAGTTTTTTCAAATGTGTTGATGCCATCCCACCCCAGTTGAGAATTCCATATGTTAGTCGCGATTCAATAAGTGCGTAGTAAATAATTCTCATCTGGGCGATGTCGAGTTATATTCTGCTGTAAATTGAACTCGCAAACTGTCATTCATTAATTTGTTATAAATATTTAAATACAAAAAAATTTGATCTTTTAGTGTTTCGGTTATAAAATGAAAACTAATACAGCAATATGGTTGCTCCAATCATAAAAATTGTAAATAAGAACATAATGAGATTTTTTACGACCCGCTCGGATCATTAGTAACAGTGAAAAACCAGCAAAACCGGAAAAATTTGCGTTTTTTTTTTTTAAATTCCTAACTGCCATTTTTTCAAGTTGTAGGGTTGGCCCTTCTCTCGAAAGTATTATATCATGTCGCACGCGTATTTCTAAAGTTACAAAACTCAGAAATCGCAATTTTTGAGTTAACAGCAGAAATAACTTCGATAGACTCCACTTTATAAAGTATCAAAAGTGTACTAATTATACTGCTTAAGATTCGGAAGTAATTACACACGTGCATCAAAATTACCGATAATTATCCATGAAAGCATGTTTTGTCTAAAAACTGCATGAGTTTATTTTCATATTTTGTCGAAAGAGCCTTCCTTCGGAGTCAGGCTCTTTCGACAAAATATGAAAATAACCAAATGCAGTTTTTCACTGACTGAATTTTCGCGATAAGTCTGTCGATTCATTTCTGAACGAAACTGAATCACTTCGAGAAAACACCACGAGTCCGATACAATTCAGTTGAGTTCAGAAATAAAAGACAGACTTATGAGATGAATTCAAATACGAGTGGAATTCAATTAGACTATTTCACGAAGCATTAAAAGTATTATTATAAACATGAACAATCAATTCAGCATAACCATAATCAACCAACTATAATCATGCACAAAAAATGTATTATAACCATCAATAATTTATTATATAGTTACGATACAACTCATTTTGACGTTTTCGCCTACAATTATGATCTGTCATAATGTCAAACTTTGCTTTGTCATCTATGGTTACATCGCTGAAAACACCAACGCTGACAGACCAATCAGAATTGAGAGACAGCTGATGTTTTCGCGATAATACAAGTTGTTTTAGATTTGTGATTGGTCAGATTACGTGAATTCCTTGAGAAGAGTGGAATAGTCAGGTTTATTTTGATGCACGAGTGTAATTCGGTAAAATATTTCCGGAGTTAAAAGAAAAATGTGCTGCTGTTTCACTTTCAACTACATTTTCCTCAGTTGATTGTATGGACCACTCACCAAAACGCGACATTTTTTTCACTTTTTGAAGTATATCTGACATTATCAGTATTGTCAGTCAGTGTTGTTATTATTGATGTCATGTCGACGGGATGTTTTCGTAGTGCAATAATATCTCCGCAGTGCAATTACCTTTAAATAAGCATGCTGAATATATGATTAAGAAAATATCTAGAAAACTTTTTTTCTTCTCAAGAGTTTCCAAATGTCTAAGTAATTATGCCAAAATTACTACATATAACTTTATAATTCGACCACATTTTGATTATTGTGCTACCTTGCTGTATTTAGTCAATCAAAACAAATCGGAGAATGCGAATTATTTAGAAATGTGGCCGATACGTCCCTATACGAAATATGCTGAATACACTGAACTGGCTCTTAGCTTCTAGACTACTATACTATGATTTTTATTTACAAGCTGGAAGGAATTACTACCCCTATACTTTAGGGAGTTTGTTACATTGATTTATGAGATTCATGACCATGATACTCGTAACAGTAACAACCTCTATATAGTAAAAATAAATCTAGCATTAGGCAGGAATAGTTCAATCTTTAAAGTATTAAGAATATAGCAAATTGCCAATTTGTATAAAAAATGCTAATAACATTCATAATTTTAAACAGAATCTTTTGAGTCATATTTGGAGTTGATTTTTACGGTTCTCTTATAATTATATTTACCTACTTGTATTTTAGTGATACTAACAGAATATTAACAGAATTTTGAGTTACTTGATATATATGTATACATTGACTCTTAGCCACTTGGCAGCATTTTACATTATCATCTTTTATGTTTTAGTACTTCTATGTTTACTTCATGTATAATTTTTTGTTGTGTAATTGTGTTTATACATTAGGTTCTTCTACTACTACCGCTGTAATTTTTCGATAATTGAATTCCTCTTATGACAAATTTTATATAGGAGGAAAATATTCGGCGTAATACACATAAAACCAATTTTGAACAATATTCGACCATAGCACAGGTATACTACATTTGGTCCTATGCTTGCTATGATAGATTTGTGCGTTTTCCGAAAAACTAACTTTTTTGAATTGTGTCACTTCAGAAATACATGTACGATGTTTACTTTATGTGTGCATAAAACAGGCACTGTCGGCCATTAGTTTTGTCACGATTGCAATTTAATTTTTTTTGCACTATCTTGCAGCGTGCCTGGATGCTCTAGTGATATAATCTGATTTCAATTTGCCAAACAGATTTTGAAAGTAGAAGTACCTATAGTACCACAAACCATGTTTTCTCATTTTGCTCTACAATGCTGCGAAATAGGTGGAAAATGCTTGCAAACATTACTGAAAACGGCCGAGCCAGTGTAAGCGGTCCAGTAGTAGGAGAGACCGCAAGATGAGAGGAATTCTTCTATAATGAAGGGGTAACGTGATAATACTGTACCGCTCCCATTCAATACAGACTTCAAAATTGTATAACGCTTGCTACATTCATTTCCAGAAAAATGACCTATGTTTACGGAACTACAATTCCAAAACTAGCTGACTTCAACATTTTGTTAACTGTACATCGATTAAACGAAAATAGTGTGATCTTCTGTCCTTGGAGCTCTTTTACTTGAGTCTCACTCAATGTAGTAATGTACCAATATGCATTTGTACATATAATAGGATTTGTGTTGGTTTCAGCGAAAAGTATTTTGGTATGAAACAAATTTAGAAAATATTTGGTGGTTTATTACAGAATTATAGCAGAAATTCAAATTGTCTGTCACCTACTCTGATGCAGACTCACCATCTTCTTATTAAAGTCCTTTTTAGCGCCCGCGAATATGTTTTCTCGATTATTTCTCGAGAGGCTTCTCGGATGCCAATACGCAACTGTTACAAGGAAGTAATGGGCCGTTTGTAGACCTCTTTCAAGCAACCTAATAAATTGGGTAATTCGTTCTGCAGGAATTCCAAATAATTTTGACCGTTCAAAGTGTCCGACAATTCGTATGGTCCGATCACTTCTCCATTCAGAATACCTTCATTATTATATAACTAATATATTTTTCCAAATCATTCATTAATCTTGGTTCTATTTGAGAAATTTTTCAAATCTAATTAGTATGATAGAACAATATTATACAATATGTTCTGTCCCGTTCTTAATTTAAAAAATACTTCCATGTCGATTATAATGTAGTCATGTCTATGATACGAGGTCTATTCTGTGCTTTCCGTACTCAATTTTACAAATTTCTCTTTCCGTGAGTGTGTTCAGTCTGTTTATTTTTACACTCTAGTACAGTTCCATGCAGAAACGTACCTAATTTCACTTGTCATTGTCAAATTAAATTTCAAATTTCTTCTTCCTCCGTTTTGTTCGTTAGAGCAGCGGCATGTGCTCTCCGCTTTTGAATTATAAATTAAAAATTGTTTATCAATATAGTTGGTGTTTTCAACAAAATTTTAACGAATTAAGATGACTGTGTTCTATTGACATTCCAATAAATTGTTGTTTCAATATGTTTGTAATTTTTACGTATATTTTTATCATATAATGCACACAACCTCGTGGACACTGTAAGTAGTTTGGACTCCACTGATTGCTTCATTTCACTATAATTCAATAACTCTGTAGCTTTCCCTGATTGTTAAAAAAATTGTTTAAGATTATGCTTCCTGCATGCTGCGTGCCCAACAAGGTCCTAGCTTTTTTTTAACTAGTCCAGCAAGGACTACATCTTTCCTAAATCTATATATAAATATACATAGATATAGTAAACCATTAGAAGGCATCACGCTGACGTCATTTGGGAGGCCCATGAAATCAGTCGATCGGGGCATCCTCTACAAATAATGTTCAATGTTCTTGGTACCAGCCGAACACCACGAAACACACACAATTCAGATTTATCAGCCTACTAGATGAAACGTGAGAACCGATATTACCTAGATGTGTCGACGTCGAAGTACTTTCAACAAAATTTCAAATTCAACTGATTTTGAATAAAATTGTATAAGATCATGCTTCCTGCATGCTGCGTACCCAACAAGGTCCTAGCTTTTATCTTAACTAGTCCAGCAAGGACTACCTCTCTCCTAAATCTATATATAAATATACAAAGATACAGTAAACCATTAGAAGGCATCACGCTGACGTCATTTGACAGGCCCATGAAATCAGTCGATCGGGCCATCCTCTACAAATAATGTTCAATGTCCTTGGTACCAGCCGAACACCACGGAACACACACAATTCAGATTGCTCAGCCTACTAGATGAAAACGCGAGAACCGATATTACCTAGATGTGTCGAAGTCGAAGTACTTTCAACAAAATTTCAAATTCAACTGATTTTGAATAAAATTGTATAGTTCGGTAAACATATTTGTACAAGAATATCTTTTCGTTTTCTGGAAAAATTATCATGCGATACAACCTTTTGATATCTGTAAACGACAGGAAATCATTAGGAAAGTTGGCAACTCAGATCGCCTTTATTTTTTTATCTACAGAAGCTCAAACTTTGGCATAAACTCTAGGCAAAACACGAATTCAAAATTGATAATTTTCCTCATAGTACCAAGAATATTATGCAAATAAATCTTGAAATATTTCTTTATTCGTATGGCAGTGGCTATCAAAAAAGTAACAAAGGGTACCATTTTTTTTATTCATAAAATCCCAATCAACTCCTAAATCGTAGGACTTTAAACACTAAAATATATCTTCTGAACGGTTATACTGTCCCCTATTCGCAATGGGAAGGTTATCCGTTATTTACGGGACATTATGTATAACTAAATATACAAAAATTAAAAAATATCCACTTATTTTAGTTTAGTAAAACTATTGTTTAGAATATTCTATTTTACACTTGAAACTTATGTTTACTGAAATAGGTGGAACATTCTATTTTCTTAATTATTATTAACCTTCAAGTGTTATAGCTACAGGAATAAGGTATCTTAACGGTATTTAAAAAAAGGAAAATTAGTTCAATGAAACTAAAGCAAGAATTACTTAAAATTATTCAATTCAACAGTTATAACCTAAGTTACCCAGGAGCACCTTATATTGGATGAATCGTGGTTTCAAATTGTGCCAATATACAGTGACCACCAAAAAGTAGGTACCATATGGGACAAAAGTTTATTGTCAGAGTTTTGGAAAAATATTTCTGGGGAAAAGTTTGTGAATGTCCGATAACCTGAAAATCGATTTTGACACATGTCACGTGACCACTAGTATGGCGGCAAAGTGGAAAAAAATACCATGAAGGGGCCAGAGCTGCAGTAAGATCGAGCGAAATATCGAATAAAGTTATGAGAAAAAGGTGATTGGAATTTAATCCATACTCGCAGAGTTTCAAGCAATAAATCAGAAAAATTTGAAATTGCTATTTTTTTTGAGGATTTTCCGATCTCTTTAAAAAATCAATGTTTTCTGAATGGCTTCACTGTAGTGAAACATTTGTATTTTGATGAAAATGATAAAACTGTCTCATTTTCCAAAAGCAACAGATGGCACTAAATTGTGAACATTGGTTTTTTTCAGAACCCTCGCTGTTACATTGGTTAGTATCTAACAATGATGCATGATCGTTTCACTTTGCACATAAATTTTAAAATGCCATAATCGCAATCATATTTGGGGCTCTTTTTAGGGTAAAAGAGTCAATTGATAACTCAAAAAACGGTTAGTCGTATCGATTATAAACAAGGACAGTATTCTAGAGGACGTTCTCTTCTAGGTACGTGCTGTAATGGAAATTGAAATTTCAATCCACTGTTTCACAAAAAAAATCTCAAAACTACCCTAAAAATGCAGTTACTTTGAAGCAATTTTTTGGGTAGGTGAACAGATAATTACAAAAAAAAACATTACAGCACGTACATAGATCAACGTTTTACCTTTCTTTTGATACCAAATTCATTTAGATTGGAAAAAGATTGCTTAAAATTTTAAGGAAGAGAAATAACATTGCAGCTACCTCGATTACATGTGAAAAGCCTCGTGAGGTGCTGATGCCGCAGACGTAGGTACATAGAATCGAACGTCCTCTAGAAGCCTGTCCTTGTTTGAAATGACACGACGAACTGTTTTTGAGTTATCAATTGACTGTTTTACCCTAAAAAGTGACCCCAAATATGATCGCGCTCATGGCCACTTGGACTCTTCAATTTGACGCAATATTTTCAAGTTTATATGTAAAGTGAAACGCTCATGCACGTTTATCATCGAAATTTGATTATAATCAGGGAACCAAAAAGTTTCAGTTATATCAACAAAATAGTCTTGGAATTTTGATATAACTGTTAGATACGGACCAATGTAACAGCATGTGGGTTCTGACAAAAACCATATTTTTCTTTTAGTGCCATCTGTGGCGTAAAAAATGAGAAAGTTTTTTTATTATCATCAAAATACAAATGTTCCACTACAGTCAGCAATTCAGAAAAAAAACTTTGATTTTTGTAAATCGATCGGAAAATAATTAAATAAATTGCAATTTAAAATGTTTCCGATTTATTGTTTGAAACTGCAGGTGAGTACAAAATTAAATTCCAAGCAACTATTTCGAATTACTATTTTCGATATCTTGCCATCTTACCCCACTTTTGGCCTCTTCATCGATAAAACAAAATTGTCTACATATTATTCCCAAGATCTAGAATGAATACTGCACTCACTATTTTCCTCTCATATCGTTTCTAGGGATAAAAGGAAATGTTATATTTCCAATTTTGATAGCACATTGGATGAACATCATTTCAGGAATATTCAAGAAATTAAATCGACACATGTTAATTGAAATTATCACGATAACCTCATGCTAATATTGAAATTGATACTATATTACAAAGAATAGCTATTACCAATATTGAATTTTGAATATTGGCCCAATATTCAATAAACCGTATTAAAATATAATGTGATCAAACCTAGATAAAAAATCACTAGGTGGCTCAAGATACCGAACGTCTTCTTGAACTTAAGAAAAAATATCACATACTTCTCACAAGTTTTTCTCAAGTCAGTTTACTCATTGGTTATACTGGTTATACTGGTTATGGCGACCAAAAGACAGACTCTGATATGAAGTTTGAATATTTTTCCAATATTTTCCTAATATTGTACCAGCAATATTGTACCAATATCGCTGAATATGTTGAGGTCAATATTTCTAAGAGAATATTTCGCCAATATTATTAAAGTAATATTGGACAAATTTGATAAGACTTTTCTTTAAGCAAAATATTTTCAGTAATAATATAGGTACCTGCAGAATTTTCGAAAAATACTTTTCGCTCATGTCACAAAAATTGTGTTGCTTAGAAACACCACGGCAGCTTGCTCGATTGGTATTTCGTACAGCAGCACAGTTTTATTGCTAAATGTTCAAATTTTTTTGTCGCCAATATATCGTTTCCAATATTTTGCCAATATGTTCACAGTATTGTTCCAATTTTCCTTCTAAATAGGAACGTGCTACTTAGGTATATATATATATATATATATATATATATATATAAAATAGGTGAAACGTTGTTATTTTGGATTATATAGGTATCTTGAAGTGTTATATCTGCCCCTACATCAATTTTTGAGTGAAAAATCAAATCTCTTCTATGTGGCATTATTTTAACATGAATATTTTCACTTGTTAATGTCGCCAAGGGTGTCTTAGAGAAAGACAATTTCCGGAAATATTTTGTGTTTCTATGATTGGCTCATAAATGTAGGTGTGACATTGTTCTGAGGTATCTAAAATTTGATGTAAAGACCTTTTCAAATTACATATTAATTGGTATTCTCCAATTCATTCAATTCATAAGTACCTACAGTCAAAAACAAAAGTGTTTCAGTTTGTACCAAACAATTGAACGAAGAAAAGAGCAAACGAAAACACACGCGGGAAACATTTACATACACTTTACGGAAATATCCGGAAATCCGATTACCGACCGGAACCGCGCAAACAATGGGTACCTCTCGACCGGAGCACCCCACCCATCAGACGTCATGCGTGAAAAGTTGAAACGTCCAATGCGATTGGGCGTGAATAAAACTCAAGCTTACTGTGCCGTAATTAGAGTAGGCGTCGTACCACCTACTGTGATCATTCCATCGCGCGGCTATCACAATCTTTCATAATTAATTCTTGTTTAATGACTCAATAGTAATTTGAATTCGAGACTTTATGATGTTTCATAATGGTGAAGGAGAGATATCAATCATGAAAATTTAATTTTGTTGGGGTATAGTTGAATGTTTTCACCAGAGAAAATATAAACATGATATAAAGTAGCAGATCTCTGAATATAGAGCACGAACTTGCAATAAGGTACCAAAATTGCAGAGATTTGAATTCAAAAACGCATACTATAGCTATACTTTGATTATTATGTAAACAGACAAAATAACTGAACTTGTATCCCGATTAAACATGTTTGTTAATTTCTGTGATTTTGTTCAATGTGCCATGGTGGCCGTGCTGGTACAGTGTTCGCCTTTGGTGCAGAGGGGCGAGGGTTCAAATCCCCGCATGGTCATTGGTCTCGTGCATGGCATCACACGTTGAAAGGTAAGGGCTGCGTCTTCCCTAGCTCACACAAGTCTCTCGAAGACTTCCGAGGGTTACGCGTAGGGGTGCAATCGGTTGACGGTAATAACAATTTTAACAACAACAAACAAATGTATCTAATACTGTTCTCAATCATAACACTCTTTTGCTGGATCTAGTACTACTGCCTTCCTCTGTCGATTATGAAATGCTGCCTGATACAGATCCATTAGTATCTATACACATTCACCACCCTGGACTTATAATCAACATAAAATTGTATTATAATCGAGAAAATGTATTTACAGCCGATGTGAAATGTCACAATTTTGAGCGCATCAAATTTCAGTTATTTTTTGATCAGATGAATAGGTAATATAGAATGGAACTTTTTGGAAAATTTCACAGACATAACCATGACTGTAAATATGTCCCAACAAACTCTAGAGGCTGTCATAAACGAATTATTATCTCTCTATGCAAATTACTATATATCTAATAGTAAATATTCATTTTAGTATTCGAAAACTATTAAAAAACAAACAAAAAATGAAGTAATTACTACAAAATGTGGACGCCTAGTCTATGTTGAGCGATACATACGTTATAGGAAAATTGTAAAGTCAAATATCAGAGATGATTATAAAAACTTCTTGAAGATTCTGAAGAAAGTATAAAAACTGACCCACGCAGATTTCAATCGTTCATCAATAGTAAATCTGACAAAAGACAGGACAACTGTATTAGATTAATGAAACTTCATCAAGCCCAACTCATATTGTCAACGGATTTGCAATTTTTTTCGGTAGTGTATATACTGGACCCTCCGATAATCTGGTTGACTCATATGACGAACAAGATAATGCTGGAACACAATTCAACATCGAAAAAAATCATCATTGTTTAACTGAAAAACGCATCCATTTTTTTAAATAAACCGTCTCCTGGACCAGCCAACTTTCCAATGAATTTTGTGAAAAAAAAACATACTGAACAATTTTCCATTCCTTTATATGCATTTTGTACAATTTGAAGTTCAAAACCGAAACGTTTTTCCAATATTTGGAACGGTTCGCGACTGTATGCCGAGTGCTCAAATCCAGAAACAGAAATAATTTCATTCTAAATTATTTGAAATTATTATTTCAAAGAAAAATTATAATCATGTTCGTCATATGATATCTCAGTATCAGCATAATGATTGAATAGTTATTTCCGTCAACCGATTGCATCCCTACGCGCAAACCTCAGAAGTATTCGAGAGACTTGTGTGAGCTAGGGAAGACACAGCCCATACCTTTCAACGAGTGATGCAATGCACATGACCGATTATCATGCGGGAATATGAACCCTCGACTCGCTTCGAAATAATAGTACAACCTCCAATTTATGTATTTTACCAGAGTTCATATTTAGTTCTCTAAATAAAAAAAGCAAGTTGATTTGGTTAACACGGATTTTCGCAAAGCCTTCGAAAAAATTCCTCATTAACAATTTGTCTAGTAGGACAAATTGAAAAGATTGTGTTTCCTCGAATATACAACGTTTATTGAAATAATTTTCAATCAACAAATAATTATTTGTGGAATATGGGAGAGTTAAATCTCTCAAGTTTATCTCAACGCCGGGAGTACCGCAAAAATCAAATTTAGGACCCCGTTTATTTCTTTCATTTGTCAATGATACATGTGACTCTTCAAAATCAAAAACTCTCTCGTAACAGTGCTTTTCTTTAATTTACTTTAATAATAATAATAATGGGGCCAGGTAGCCGAGTGGTTAAAGCGACATTGTTTCAATAACTTTCGGCTGCCAGTCAAAGGTTCAAACCCTAGCGACTGCAGAACTTTTTCTGATGGCCCGAGAAAGTTCTAGGAATCGCACGTAAAAAGGTAAGACCTCGTTAATCCTTAGCTAGCACAAGTTTCGACTCCTGAGGGCTGCCGTTCGTAAGGGGATGACAGCTGGTTAACGGAGAAAACAAACAATTTTTTTTTTTTTTAATAAACGGGTCAACTCAAAAAATTCCAATCACGTTTTCCGAGAAACTCATACTCAATATCCAGAAAAAATTAACGTTTGGGCAGAAATATTGGGAAACCATATTGTAGGACCTCTATTAATCGAACAAAATTCAGCCGGCTAACTATTTTTGAATATAGTGGAAACTACTGTTGACCCTCTAGTCACCGAAATTGTCGAAGCGAATCCTAATGAATTCGATATGGATATTGTATTCCAACAAGATAGAGCACTACCACATAACTCCAGACAAGTAGGAAACTATTTGGATAATACTTTCCCCGATCGTTAAATTGGCCGTCGAGGTCCTAAGGAATGGCCAGCTAGCTCGCCAGATTTGACACTTTTAGACTTTTTTTATGGGGCTAGTTGAAGCAAAAGGTGTACGAAACTGAACCTGCTTCAATATTGGATATACGGCAGAGAATAATAAATATTTGTAGAAATATCAACGTTACAGTGTTCGAAAATGTTCGGCGTGAAATATCGGATAGGCTGTTCCTATGTCAAGCAGTTTAAGGCAACTATTTCGAGCATCTTCTGAACTGAACTAAGCTTATTTCCTCAAATTATGAAGTTAAACGTCGATGTATTTAGACAATTATTAAATGGTTTGCCATTTTGTTGTAGTTGAAGTTATTAACTTTATATTCTAGGGTTGTGAAGTATTCGCCAGGAGCATCCAAAGGATGTGTCATAAGACCCCCTTTTTCATTAAATTTATTTCCCAGATGGCGTCCAGTCGCCACCTTGAAAGTTTCATCTGTAAATTTTACTCCAAAATATAGTATTCCCCATTCAAAGAATAAAAGGGGGAAGGACATTGAAGTGAAGTTAATGATGCTTGAGGTTGTGAACTTTTACTAGAAGATTTTGTAACTCTGAATAACTGGTGTGTGGACAACAACTTACTATTGAATGCCGCTAAGTGTGAAGTAATGACTTTTTTCCGCAAAAACATTGCCCTCACTTTTGAGTAAAGGGTGGCCAATCAACAGCTATTATGGGTCTCAGAATGCAAAGATTCAGTTGTTATGTTCGACGAAAACCTCACTTTTGAAAACCGTATCAACACTAGCAATTTAAGTTTTCTTAGGAATTTCATGCAAGCTTTTGATGCACTACGTGATGTTTACTACTCAATGGACAGAAGTAAGTTGGAATATTGTAGCATCATATGAGATCCTCACTATACGAAATACGCAGATGCATTGAAAGCTGTTCAGAAAAAGTTTTTAGAATTTTCTTTTTTTAAAGAAACACGCACATATAAAAATTACTTCTCAACTTTACAATTTCAAAAGTATTGAATCAATTGTCTTGAATTGATAGAATATCGTTTCTAATCAAGAAAATTTGGTTATTGTGATCAAATCGAAAGTTTTCTTACAAAACTTTGATATTTTTAATATTCTTGAGCAATTTTGTAAGTCAGAGAAAACAATCTTGTATTGAGAGAACTAAAGTATTCTTCAGAATATTTTGTGTATTTCAGTACAAAATATTCAATTTTCTCCTTTCAAGATAATATGATTCTCAAAGTATGCTAATATTATCTTCAGAAAACATATCTGATGATTTAATTTTGAAATTTTTCAAATACTCAAGACAAATAAACATTTCTGCTGGCTGAGAAAACAGGAATATTATTTGGAGTAATCGACTATTCTTCAATCTGGTTGTAATAAAAATTTCGATATTTTCCGATTAATTACTCAACACTGCAACCTATTTTTGACCAGAACTGCATTTGTCATTTCGAAATGAATTTGCGATGGTACGTACTTATTAAAATTATTATAACATGGATTGATCATCAAAAACTTATCAAAATAGTCATTCCTTACAGTACATGGAGAATTTAAAGTTCTAAATAGCATGTAATTTCTTGGATAGAGCAAATGTAATTACTTGGACAAAGAAAACGTAATTTCTTGAACGGAGAAAACGTAATTTCTTGGATAAAGAAAACCTAATACCTTGGACATTAAAAAGCAAATATATTTGATTGAAGGAAATTGCACTGAAAAATAGATTTCTTCGAATAAACACACATTTTATAGATTATATATAACAGAATAAATTTATTAAGATAAAGCAGGTTGCTTTATGATGAAAACTTTTTTGGTTGTGTGCGGTAGCTATCCTTAGAGGGAGTATGATTATAATTTGTTTTCAGAAGAATTCAAAATGAATACCTTGAGAAAACAGA
Source organism: Chrysolina oricalcia (assembly GCA_944452925.2). Lineage (NCBI taxonomy): Eukaryota > Metazoa > Arthropoda > Insecta > Coleoptera > Chrysomelidae > Chrysolina > Chrysolina oricalcia. The sequence continues at coordinate 21,170,514 of OX101823.2, read as the reverse complement.
GAGAGAGAGAGAGAGATTGTAAATGTTGTTTTTTTTTACGCAGAAGCTCCTGAACAATGGCATAGATTCTACAATTCTGTTGTCATCATGGGCCGTGGTAGTCGGCTGGTAGAGCGTTCGCCTCTCAAACATAAGGTCAAGGGTTCAATTCCCAGCATGGTCACCGGTCTCGTGAATGGCATCACATGTTGAAAAGTAAGGGCAGCGTCTCCCTTAGCTTGCATAAGTCTTGGAAGACTCTCTGAGGGTTGCGCGTAGGGGTGCAATAGGTTAACGAAAATAACAATTTTAACAAAAAACAATTTACGATTTAGTGATTTCAGTGTCCTAAGAATCTCTTCTAAGACAAGTACAATCTTTCACTTGGATAAATCCAATTCACGACACCACTATCATTGCTCTCTCTCTTTCTCAATATGTGCAGATGTTACGATAAATTGCAATCTGTCAATGTAGACATATTTTTTATGTCTTTAATAGCATTTAAAAATGAAATTTCAAATATTACTGAACACTGATTTTTTTTATGTTCAGCATATAACCCCATTTATGTTAAATACTCCTGTCATTGGACAATTTGCCTGTTGTATGTATGAAAAAATAAATAAATGTATCTACCTATAATGTTTCTGTACTTCATGCAGGCGTGAAGTATGAGGCGCCGTTTGGGTAAAAAGTGTTTTTGCAAATATATAAAAATTTTTGTCAATATATTTATTAGTTGTGGAAATACTTTCTAATTTGCTTTTTTATATATTTAATTTTGATTAAACACGATAAATTTACGTTTCAAGCGTTGCAAATATATTAAAACGTGAATGCCCATATATTTATAAATTCGATCTATTTTACATCGTCAAGAGATGGCGCAGCCGACGCGATTCAATACACTCTTTAATTTTTTCAGTTCTAAGTTGTTTGACTTTGAATAATCCAATGATTATGCAAAAGAACGAATGAAAAAGTAATATTAGAATATATTCTGGCGACTGCGATATCATTCGACTGCTAAATTCTCGAGAGTGTAATGAATCGCGTAGGTTGCGCCATCTCGTGACTACATGAAATAGATCGAATTTATAAATATATGGGAATTCACATTTTTATATATTTGCAATGCTTGAAACGTAAATATATTGTGTTTGTTCAAAAATAAATATATCGGAAAGCAAAATAAAAAATATTGCCACAACTAAAAAATATATTGACTCAAAATTTTGTATATTTGAAAAAGACCTTTTACCCAAACGGCGCCTCATAGTGAAGTGCCTCAATAGGGAATAAAAAGTCGAGTCTATGTGGCCCTAATTATTTTAAGTTCACTTCTGGAACACACTCTCTCTCTCCCTCTCTCTTTCTCTCTCTCTCTTTTGAAGGTTTTATCAGTTAGACCAAGATAAAACTTGGGACAACTACCACAGGTTTATTTATAGCCTCCACAACTGAACTTAGCAAGCATATATCTATTTTCAGTTCGATTTTCCTAGCGTCCCCTCTTGTTGATTCATTGTCATGTCTTTCAATGTTCTGTTTTTCTTCATTTTCACCAATCACAATTGTTTATTGGGATTCAAGCACTATTCACACTATTTACAAACTATACTGACTAGTTATTTATTTTACTATACATCTTTAATGAATCTTATTTTACATGTTTCCTTCAAATAAAATCAATTTTTCTTGTATTCTCATAAATATTTTTACTTTTCTCACCCCAATCAACTGACATGGTATCTTGTCAAAACTCACAAACTATCTCTTGTATAAAGGGTTATTCGTTATCATATATTTGAAATTCAATAATTGAATTTTGTTTTCTTTCAGAAATTATTGTTCCCGTGATCATTGGATGGTTGCCTGGTTGGATGTTATCATTAAAAAAGTTTATTTGTTCTGGATTCCACTGATAACAGGGCTGTTTCATGTTCCAGAAAGCATTGTCGCTTATCGAACAAAGTTTAACAGTATACAGACATCAATGGTAAGCGTATTAGTTTTGTTTAATATTCAAATTTATTCCTTGCATCAAAATACTTCATTTAAATTTATTTCTTTGGTTCTGTTATATTTTAATAAATTTCTGGTCTTATTAGTGACTTATAAAGTGCGTTCATTGAGGGACAACTGTTAATATAAGAAAACACCCGTTTGCCTATCTGAAGGTAGAATCGCCTCAGCGGGATAGAATTGAAATTGTAACAAACATAATATTTATAATGCTCATGAACTATTAAGCTAGTTATTAATAATTGAAATATGTGGAATAAGTGGGATGATTTCCCACAAGCTTATATTTTTCAAAGTTATTTATTTGTTATTGTTAGCTATTTCAACGTTGACTTGTGATTATTTGTGCGTTGGACCATATTTCAATTCGACTGACCTTCAAGGAATTCCTTCCTATACATTATCCCACCGAATTCTTTGTCCACTTCTCGTTGTTTACCATTCCAATGATCAAATCTATTCATCAACGATATCTCTCCTTAACAATCTCCGTTCTCGAACAATTTCTAAATTCTAATCGTACGGAGTGTTGAAAGACAAATAGCTCTAACGCCACTGCCATTGGTGGGACCGTCACTTATCATAATATGCGTATTCCGATAACGCTATCCAATAAATATCGAGTGACACACCTCTTTCCGAACAGGAAATCGAGTAGTAGCACTGAACTTGAAGGCGGGGTCATTGGTATCGTTAATTGCCAGTGATTGCATCATTAGTGAATCTGATTTCCAGCTGTTCTTCGGATTATATTGGAAATGGCGTATAATCACAAGTGGTTTCTTCGATGGAACTTTGATGCGTCTCAACGGAATTCCGTCGATGGATCTATAGATATGTGCACCTGAACAAACACGAATTCTCTAAAAATTTGGTTAAGTTGGGATATTAAACTTCACCTCAGACTTTACCTTTAAATGCTGGTGTACCGCAGGGTTCCATTCCAATCCATCAGGAGTTATCTCCAAAACAGGAATTATTTTGTGAAACATAATGGAGTTTTCTCAAATGAATATAACATTAATTCTGGAGTGCCACAAGGGTCAAACCTGGGTCCACTACTTTTATATTATTTGTAAACGACCTACCGTCCTGTTTGGAATCTTCAAAGGCTCTTGTCTTTACGGATGAGCATGTGTTCTACAAAGTGTAGCACTTCAGAAAGACATCTATAGGGTACTTGAATGGCGCATTATTAACCAAGTATTTTTCAATAAAAAAATGCCATATGGTCTCATTCACTTTGAAAAAAGACTCAATTACGTTCGATCATCGAATGAACAATATAAGTTTGAAGAGAAAAGAGGAAGCTTATCGAACTTTTGGATTCATTACAAGAAACACAAAGTCATTCAAGAAAGGAAAATTTTATATTAGTTTGGTTAGAGTAAAAGTGGACTTCTATTATTTGGCATTCGCAAACACAGACTTATCGCTATATTGGTATTTTAAAAAGTCTGATACAAACGCAACCATCGATGGTCAGATTTTCGCGAAGTTAGGACTACAGAACTCAGAAAGGATTTCAGGTTGATATCCCTTCAAGACAGGAGAGATGTATTACTAATGTATTTATATAAAATCATAAATAATGGTATAACTTCTATGGAATTACTCAACTTAAAAGACTTCAATGTACCGTCGTATCCCACGAGGTGTCCAGTTCTTTTCAGAATTGGCAAAGTCAGTATGACAAGCACATCTCGAGCACCACTCTTGGCCATGCTTCGAACTGCCAATAATGTTAACGTTACCAATAACTTGGATTTTAGTGTTTCCCCAAGACAGTTCAGAAATACATTATTGAGCCACTTCTTGTAAACCTCTGTTTAAGGTATATAGGTATAGGTGAGCCTCATATATTAAAAATGAATTTTTTTCTTTTGATCTATTCCATGTAATCATGTTTTCATAAATAAATAAAAAGATCACTTCTACTTCACGATAATAATTTATTAGGAATGCATTCCTAGAATATGATTCAACTTTTTTCACCAGACATTTTGAAGGGCCATGCACTTGATCTCTATTTCATATTTCAAGTCGAAATACGCTTCTCTCCACAAATATAAGATAGAAAACAAAAATCCCTTTTTCAAGGATATTGAACTACATCAGACAAACATTTGTGCAACGTTCTTCAAGAAGGAAACTATTGCAACAATAAATAGTATCAGTGATGGACACAGTTTTTTTGGGGTAACCCTAAAAATCTAGATCAACCGTGAACAAGTGTTTAAAACTATTGGTCATCATCATTACGGTGCAGCCGAGTGCAAATTTGTGCAACTATTGGTTGCAGAGTCAAAAATAAACGGATTCAAGAGTGAGTTGGCTTACCGTAACAGTAGTGCATCATGCATTGGGTTGAGATAGGTCGATTCTAATGTTGTCTGTGTTACTTTCCAGGAAACTAAATCAAACTTTGTCGACTATTCGTTTCACACAGAATATTTGATAAGTTTCCTTCCATCTGATCCAGAAATATGAAAATTTATTGAATATTCAGTTGTCTATATAAATAAGATAACCTTTCATCAAGCCCAGTTGAAGTTTTGAAGAAATTAATTTCTTCACGACCCTTACAGAATTGGCCCATTCTCAACTTAAATTTTCCTCTCATGGGATTGAAGAAATATTCCACAAGACTTTAATTAGTATGCAATCCAAGTATAAGTGCGGATCTGAATGGTACTATTATCCTGATAAAGGACCCCGCACGGTTCTTATGGAAAATGGGTCCTAGTCGAATTGGATGAAAATTTAGTATAATGTAGTTTATGATATCCTGATCAAATGTCTCCATGGGCACCAACAGATCTAATGGACAGTTTTTGAGATACAGGGTGTCAAACATGCAGAGAGGGTTGTTACTTAACTTTAGAAAATCAAAAATTATTGTGTTACAAAATGTTAGGGATAACAATTGCAACTTGTTATCGTCGACTCGAGTTATAATGAAAAGTTCTAAGACTCCGTATACAGGTTTATTTATAATTACATAATTTTTTTGTAATTCTTTGAACAAAATCAGTCAAACGCAAAAACTCGTAGGCTTGCAGAATGAGTGAATATCAATTGATTTTGACATTGGTTGATCCGAGGTTACTATTATACAGGGTCACTCAACATTTTCTGTTTTGGTAGAATTTATATAAATTTTTTAAGGAACAAATATATACACATTGCACATAAAGTAGAAAACTAGATATAATATGATCAATATTTGGTGGCTCTTGTCTATTTGTTGCATCTTGTACGGATTACCAGTATTTACGGATTATATTTGTTGTTGGCTTGCATAACCCTAAAAGCGTATGACATTAGCGTTATGTGAAAGGTACCAATACTTCCATGCACCAAATTTACATGTGGTGTATTAACGATTCTGAGCATTTTCTTATTCATGGAGCATTTATGTGTGTATAAACATTCAAATTAATTGTCACTCAAACTACTCTCGTGGTATATTCTCGTCAGAATTTTTGCTATATCTTTGTAAGAACGGCAAGATTTCTCGGTTAATGTAAAGGATGTGCAAATTATCTAATCCTTTCGGAAATATAGCCCCATATTCGACAGATAATGAGTATCTTCATCGCCTGTAAATACCATGTGAGTCACGAGTTATGGGCATTTTGGGAATTTGCACCATCTTGTACAGCAGTTACTCATGTACCAGTGCTCGTGTCAATTCTGTTATCCCAAGCCTTTTACTTGATTTAACTGTTTCAATCCTAGCATCTATTATTATTTTAATTTTAAACTTCAAGAGTTTGTTTTAGATATTTGCCAAAATTCCAAATCAGCATAAGTGCACAAGATGTGACAAATAGACAACACCCACAAAATAATGACCATAATATATTTAGTTTTCTACTTTTTGTTTAATTTGTTCCTAAAAAAAATTAAAGTGAATACACCAAAAAAATAAAATTTTGAGTGGTCCTATATAATAGTGACCTAATATCCCCCAATATCAAAATCGAATGATATTTACTTATTTTGCAGGTCTACGAGTTTTTGCGACTGACGGATTTTGTTCAAGGAATTACATAAAAATTATGTTATTATTAATTACCCTGTATACGGAGTCTTACAAATGTTTATTACAACTCTAGTCGACAATATTAAGATTGCAATTATTCTCCCTAACTTTTTGTAACAAAATTATCGCCACATTATTGATTATCTAAAGGTAAGTAACACCCTCTCTCTGCATGTTTGACACCCTGTATCTCAAAAACTGTCCATTATATCTGTTTGTGCCCATGGAGACATTTGATCAGGATATCATAAACTACATTATACTAAATTTTCAGCCAATTCGACTGGGACCCATTTTCCATAAAAACCGTGGGGGGTCCTTAGAACAGTTTGATGTGGAGCAATGTGATAAAAATATCATGAATTGTATTACCGATACTATTTTTTGAGAGAAGGTACATTGCAATTACTCGACAGATGGCGCTGGGGGAACATCAACTTGAAAATTTCCAAATGGAGAGATCGAAATTGTGAAAATAAGTATTAAAATATTTTAAAAAAAATTAAATGGTTGAAAACAGAATTGAATTAATTCTCTTCTCAACGATGTGTATTTTGACCCACATGCCATTTGAAATTTTTCAATTCACCTATGGGGCAATCGCAATGTCTTTTATTTTAAGAAGTAATATCGGTGATACCATTCAGAATGGTTTTTGTTACATGTTTCTTTGTCAAATCGTTCAAAAGTTACCAGAGGGGGGCTAAAAAAGCCGCACATTATAGGTACCCTACATTTTCGTGAACCGTCAATTTCCATTTGCATTACCTTACATTCTTGCGTTGCCTCACCTTAGCCTTAGAGGTAATCATCAGAATAAAATTACATTTTCGTATACTTTTCTACGTCTATGTATAACTGTCTCAGTTTGATATAACATTCAGTTGAAACTGACAATTATTCCTACATGTTACTTTAACAAACAAATTAAAATAAGTGTCAGTTCAAATAGACAATTACACATGAATGTAGTTTCAAACTGAAAATTACAGATGTGTCAATTCAAACTGACATTTATAAATAATTGTCAGTTTTAACAAATACATCTAATTGTCAGTTTAAACTTCCATTTATGTATAAATGTCAGTTATATCATTATAGTTAAATATTTATTCATACTGACAAATATACACAAATGTCAGTACAGACAATTATACAAAAATGAGAGTTTAAACTGACAATTATGTGTAATTGTCAGTTAAAACTATTGATTATAATTTTATTTGCGTCATGGCCTCTCAGTTCTTTCGACCAAAATCAATGAAAAATAAAGGAACTCACCGTGGTATGTGTTTGTTGTAGACTGATTTTTAGGATTGTATACAGTGACCTCAACACATTTGTTGTTATACTCCACTTTCTTCACAGCAGCACTAAGTTTTATGTCCAGTCCCTCTGCCAATGCCACAGGAACACACGAATAACCATTACGAACTGAAAAGAGGAAGAGAAGAACTATAAGATTTATTTGTGTAATCAATTATTAGGATTCAAGGAAATAATTTTGAAATGACACTGTAGGAGCATAGTTGAGGCAACTAAATAATTAAACACTAAGGTAAAGCACGATTGAATTTCCACAGAATTTATTATACTAGCGACATGTTTCACTACACTGCAACTTTATCAAGCGATTTTGGTATTCTAAAATATTTTTCTTTGGAACCTTACTCAAACACTTTTTCCTAATGCTTATCTTCAATTAGGAAGTTCAGCTGGTATGGGTCACAGAGAGGTGCGTGGAAACGAGGTGGCAGACGGACTTGCCAGATCCGGATCCACAACGCCGTTCTGTGGGCCGGAGCCTGAACTAGGAATCGCAAGAAGCCAAACCTCTTCAGCCCTCGACGAGTGGGCAGAAGAAGGGCTGGATAAACTTTGAAGGGATAACACCGGCTGCAGGCAGTCGAGAGACTTCGTGACCGGCTCCAATAAGTCAAGGACGACATGGATCTTAGGCAGAAACCGCTAAGCACCACGCCTCCTTATAGAAATACTAACAGGACATAACAAGTTTGGCAGACACCTACCACTAATAGGTATAGAAGACAGCCCCACTTGCCGCAAATGCGAAGAAGACGAAGAAACTTCATCTCACTTCCTCGGGGAGTGTGAGGCATACGGGAGGCTAAGATTTGGAACCTTCTGAGTTGAGAAACATACTGACCTTCATTAGTTGGTCACAAAGGTTCGAAAAGGAAAACTAGAAGGATGAATGTAGATGAGTGGAGAACAGGGGATGGCACATAGGGTCCATGTGGGCCTACTTGCCTGGCTGCGGTTGCGGCCTCCCCAAAGAACTACTACTACTACTACTATCTTTAATTACTAGGTCTACACAACCTCTTAATTAAAAACAGTGTATCTGGAAATCAATTACTAACTTTCCTAATTATTATCTAAATCAATAACAGTATGCCTGGACATAGTTAATTACTAAGAGAATATGTTCAACACAAGGAAATTATTGAGGTCTTATTGGTCGTTGCGTAAACAATTGGAATTTTTCAGTTTATCAATTTCTAAAGTTTCTAAATAATTAAGCCTAATACCTTTATTTTCGACATGAAGAATTTCAGTGATGATCTTCTTCTAATATATGATTAGCGTATGTTGAACTTATTTTATTTTTCAAATAACTCGAGTGATGTTCACGTATGCGGTTTTTGAACGATTTACCTGTCTGGCCTACATTTACTTTAGGGCAAGACCCACTATTCAATTTGTAAACTCCTGATTTATGAAATTTCTGTGTCTAATGTTTACTATATTTTATTAACCTTCCCAACGCATTATCTGTTATATACTATACAGTATAGTACTATAGGTAGGATAGGTTGGTAGAAAACTGGACGTTTAATCCTATCTTTCAGAAATGTCAACAACGTCCTATAATACATAGGTAAATAAATTATGTGCATTTGTGAATTACTTCCCACCTTGTGAAAATGTCACTGTTCTTCGATTCTTAATGACCGAAAGCAAATAGTAGATATAGTGATTGATCAACAATGCATAACAATATATCAGCTTGGTTACCCTTAACTTTTCACGGTTTCCTCCAAATTGGACATTGGAAATCTACCCTAAAGTGAACTCAATATAGGTATTAATAATATTTTGGCAATTTCCTTATAGCATTTTTGCGATTCTTATTATTTTAATTAACAGCTTTTCACTCAAAAATCTTGTGCATGTGTTGATTGACATATTCGGCGGCATTTTAGTTGAACATGCAATTATTTTTGATTTCCCTTAAGAATAGATCTTGAGGAACAATGTTGCTTTTTCTCAATTGAAATCTTTCAATATTACAAATGGGGCAAATTTCAGTGAGCAATGGACTTGACTTTCAATCCATTTAATATTGAAAACTTCCAATTGAGGAAGAACATGCGGGTTCTTCTTAAGATCCCTATTTCTTGAAATTGAATAACTGCGAGTTCAACTAAAATTCTGCCATATCTCAATGCCACCTCGTCATTTCTGAATTGAATTATAATAACAAGACAAAATATTTCTCAATGGAAATTTAATACTGTACACGAAGTCCACAAATGTTTCAGTATGAAAGGTGTATCCTTAAATTGAAACTCTGCAGCACTAGATAAGAATTCATCGTCTTCGATAGAAAAGCCATAATTATCATCAATGAAAATCATACAGAGATAAAAAAGATTTCTTCAATCAAAAATATACTTACTATTGAGGGCCAGTTTTTCATGATTGATTTAACCTCCAGATAACTAACTAACAGTTTAGATGGTGAATGACATTCTTTAAATGACGTTGAAAGATCACATTCTAAACTATCAGTTAGTTATCTGGAGTTTAACTGGAACATGAAAAACTGGCCCTGAAAAGAATAATCTTCTGAAAAGAATAATTATTTCTAATTGATGAATATACTCCCATTTCAAACTGATTCAGATGTTTGCTTCTTTACATAAATTGAAATGAATTTGCTTTCAGTGAAAACATTCTAATCTTCATCCTACACTCACATTAACTCATTGTGAAACATAATCCTCTTGACAAAAGAATATAATTGCTTGGTAGATATCACTACCCTTGCCACGTGACACATTCAACCAATGAGCAATCAAAGCAGGTGGCGACACCGCGACCAGTGAATTTGCCTACGAGGTAACAAGTTGATTGAGTTCATCATTGAGGATCAATCAGAATTAATTAGTGATCTACGAAAATATACTGAAGCTATGAATACAGATTGTTTGGAATAAGGAATGGTCCATATTATATATACATGTAATTACTCCAAATCACGAATTTTATTAATTTTGAGTAAATTCAGATGAATGAAAAACATTTACATATTATTTGTATTCGATAGCCAACTGTTGTTTAACTGAGCGTTACTAAGATCGTGAATGATACTTCTATAAAACAAAAATGAAAGATTTTCTACGGGGTAGTTTTCAATATAATCAATTTATAGGTGAAAGAATTCGCCTTCGCGAATTGATTAAGTTATTTATTATTGATGATCTATCAGAATACGAGTTGATCTCTCAAAAAAAAAAATGCAAATGAAAATATATAGTGTTTCACACAAGGAGGGCTCCATTCAATTTGAAAAAGTAGTTACTCTTCTCGAGGATTCAATCATGACTTCGTCCTCAACAGAGAGATGAAGTAATCTCCTATTGACCTAACTACGTCGTAATAACTTATGGTTCGGCTATGGAGGGCGCCAAATAATTAATTCAGTTGCTTTGTAAGATTTAGTAAGCTATAAAATATGCAGTAATTTGTCAGTAACTCAAAGAAATATATCTGATGTTCTGAGGATATTGAGTATATTTTCTTCGACTATATATGTTTGAACTGAATGAACTGAGTTCACTTACCCATCTGAATTCAATCATAGGCACGGAGTTATTGAACTAGCCCTCGATTAAAAAACCCCAAGGAACGTATATTGTTTATAATTTTTGCAGGGCACAAATATTTTTGCTTAAATTGTATTCATATAATTGTATTTATTATGGTATTTGTGATGGTCTGTTTTTCTTAAGATTTTGTTTTTTTCAGCAATAACTTGACAACGCCGCAAAATTTTCGAATAAAGGCGTATGTAATATGTAATAAATGTTATGTAATAATATGTAATATGTAAAACGTTTTGTTCAGTTCAATAGTGAGAAAAATGATGCTTTATGTTGCAACCCTCTTTTCTTTAAAGTTCAATAAAAAGGAGCAATGCAGAAGGCAGCTCTTCGTCGGTAGGCTCAGTTTCCAAAAATTAGACTTTGTTTTTAATAATATTCAATATTCGATATCTGTTGCATGTGAGGTTGAATATGTAAGATTTTACTAGGAAATCAATTTTCCCAGCGCATAGTACTATGTGGTGGTTTACAGATAGTCGTTGAAAGATATAAACTTCAAACGGAGAATATCAATATTGAATAATAATAAATAATTAAAATTGAAATGGTAAGTGAAACCTGTTCCTCTGGTGACAACAACGTGAACATTTTTGGACTAGATCCAAGGCCAACCAGGACTAGAGTGACGGTGGAAGGGAGTCAAGGACTTTCAACGAAAAAGGCTTCACCATATTTGATAGCAATTCAACAGTTCTTCAGGCGAAACCAGGTAGTCTACACTTTGGCAATTGAGCTATTATACTGGACTACTGGTACCATAATACCATAATTTTTATTTTCCTTGGTGTTTTGGCATCGACTGCTATGGTCATTAGCCATGTGTTCTGGACAGGCCTTGTTACTAACTCCATACGCCACTTTAGGAGCAGCACTGTCAATTTTTAACGCAACAGTGAATCGTGGAGGATAATTCCCAGCCGATACGAGCCTCAGTCATTCAGACTTTCACATCTGAAAATGAAAAAAGATCGCACCGTCTGGGAATCGAACCTGCAATCTCTCGATTACTAGGCGAGCGCTTAACCTCTGCGCTAATCCCCGCCCTCATAATACCATAATTATCCTCAACAGGAAGACGTGGGGCTTAACCAAAGCTTGGGAGATACCCAACCACTCAAGGAAGCGTGACAATTCCCTGGGTTAAATTCCTCCGGGTACAACAACCGTATAAATGTTTTTTAGTGAATAACTGTTTTAAACAGTCGTTAGCACGAAAACGATGAAAAGAAAAGTTGTAAAACTCACCTTCTGTGAAGGGTTTCATCTTGTAGAAAAAAATGTCGGCGTGGTACAAAGTTTTCAAACACCAAATTGTCCAAGATTTCTATCAGAAGCCAGGACTTGGGAGTTGATGGTGAGCTAGTAGAACGGAATATCCACGAAGGATCACTTTACAAATTTAGGATTCGTCAGCCGAACAAAACCAGGAACCCCTGTATGGCTAGACACCTGCAGCTTTCACCAATTCTACTATCAGACTCCTCATCTCTCAGTCGGAAACGAAATCCACCTTGAAGATTTTTTTTCATCCAGGAAGTAAGGTTACCGATATTCAGATAATTCAATATTTGCATGTTCCATGCATAACCGACCAATCTGACCAGCATAATAATAATGGTGTATTGGTTGTCTCCGATCAGACACCCCAAAAGCTAAGTCGGCTACACTGATAATTTGAGAAATGAAATAGTTGACAGCTGACAGTTGAAATATCATCGGACAGCTGACAAATAAAAATAAAAGTATCAAAACATTTCATTTATATCACTTTAAACCCTAAAAATTGAAACAGAGACAATAATTCGAAGACACTCCTTATGAACCTTCTCAATAACCAGAACTCAGACATACATATGAAACACTCAGGAAAATTCGTTCGAAAACAACATTGGATGCCAAAGTGAGTAGGATATATTTTCTTTTGAAGAAATTCTTATTCACCTATAATCATTTTTAGATCGACACTTGCAAAGCATAAAACAGATCACACTTTTCCAGTAAGCAGAAATACAAGCACTACTTTGAAAAGCAAACAGGACCACAACGTATGCAGTTTCAATGAGAACAAGTCGAAAATAGAAAAGCTATGACTTTTTCTGATGGTGTACCCAGAACTTGATTATTCTCTTTGTAGTGAGAACTTGTAAAATGTGAATTGTTCATTAAAAGTGATTTTTGAATGAAAATTATCATGGGAATCTTGATAAGGTTTTTATGAATGACGTTACACGACCAACTATGAACATATATGTATGTTGTGTTAAGGCTCATTGAAAGTAGGTCACCGCAGGGTGAAGTCTACATTGCTCTAAAGCTTTATAAAAAATCAACAAAATAAAGTAGCGAAAATTAACATGCTACAATGTTGCTCCGCTTTAAAGTAACACTCTGTATATCCAGAAATGTTTTTATAACAACCAACAAAGTAACTTGTATAAACTTTATTTGAAACATTTTTTCATACTCATGATAGGTGAGATACTGTACTTTCTCATACTAATGGGCCACCTTGTACAAAATATGAACCCTTTCTTATTCTCTACTCTGTATTCATGACTTTATTATATTTTGATCGATCAACAAACCATTCTGATTGATCCTCAATGATAAACTCAATCAATTCATAACCTCGTAGGCGAATTCATTCACTAATTTTGAGAATGTCCAATCGCACACGATATTGAATATAAATGAGATAATGATATTTTTTTATTCAGCTGAATTTCTCCAAAAAGCACAAAATTAATGATTTGGCGCCCTCTAGCCCCGAATCTAGTCATACAATCGAGTTGGTCCAATGAAGACTTTTACTCAGGATAACTGCATCTACAACATATCAAAAATCCAGCCATTTTCACAGAAAGACTTTTTCCCATAAGATGTGTGAGTGGTCCTTTGGTCAAGTGAGTAAAATAGTCACATGAATACTAATGTCTTATAACTCACTGAGTATACATGACATTTGTGTCATTTCGAGTCGAACGTGAAATTACAGAACATTATTTTGGCAACTTGATGCCAACGTAATATTCTGTAATTTCACATTTCTCTTTTTTCAGTGCTATGAAATGGTTAAAAAAACCTGATTTTCTGTACACACTGTACGAGTGAACCTACCAAAACGTCGATAAATCTTGTTCCACGATCAACAGCATCATTCATTGATTAGATGAATCGCAAGTGTTAATTCAAAAATATAATGGCCGTTTATTATTGCACGGTATGTTTTATTCCGATTTTATCGAATGCGCGGGCTATTATTAACTTGACTTATGTAAGAAGGCGAATACATATATTTTTCATACATGATGTTTGATGTTGATATCCTTGTAATTATTTTTAAATATACATAATTACTGAGTAACTGTTCATCCTTATCAAAAAATTGCTCGGCGGCGCACCAACCCGACGAGCATTATTGGAATAATGAGAAAATGTATGCATCTCAGATTTCTCGAAAAGATTTCGTGGTATTAATATTGAGGAACAGTTATACTCCACTTATCAGAAGTGTAGCTTGGGGCAATCCTATTCTGATGAGCAAATATGAAACAAGTTTTTTATGAAAGTATTTAAGGATTTCCGCATAGAACTAATTAGGTTTAAAAATATCATTAAGGGCCAGTTTCACAGGTTTCAGTTGAGCTTCAGATTAATTAACACCTTGACTGCCAAGAAATTCGTACTGACTTTCCCATGGTGCCACAGAGAACGGGTACTGTGTAACAATGATATATGAGATAAGCCTACCATTCAGTTATCGCTTCACATAGAGATTTCAAATTTGAAGTAGAGGTATAGGATTGAAATATACGGGATTTTATTGAAACGTTTCTGACATAATCCTATACAGGACGGGTCAGAAGTACTGACACTTTTTATAGAAAATTGCACCTTGTCTATTTTCATCAGCATCAATTTTCTTAGAATACTCATTACAAAAGTGTATGGTTTGTTGATATTCCTCCACTAGATGGAGCTGAAATCGAAAAAGTTTAATGTTCGAATCGAACAATTCGAATGTAGTGAGTAGGTTGTAGGGATTCATACACATATTCCAGTCTTTTTAGTCCAAAATAATAATTATAATGATAATAATTACAAAATAATATTTATTTGCTGCCAAATATAAAGAATGAATATTTCACAAAAAAAAATAAAATTCGAAACGTAAATAAATTATTAACCGATAGGTAATTCAGAACTGACTCTTAATGATAAATTGATGATTTCTGGAAATTTTATGGGGGAATAGACCAAGCCACATGAACATTTTCAACATATTGATTGAAAGTTTGATTTTATGGAGGACATTCGGTTAGATCAAGATAATCTAAGAAAGCGTAGAGGGGCAAATGAGTAAATTGTATATTATGCAACAGGAAGATATCCTACTCTGAAGTAAACTTTAAAAACTGAGACTATATGGAATATAATATCCAAATTGGCTTTTCACAGTGGCTCTTCATGTGACGGTAGCGATCAAGTCAGCGAGTACAATTGTTTTCTAGTAGAATGTTGGAAATTTTTGGGGAGACTAACAGCCGTATGCATAGTCAATTTCAGCGACTCGCCAGAGTTTCGCCTTTCGCTACACAATAACTATAATGCACAGCCGAGCTCCAAAAAAGTGGTACATCGCCAGCGTTTCGCTAAAATGTGACTTATCGCGAAGTTGTCACTTCTTTGGAGCTCGACTGTGCATTATAATCCTTGTGTAGCGAACGGCGAAACTCTGGCGAGTCGCTGGCGATTGACTATGCATACGGCTGTTAGTTTATTTATCAACTGAAAGGAAAACGTTCCGGTATGCCCAATAAATATCTAAAAACATTCAATAAAGGTGAATAAATCTGAAAAAATTCGTGGGTTTCGATATCTGAATAATCCAAAAGAGATACAAATTGATGATGAATTATGAACCAGAAAACTAAGATCATTCAATTTTTAAAATGAAATAACAGACGAATCTGAAGCCATTGCCGAAAATGAAAATAATGAAATTTTGCAGTTTAAAAACGAAAAATCTGAATAGCTGAATTTTCTTTGGTTACTGTGAAGAAATACCCTTATGATTTTATTTCTGGATCAATCAAATTTGGTTGAATGTTACTTCTACTCAGTCAAGGCTTCATGAATGGACCTCAACCAATAGAAATTAAATCCTGGGATGTATCAGGCTCACAGGGTATATAAAGGGTTAAGATAATAAGCCATTTTACTGGCACTTTCCATAAAATGCGATTCTTATCCATCCATCCATCCATCTATCCATCCATCCATCCATCCATCTATCCATAACTGGAGAAACATAATGTAAGTATCAATATATCGCCAGTTCCATTCAGAGGACGGTTGATTATGAAGCAATATTTCCCAGAAAAGCTTATCAAGTATGGAATAAATTTATTCAAACTGTGTTGTGGAAATAAACATACCTACCTACACGAAATTTTAAAATACATTTTGTGAAAGAACGTGTTTCTGATACATCAGTCAGAACAAACATTGTGCGTTGTTTTTGACTCATAAACTTTTATATTCCAGAAGAACACCCTTTGCTGATAATTTTGATAGTAGTGTATCGCTGGATACCAAACTTGGTAAAATAACACATTATAGCATAATTTTTCAGGCACTTAGAAAGAGTACTTATAACTGACGAAATCAAAAACAAGAGTTTGCGAAAACATTATATTCGTTTAATACAGAATGATCTCGTAATTTGTGTCATTTAGTGGAAGATTAAATAGGATATATTTGGTCTAAATACCAAACACTGTCAAACACGGTGTCAATGAGTCAGAAATTCCCAACTGGATGAAAGCGATATAGAAATCAAAAAGATTAAAAAATTTAGAAGTGCAATTGATGTATCAGAAGCAATATTATGCAGCATAATAAAAGAAAAGCTTCTGTAGATGTTTATTATGTATCTGGCTATAATTAGCTACTTAGAAAATCACTGGATTTGTAAAAAAAAATTAGCAATGGAACTAATTTTTGGTATAACGCTAGTTCACCACCATAGATTTATTCTAAAATAAAAGAGCCCATCAAAAAATCACAACTTCTACGTGTGACCCAAGAACAAGATACACTTCAATCAGTAATTGAAGAACTTTGAATAATGTCCATCGTCTGCTCTAACAGAAGACAATGCCGGGTCAAAAAACATTGTGACACAATTTTTCAGTAGTTAAATGTACCTACTTATATATTTTCTTGAAAAATTCATTTTATTTTGAACATTATCTATAGTAATAGACTGTAGAGGCCTACCTCACATTTACAGTCTTGTCCTAGTCTGCTTTCGGTGTGGTAAAATATTCTTACATGTTCTGAGGTCAATACAATACAATACATTTATTCAGCTCTGAGACCTCACACATTAACAAATTCTAAAATTCACAAATACATAGGGACTATTGGCCTTGAAAACATTCAGTATAGTGTGTACTTAATAGTAAAAATACATTTAGTATAAAAAAAAAGTTAAAGTACATTTGATAATATTTATATACAATACTTAACAATAAAAATAAGACTCCACTACTACGGTACCGGTATCTTTATGGAATTCGTCATAGGAATAATAGGCTTTTAGTAACAGATATGTATGGAGCTTATTTTTGAAAATATTAAAACTTGCATCATTTCCATTAATTTTTATATATTTATTAAAACAAACTATGCCTCTATAAATATGTGAGTTCTGACCAACAGAGAGTCTTGAAAATGGTTGGCGAAGGTCATTGCAGTTGCGTGTTCCATAATTGTGTAGTTGGCTATTTGTTTCAGAGGTTTCTTGTCTTTTCATATTACATATTAGTAGATATATATATATATACAAAGATGGTAGTGTGAGTATTTGAAAATCTTTAAAAATTTGTTTACAGCTAGTACTTGATGGAACCCCTGCCATACACCTCAAAAAATTTTTCTGCGCAGTAAAGGCCCTTTGAATATGAGCTGAACAACCCCAAAATATTAGACCATAGGAGAGAACAGATTCAGTGAGGCCAAAGTATGCTAGTCTCAATACGTCAGGACTAACAGTAATTTTCAACTGTCGAAGTAAAAAACATATGCTGCTCAATTTATTTGTTACAAGATCAATATGATTTTCCCATGTTAACTTTGAGTCCATAATGAGACCCAAAAATTTGAAATTGTCAGTCTGTTCCATAGATTGATGATTCAGTTTAACTAGATAACTGAAATCAATTTTAATATTTTTTGGTAAAAAAGACATTATTTGTGATTTTTTTGAGTTAACAGATAAACCATGGTTCAGACAGTAGTTGTAAAATTCGTTTGCAGAAGTGTTGGCATGAGCTAGCAGTTCTGACACTTGTTTTGCTGATGATACGAAAGTAGTATCATCTGCATATAAAACCTCTAGATTTGGGCTAGGACAGGATAATTTAACGTCATTTATGAAAACCAAAAATAGGATAGGTCCCAGTATTGAACCCTGTGGCACCCCAACTGGCACACTACGAGTGTTTGATGTGCTGTTTCCTATGATGACAACCTGTTTACGGTTTTTAAGGTATGAACTTATCCATTCATTTGCTACGCCTCTTACTCCTATTCGATTAAGTTTATCTAACAGTAAGTGATGATCGATTGAATCGAATGCTCTTGTCTGATCAAAGTACATGGCAATATTCAATTCTTTATTATCTAAAGAGGCATATAAAAATTCACAAAGCTCAGCTATGGCGGTATTTGTTGATTTTTTATTACGGAAGCCATGTTGAGCACCATTTAAAAGCTTATTTGTTTCTAAAAAATTATTTAATCTGTTGTTGTATGCCATTTCGAAAATCTTCGCCAACTGACTTTGTATACAAATATTTCTATAGTTCACGATTTCATTATTTGACCCTTTATTTTTGTATATCGGTATGGATTTCGATTTCTTGAAAATATCTGGAAAAAAAGATTCATTTATTAAATGGCAGAGTGGTTCAGCTATTTTGTCAGAGATGAAACGCAGTACTCGACCATCAATACCATCAATGCCGGCAGATTTTTTTAAATACCATTACCTCTCAATCTCTATTACTAATTGTGTCGTGATGTTCAGATCCATTTATACAATGTTCGACAGATCCCCCTTTCGTAATATTTGAACCAGAAAGATAGATAATTGAATCAAAATGGAGTTGAAATGGGAATAGATTTTCACAGTAACTTGAAATTTTAAAAGTGGACAAATTTGCGTGCAACGCAACCAACCAACTTCCAATGTAAGCTTTCTTAGTCGATGTTGTTCCATTCGGTGCATATATAAGATCGATACCGTGCTCTTTTTAACCATATTTACAAACGATTCATGTGTCCTGATTCATCACTTACGAAAAAATTACGAGTTCAATATGACCTATATTCTGTATCACCCAGTGCAATGACAGAGTTTTAAGAACTACCAATTTGAGATTATATGTTTTCGTATATTAGATTACCACGATCCCTTTGTAGAAAAAGTAGAGGTGCAAAATCGGCAGTCATTATGACCGCTATGGCACCACAGGAAAGTATCGTAGCGGTCATAATGACCGCTATGGCACTCAAGGTGTTAACTGATGGTTAGAATGTGAACCTTTCAACACCATTCAAAGAATGTCTTTCACCGTCTAAACTACTAGTTAGTTATCTGGGGGTCTATTCTCGAGTTCATGCGAAATCATTTTCAAACGTTTGAAGTAACATAGAGCGATACAAATACTGCGCGTTGGAAAGAGATACAACAATGAATTCGTATACGTTGAAACTCGAGAATAGACCCCCTGGAGTTTAACTGGAACCGGTGAAACTGGCTCTAAGGGTCGGTTGCATGAAGAAAAGTTAATTATCTGATTAACTAACGTTACATCATATTTAAAATTGTTTATTTTTCACTTTTATGAATCATAACGCCCGCTAAATGTTTTTTTCTGTATTTCATTAAATTAATTACTCAGAAAAGGTTTATTTATAACTGTACATAAAAAAGGGACTAATTATTTTCTCTCAAATAGAAATTACAATTTTCAAATGTTCCTGAAAAATTAGTTTGAATTTCTGTGAGTTGACCGATGATGAACTCCTCAATGTGCATTTGGTTTCGTTCGGAACGTTAACATTTTCTTTTTCGGAAACGGAATGGGCTATTGTAGCAATTTTGTTCTTCGAGGAGATACTCTCTTCAATATGGCTCTCCGCTACCATACTACTCTTCCATTTTCCATGTAATTTTAGTGTTTCAAAGAAAGCACCACCTTGAACAAGAAGCGTTGACGACGTTCGGCGTAGACAATTTCCGGTGTAACCTTTCGGGTTTTTCAAATTAAAGTATTTCGCTATGATAGAAGGAACACTTCCTCAATGCATTTATTATTTCTGTAGGTTAAAAAAAATACGTTATTTACATCTTTTTGGCCGTAGTGCAATGTACTTTTTAACTAAGTTCAAGGCTCATATTTGCTTTCTTTACCAATGGTGGAACTTTTTGAGGTGCAGGTCTTGGTTTTGTGGTACCTTGATCAATAAAACGGCTCCTCTGTCTTTAATGCCATCAATGGTCATCTTGACCATTTCATCACGTCTTAAGCCTCCAAATACGCCCGTTATCAAAACAACTTTATGTACCTAGCAGAAAAGTATCATCTGGAGCTTTTCTTATGAAAAGTAATGCTTGTGCACCTGCCAACACCTTTGATTTTTTAGGAACGTATCCTTTTGATTTAACTTTCAGAAAGGCCGTCAGTTGACTGAACTCTGATATATTAATGTTTTCTTTAACAATCAATGTTGATTTCAGCTGTGAATAGACTATTTGCATAGACTATTTGCACTATATTTTTCAGATTGAAATAATGTAAAATAAATAAAAAATATTAATATTTTTCATGAGACAAACTCATCAGGCAACATTCATCCCTCGGCCATATGCCCTCGGGTGAATGTTACCCCCTATATAACGCACTTGGCATAAATAGCTATTAAAAGTGTTTTTTGCCGTTAACCAGCTGTCGTCCCCTCACGAACGGCAGTCCTCATAAGTCGAAACTTGTGCGAGCCAAGGATAAACGAGGTATTAACCTTTTACGTGCGATTCCCATCACGATCCGAGGAGAATCTCGAAAGGAGGCCCGTTGGTCACCCATCTAAAGACCGACCTCGCCTAGCGATGTACCGTTAAATATCAGAAGCGTTGCATAAAACATGTACATACAGATTCATTCACTAATGACGGAAAAGATGAGGCAACAGCGCTATTTTTCTAGTTTCATATCCATTTGTAGGATAGATTTAATTGTGTTTTCATTTGAAAGCTGTCATTTATATTGTTTTAGTGAATTATATCATTCATCTGTAATAAATAATAGTAAGACATGGAGACTTCTAGTTCTAAGAATGAAAAAGGAGAGTCAAGTAAACATTTGTAGAGATAATTCGAACAAGTTCGAATGTTTTACCGGAGAGTACAAATAAATGATAAGAATAAAATCGACAAATATTTCTCCAAATATTTCCACAAAGAGGAAAATATGGGGCGAAAATCTAACAGAAAACAACTACTTTCCTAGCTTATGCCACGACGAATATTGAACTCCATCTGACAGATATTTGTGCAACGTTCTTTCAAGAAGACTCAATTGCAAGTGCTTATTGTAGACAAACAAAAGATTGTCCTTAATTTTGCTGGAGATGACCACCTGCATACATGTTTCGGGGTTGTTGCCTCTCATCAGTGCAAGGGTAGGTCCGACAACTTTGAGTTGTCTTGTCCCTGCCAAATGAATTATAAATTATTGTTTATCCAATAATTCCCTACGAATGAAGCAGCGATTTCGACTTCTTGGAAAACTTTGCACAAATATCTGTGAGATGTAGTTCAATATCCGTCGTGGCATTAGCCAGGGAAGTAGTTGTTTTTTGTCAGGTTTTGCCTCATATTTTCCACTTTGTGGAAATATTTGGAGAGAAGGGTAATTCGACTTTCTGGCAAAACATTCGAACTTGTTCGAATTTCCGCACTTACTCTTCCTGGAGTATTTTGCTGTCTCGAGGGGTGCTTATTGATTTTCCTGGCTGGTGGCGCTGCTACTGACTTTTCTGTAAGTCGCTGCTTCATCCGTAGGGAATTATTGGATAAATAATCAATTATAATTAATTTGGCAGGGACAAGACAACTCAAAGTTGTCGGACCTACCCTTGCACTGATGAGAGGCAACAACCTCGAATCATGTCTGCAGGTGGTCATCCCCAGCCAAGTTAAGGATAATCATTTGTTTGTCTATAATAAGCACTTGCGATAAAATTGAGTCTTCTTGGAAAAACGTTGCACAAATATCTGTCGGGTGTGGTTCAATATCCGTCGTAGCATTAGCCAGGGAATTAGTTGAATTCTGTGAGGTTTTTGCCTCATATTTTTCAATCTGTAGAAATATTTGGAGAGAAGGGTACTTCGACTTTGTCGATTTTATTCTTATCATAAGTAGATAAAACTGATCCAATAAATATAGCAGTATGAAAGTAAATACCTGTTTTGAGTACAATTATTTCGATTCGAAACTATCCTTCTCTTTACTTTCTATACAGATATGAAAACTTTATGGAATGCAAAAGATCGGATAGCATATCCATCAAGGCGAAAATAGAAATATGGACAAGAATACAAAATGCATGAAAGTTCCTCAATCGTACCACGAGAGTGGACGCAATTGCAAATTTTATGGAATAATTAGTTGTGGGTGAAAATTAAATTGTATAATATAATATTGTTTTCAGAAGAAAAATTATGCCTTTTTCAGAAGAAAAATGATGCCTGGATAAAATTTCCCTTATGGCTTCATAGAAGAGGACCTAGAGGATGGCAGAAGAGAGGCACCAATTGTTAAAGTGAGCATTTACCTACTGCGTACAACTTATACAGTTTGTCAATTTCAAAACGTACCACCCCGAATATTTCAGCCCCCGCAGAAAATCTAAAAATATGCAAAAACACGTCAAATTTATTTTTATAGGAGACATTTTGAAGGATAGTTTTCATTCAAATTACGTCAACCCTGAAGCAGGGGTGGAAACAACCCCTAAAATCTTAAATGGAAAGGGGGGTCGAGTGATACCTCATTTTGAAGACCGTTCAATTACGTATTCAAAAATACTACATACTTGATATCTCTATCCAAAACTTTTGGAGAAATCAGGTGGAAACTCTAAAAAGGTATAGGAAACAGTGTTTTGCAATCAAACATAAACAAAATAACAAAAAGACCTTCATTTTAACAAATGTTCAAAATGTTGTCCATTATTATTTATTATTTTATTATCTTAATTACTTTGTAATCGTTTCCCATACAAACAACTTTAACTTATACATATTAGCCTTCCTTACACACAAGCAATTCGCTGCTTCGTAAGTTTCTTGTCTCGATTTATTCACCATGTATTGTTTAAATGATATGTTTTCTTTTTGTTCAGAATGTGTGAATAAATTATTATTATTATTATTATTATTTTGAAAACAGTTTTACTGTCTGCTCTCAAACTCTTCTCTAACTTTCCGAAATACTTCTACCTGAATTTTTCTACACGCAGCTTTTATCCTTGTCTTCAAATCTTCCAAATCTGGAGGTTGTGTTTTATAAACAACCGATTTCAGATGGCCCCATAAGAAGAAATCTAGTTGATTTTCCAAAGTTGATGTTATTAGCGGGTCTATTTCTTCAAGCAGATTCAAATAGAGCTCACCAGTTAGATTTTTCTGAATGAAAAATGGTCCAATAATAGTATTTCCCAGAATACCAGCCCAAAGGTTTAATTTATTTGGATACTGTGTGTGATTTTCCCGAAAAAGATGCGGATTTTCATCGCTCCAGTATCGGCAATTTTGTTTGTTAACATGCCCATTTAAAAAAAATGTACACTCATCAGTAAATGTGATTTTTTGCAAAATATTCTGGTTGACATTTATCAGATCCGTCATTGTTTCAAAAAATTCAATCCTTCTGTCGAAATCATCGTCAAAAAGTTGCTGGAGAATCTTCATTTTGTATGGGTGGAATTTATGTAATTTAAGTGCTTTCCTTACTGTTTAGTGAGACATTCCTATTTCGTGTGCCATACTACGAAGTGAAGTGGTCGGTTCTGCAGCGAATGAGCCTAAAACTTTTATTTGTGCAGCTCCATCCAAAATGCATCGATTCCTTCTTGTTTTATTAGCAACGGAACCAGTTTCATTAAACTTAGCCTCCGATTCTAAGACATATTTATGATTTAAATTTTTATTCGGATATCGTTCATTGAACATTGCTGCCGTTCTTCTAGCGTATTTCCGACTTTCCCCATAAATGATAATAATATCAGTTCTTTGTTGAAGTGTGAACACCATTTTACAAAACAAATTTTTGACACTGAGGACTGAAATGTCATATTTTGTTGTTGTTATGTCAATGTGAAAAACGTCATTTCAAAACATCAATGTGAATAGTTAATTACTTTTTGTACAATTCGCAGAAACGACCACTTCACTTGTGGTACCTGAAGTAGGAATGTCTTGCACAACAAAATGAATTCAACCCCTATAAATTGTAGGTACTACGGCAGCTTTTCAACAATGATTTCAACAGGATTGAATATTGTGAAACAATGGCGGATCTGATGAATGCCAACCAGAATATTTTGCACAATAATTACTGACGAGTGAACATTTTTTCAAATGGGCATTTACAAACAAAATTGCCGATACAGGAGTGACGAAAATCCGTACCTTCTTCAGAAAGGTGATAAACAGTATCCATAGGAATTCAAATTCTTGAAAATGCTATTATTGGACCTTTATCCATTCAGGAAAATCTATCTGGTGAGCTCTATTTGAATATACTTGAAAAAATAGACCCCTTTTTAACATAATCTTTGGAAAATCAAAAACATTTGGATGGTAATATGATTTTGCAAGAAAATCATAATTACTTCCAACAAGATGGTGGACAGTGGCTCAATGATGAATTTCTTGGTAAATGTATTGGTCGAAGAGAATCAATTCAAGAGTGAACTTACCTCGATGAAACTGTCATCGGTTTTATTTCTTCGTTTTTTTCTCTGACGACTTTTTTGTACAAATTATTTAACGCATTAATGTAAATTTGGGAATTTCAGTAACTTTTGAATGAGATATTAAACCAAAAAAAATTATATGAGGATTGGAAATCAAGAATATTCCTAGTTCTCATGAAACTACTTAGTGTGTACAAAAAAAATTATTTGAAAACCGTGAAATAGTTTCATTTAAAGAAAAAATAATGAACTCAAAAGGAACTAAATATGGTCTCAAAGCTGCGAATGAGTGCCCTTCGCTCACAAGAGATTGATGAAATCACATAGTGTGAGTCTTGGTAGCCAGTGCTCAAATAGTTCATTATCGTCACTGCCAAACTTCATAAATAATGACTTCAAACTTGACCAGGGCAGGGTGTGGAAAAAATCGAATGTTTCCTCTAACACGCTATGATTACTGTTATTGGCACCACAATCACCCCACTTAGAGCCTCTAGATTTCTTCCGATAGGTGCATCTAAAATCGGTTGTAAGCAAAATATAACCTCGAGATTTGGAAGATTTGAAGAGAGAGAAGAATAGAAGCTGTGAATAGAGAAATTCAGGTAGAAGTTTTTCATAGCGTTAAAGAAGAGTTTACTTTATTACTGTTCACAAAGTAATGGTCGAACTTACGAAAATTTTATGAATTAAAATTCTTTTTGTTATTTTATTTAGTATGATTGCAAATACGTGTTACCTAAACATTTTTAGAGTTTACACCTGCTATCTCCAAAGGTACTCGAAAGAAATATCAAGTATGTAGTATTTTTGAAAAGGAAATTGAACGGTCTTGAAAATGAGGTATCACTCGATCCCCCTTTCCATTTAAGATTTTAGGGGTTGTTGCCACCCCCGCTTGAGGGTTGACGTAATTTGAATGAAAACTATCCTACAAAATGTATCCCATAAAAATAAATTTAACGTGTTTTTGCATATTTTAGATTTTCTGCGGGGGCTGAAATATTCGGGGTGGTACGTTTTCAAATTGACACACTGTATGTACCAATTTCAAGTCATGCAAAAGATACGGAGTTTTCAAAATAAAAATTGATCAAAGATTTTACGGTAATTCGTTTCTTTTCCCTACCACCTTAATTTTATCGAATTTTTTTAATACGTTTTTTAACAATATCGATATCCATGCCTCATGAGCCGCTCATGAGCCGTTTTGGAGGAAAAAGCGCGAAACTACGCGCCTAATTACAACGTTCTTAAAGACCTATAAAACATCGCGTAGAATCTGAAATGGTCATTATTCACCAGAAGCAATCGAAACGTTGTGAGAAAATTTGAAAGAGATAGAAATCTCTCAACCGTCGAAATTCAAGTAATCAAGTTAGTAAGTACATCGTCTACAACCTTCAAACAAAAATAACTTTGTTTATCACACAAATAAACAATCTTGGAGGGTTTAATTATATGGGAAATTCTTGCACTTGCTGTATTCTAGCTCGTTCAACACAGTATAAAAGTTTGTAAATACCTGGTTTCTGTAGTTGTATTTGCAAAAGTCGCCTTGTCATTATTATAATCTCTAGTTTCCTCCATGGTTTATTTAAAATTCACTCTGATTAACTGAATTTTTCATTTTTTACTCATCATCATATAGTCCAAGTAATAGGGAAAAGTGCGTGTAAAAATTAATATCCGCAAACAAAAAATATGAGCGTATAGGAAATTGAAATTCAGCATGAGTTTCTATTTCATGCGACTCGATCGTGATCACCGAACATAAACTAAAAAATTGGCAAAGTTGCGAAAAGCGGTTTTTTGTTGATAACTAAAAAACTACAGCTCCGATCGAAAAAAGTCAATTTAGGAATTTTTCAATATCATCGATACTTTTCGAGTTACATCGGAAAAACCGTGAAAAATCGAGATTTCTATAACTCGTTAACTGTAAGGTAATCAAACTTGTTACTTACCGTTATGTGTAGCCTATGACAAGCCAAAGACGTCTTTTTTTGAAAAATTTATAAATATTGATTATTTTTCAAAATATATGAATTTTTTCAAAAAAGATGCTCTCTCAATATGGCTACTTTTGCTTGGGGAATGCTGCTACAGTAAAGATTCATGGCTTATTTTTTTCTGTATGAGTTGTTCTTTCATATTATCGAATAAGTATATTGATTTTTTTAATTTTAACGGTAAAAAAATTACTTTAAATAAATTGCACAATTTTTTTACATGTTTTTTTTATATTGCTCAATTTTGTTTTTATATGAATGAATTTTATAAAAATGGATTTGTATCATGATTTCAAGCATTCAAAAAAAAATTGAATTCCTACGATCACTAGGAGCCGAGATAATTTTTTTATTTCAAAAGAATCTGGAAGACACAATAATCATCGTACAGTAGTCACCTTCATGGATATTAAGGTTGAATACCTATATTTTCAATAAAAAAATACTAGGATATGTCTAGTTCATTTGCAGTAGTATTGATTGATAAATAAAGTGAGGCGTGTAGGCGCGGATCGCGATAGCTGGAGCGGGTGGCGGAGTGGGGATAGCACTGAAAACTTATATCGTGCATTCAAAGTGGCTTGTGCTTGAAAAATATTGAGTATCTCGGCTTGTTGTTCAAGTACGTTTTCTTTTGCAATGTACCTACACTAGTACTTGAAATTGAACCAATAAATTTTCTTTTCTTTTTCAATAACACTGTCAGAACGAAAGTGTCTTTAATGTCAACAGTATTTGTATTCCCACTGCGCCACCCGCTAAAACTGCATCGCTCCGCGCCTGCACGCCTCACATTGTTCAGCAATTAATTATACTGCAAATGAACTAGACATATCCTAGTATTTTTTTATCGAAAATATAGGTATTAAACCTCAATATCCATGAAGGTGACTGCTGTTCGATGATTATTGCGCCTCCCAGATTTTTTTGAAATAAAAAAATTATCTCGGCTCTTAGTGATCGTAATAATTAATTTTTTTTTAATGCGTGAAGTCATGCTAGAAATCTATTTTCATAAAAGTAATTTCTATAAAAACAAAATTATGACATTTATTTAGAAAAAACATGTAAAAAAATTGTGCAAACCTATTTTTTGACACTTAAAATAAATAGAATCAATATACTTATTCGATAATATGAAAATACAACTCTTACAGAAAAAAATAAGCCCTGAATCGTTACTGTAGCATCATTCCCTGAGCAAGAGCAGCCACATTGAGAGAGCATCTTTTTTGAGAAAACTTCATAAATTTTGAAAATTAATCAATATTCATCAATTTTTCTGAAAATGACTTTTTTGGCTTGCCATAGGCTACACAAAACTGTGAGTAACAATTTTCAATACCTTACAATAAACGAGTTATAGAAAACCCGATTTTTTACGGTTTTTCCGATATAACTCGATAAGTATCAATTATATAAAAAAAATTATATATTGTTTAATTGATAGATCTTTTTAATAACTACAATTTCCTAATTCAACTTTTTTTGATCGAAGTTGTAGTTTTTTAAATATCAACAAAAAAGCGCTTTTCGCAACTTTGACAATTTTTTAGGTTATGTTCGTGAATCAGGATCGAGTCGCATGAAATAGAAACTCATCCTGAATTTTAATTTCCTATACGCTGATATTTTCATTTATCGGATATTAATTTTTGCACATTTAACATTGGGCCGCTTCCTCGTTTCTTGGACTAATAATCATTTTAGACACTTTCACATTAAACTTTTAAATACATGGACCTTACTTATTAGAGCTAATGATTCTTAGATTTCAGTTTCGTATTTCGTTTCCTAGACTTTCCTCTTGTACACATTTTTTTTATCTTAGTTTCCATTCAAGAAATCATAATTTTCATTTCTGTCATCATTTCTCTTTTATCAAACTTTGGAATTTTCATATACAGTTTCCTACATTTGACAATTTTGAACTGAAAAGTACTTTTGTTCATAATTGGTAATTTTCTATGTTTATTTATTTGTTAAGCGGCCCTCAGGCTGGCAACAATTTCGCAAAAATTTTTGAAGACGAAGGTTTTGTGCAAAAATATTGAGAGTGTGAAGACAAATATTGTGCAAAAAGAAGGTATTCGATATTGTGTGGGCGTTCAAAAGTTTTCTGAAAGTTTACAACATTTTTGAAGACATGTCAATATTTTGTAGTATGAGAGCTCCGTGTAAGGGGGTTCATTTCATCTCTGGAGCTCTGGAGCTCTCTGGAGCATCGCGTGAAGATGAGTTAACCATATTCGAAGAAAGTGAAAGCAGGGAGGAAGAGATTTCTGCTCCAATGTAAACAACATACGTACTAGTTATTGTTTATAAGTAGTAATTAGTTCGTTTCAAGTGTCTTTGTTGTAGAATTCATCAAGCCGTGACGAGGGAATGATTAATCTTCACCGATGTATCCAAGACAAACAGTGGCGTGGCTTGCGCATTCGTCACAACCGAAACGACGAAGAAAATCAGACTACCCGATACCGCTACCATCCTCACTGGAGTACTCTATGCAATCTACAAGGCTCTCTGTCACATAACAACAATATCTAGAACGAACTCTCTGATCATAACCGACTCTCTCAGCTCTCTACACCTTATATCAAAAACATATATCCACCATCCCCTGGGAAAATTGATGAAACAAGAATTGAAGCTACTCAGTACCAACCATTCAGTAACTTTTTTATGGGTTCCCTCTCAACGTAAACTACATGGCATCTCATCTAGTGATAATCTTCAATAAGCTGGTCCAAAATCCAAAATTACATCCCAATCAGGACACATTCTAACAAAACGTTTTCTGCTACTTGTTGGTTCGGGAGTAACCTAAAGGCAATGAGAAACAGTTTATGTAGTATCAAGTTGATTGCAGATAGTACTAGAGATTCTGTATGTTTGGCGGCATGAAAGACTTATAATAAAAAATACTCTGAGCAATTGAAGACGTCCAAACGAACAGCATATGATAATATCACTTCAGCAGATGACAAATCTGCCATGCAGTATACTACCGCAAGTTTGCAACGATTTCTTTGTTTCTGTAGCAGAAAACGTAATAAGATCGCTCCCTCAAATACCTGATACCGACATACTGAATTTTAGAAATTTTCCAGCCCCAGCTCAATCCTTTTTTCTAGAACCGGTAACGCATCATGACATCTCTGAGGCTGTCAATTCGTTAAAAAATAAAAAATGTCTTGACGCTCACGAACTAAACAGCCAGATCATAAAGAGTACAATAGACATCATTTCTCAGCCTCTGGTGTACCTGGTAAATTTAATATTTACTACTGGTACATTTCCAGAAGCTTTTAAACTTTCTAGGGTTATCCCGATATTCTAAAAAGGAGACAGTTCTCTTCCAGACAACTATCGCCCAATATCCATAATTTCAATTTTCTGCAAAATAATCGAAATAATTCCGAAAAAAGGCTCTATTTGTATTTCGAAAAAAAAAATTCCTAAATGAATCGCAGTTCGGTTTCCGCCAGGGTTTGTCTACAATAAAAGCCCTCTATAGTGTGGTGAGTAACATAGCCGAGAGCCTCGAAGACGGACGTCAAGTTGCAATAACTCTGTGCGACCTCACAAAGGCTTTCGATTGTGTTTCTCAAGACATTTTATTACAAAAGTTACACCACTACGGCATACGAGGTATCCCGTTAAGCTTAATACAGTCTTACCTAGTAAACCAAATCTGATGTAAAATTAGTTAAACATGGAGTGCCCCAAGGATCAGTCCTCGGCCACCTATTGTTCATTGTATATATCAACGATCTGAATAAATATTTATATCCTCACACACCTGTTTTGTTCGCAGATGATAAAACATTGATTTGTTCTGGAGCAAATAATAATGAGATCTTACAAATATCGGGAGAGGTACTAAGCCAAGCCGAAAACTGGTTTACCCAAAGTAAACTCAAACTCAATCACAGCCAAACCCAAAAATTAACTTTGTCCTCACGTAACACAACGTCCAATGAAGGGACCACTAAACTGCTTGGTGTTACTCTGGACAGTACTCTGACTTGGTGCAACCACATTAATACTCTCAAAAGTAGGTTGGCTAGCACACTTTTCGTACTACGCCAATTGCGGCCGATTTGCTCTAAGGGCGTGTTAATAACAGCTTTCTTTTCCTTTTTCCATTCTCATATATCTTATGGCACGTATCTATGGGGTAATAGCTCAGAGTCTATTACAATATTTCGGACTACAAAAAAAAGCCATCCGTATCATAAGTAACGCACTGTAAACCGCTATTCATTCTTTTGAAAATAATGCCCCTACCGACAATTTTTATATACCAGACGGTTCTCGAGATTCACAAGAGGTCAACTTCGTTGACAAAACAGAGCGACATACATTCATACGACACTAGGTATGCTGACAATGTACGCCCAAATCGATACAGACTGAATAAATTGAAAAACAATTCGTTAAACATCCACCTTTACAATATATTACCGAAGCCCATGAAAAACTTGTCATTTACTAAATTTAAATACGAATTCAAAGAACTACTATTGAGAAACTGTTTATATTCGATTGAGGACTACACCCAAACTACTCTAGTCACAACAAATGAATAATGTGGTAGCATACGCACCCCTTCCCTTCTTTTAAATCAGCTTTTATGTAGTTAGTGAAGCTATTTATTGTAGTTTGTGAGTGATATTATTCATTGTCGTACCTGTTTGTTATTTTTAATGCACTTTGATATCATGTTCATTTTAAATTGTTTATGACTTGCTACAAACATTACAATCATAATGTAACGTAGTCAATAAAAATATCTATCTATCTACTGGTATAAGCGGAAATGATCTAGTCGACAAACACGCGCGCGAGGCCGTAGACAACACAACACTCATTCCCTGTATGAGAACACTAGCGGCAGATTTGAAGCCCTACTTCCATTCTAAAATAGTTGACATATGAAACCATCATTGGCAAACGAAAGTCTCTAAACTAAGAGAAATCAAACCAACTTTCCATCCATGGTCGAACTCATCAACCAACCGCTTCCATCAAGTTGTCATCACTCGACTTCGACTCGGTCACACGCGTCCAACATACGAACACCTGATGACAAAGGATCCTCAACCGGAATGTTTTGCATGTGAAATGCCATTAACCATAAAATATATTTTAGTGGAGTGTCCTCTTTTCGAAGTAGAAAGACAAAATAACGGAATATCTAGTGATCTTAGCAAAATCTTCAACAACTGCACCACAGACAATATCATGTCATTCCTCCGAGAATCAGATATCCTGTTCAAAATATGAATAATGTGATTAATGTACTTATTGTTAAAATTTGGCTGCTAATAGCCGATTGGCTGATGCAAATAGCCTAATACGAAAAATGAAAAAAATAAAAAAAAAACAAATATCACTCCTAATTCAGGATATTTTGATAAAGTTTAGGTTCCAAGCTTAATTCGAGAAGTAGGTTACGATGACCATGGATCAGTCATTTCTTCAAATAATTCCTGACCAACACTCTTTTCTTATTATTTATAGACTCCTTCAACACTTCACCAAATACAACTACGCTACTTTCAACCTCCGGGGTTTGCAAAGAAACGTATGCGGCGAAAGCTGAGTACAACGCGATGCGCCGTGCTTCCATTAAGAAATGTTTGGTCGACACTGAAATTTTGTGCAATAGTTTTGTGTAGTTTGAGGAGTCCACGACCATTCAATATTTTTTTTAAAAAATAAGTCCAACATTTGTGCTCAAAATTGTGTGCGAAATTTTTGCCAGTCTGAGGGCCGATTTAGTATCATATTTGCTTTTATACTTTTTATGTAAAAAATAATAGTTGTTAAAATAATTTATAATTTATTGAAACCAAACTCAAAATTAACTTTTTGAGCAAAATAGTTATTTATGATATATGGATCATAATGACGATCATTATGGTACTAGCTGTGAAAATTATCAGACGAGGCATCAGCCGAGTCTGATAACACAGGTAGTAAGTACCATAATAATTGTTTGTGATCCGAATTTCATACAAAATTTTATATTCCAACGATTTCTTCCAAAGTAGATTTCTTGTTGCATTACGGTAAGTAATGTGAACGTTGCTCAGTTTCAGTAATGTGCGTAGACACGTAAGGTAACAATGGAATTGTTTGTTTGTAGTCTCATGTCATTGTCAAAGTTACATGTATTGAAAGGTTCAACAAGCATTTTTTAAAAAATTCATAATTTTTAAAGTTTCAATATCGATAATTTTCCATCCGATATCGAAGAATTAGCCAATGAAGCAGTTGTTGGTTTTTGGCGAAAAGTCTAAAGGCGTATATGAAAAAACTTATGCCAATTACGAAACTTGATGTTTCCAGAAAAAGGTTGTCAATATCGCACACAAAAAGATATTTTTGGCATATTTCAAGGAAGAATCAATGAAAAAAAGTCTTCGAGTTTATAGAGTTATTTTTCATTATAGTCTTCAGTACCCTAATGAATCATTATAGTACTCGGTCCTATAAAGTATGTCATTTAGACACTAAAAACGAAATCCATAATAATGTCATTATGACACGTCGAAATATAATAGTAATTTATTGTATTGCATGCATGTTCTAGATATCATTTTATTTGCGCAAGAATGTTTAAACGCGAGAGCGAAGCTCGAGCGTTTAAATTTCTTAAGCTAATAAAATATATCTAAAACATGCATGCAATACAACGTTTTATTCACAATCACATCCATTTAGAATCAGAATCGCGGAAATTTTTCATCACAAAATGATTTGACATTTTGCTCTGACAGCGGCTGTCACCTCCTCAAAAATCATTGAAATAACATACAAAAATATCGGGAGGTGTTGAATGGTTGTTATGTATTTTCGATTGTTTATCGACTCCATTTGTAAACATTTGTGAAGTTGGTGAAAATAAGTGAAATGTGATTGATATTCAAGATTCTATTTTTCATTATTCCACTAGTGGAATAAAGTAATTTCATTATTCCACTAGTGGATAAAGTGGTCATAAGTGTGGATAAAACTTCAATTATAAGGTGATTGTGGATAAAGTTCTTTACAGTTATCTTCCTGGATAACTTTGCTGATTAATAGTATAAAATTCTTCAAAATATGGCTCTACAATCATTAGTGAAGTATCATGGATATACATTTTCCATTATAGCTAATGAAATATATATATATATATACAGGGTGTCAATTTGAAAACTTCCCACCCTCAATATCTTCCTTCCAGTAAACAATATGAGTAATCGAAAAAACAGGTCAATTTTATTGTCAAGGGGGACACTTTCAATGACTATTTGTAGCCCTCGTGGTTCAACCCCCTAGGAGGGGTAGATGTTACCCTTAGAATTTTAAATGGGAAGGGGGGTCAAGTGGCACATCATTTTGATGGGCGTTCAATTCTTGTTCCAATGGTACCCTGACTTATTATTTTTTGATGAGCATTTTCCGAAAAATTGCGTTCTAAACTAACAGAAGTAATTATTAGAACGCCTATACTGAGATGCATGGTTTGGCCAGAACTGGTTAGAATATTAGGTGGTACCGTTCCAACCCTTTATTAGGGGTAACATTAGCCATTAGCTCCAAACACTTTACATAAAAAAGTAGTCTAATAGTAAAACGTAGATGGTAGTAAAGTTGTGTTTATTAAATGCTGAATTTTTAAGTGTCATCGCAGAAATTGTCTGCTACTTCTGCTGTAAAAAGTTTCTGTTTTCCGGCAAAAAATTGGTTAGCAAATTTGAACTATGTGGTAGTATTGTGAATACCGTTGTACCTGTTGGGCTGTTTAGGAATTACTTTAATAAGTGTATAAAAGTGTAAAAATGGTTTACATTCTTCAAGACAGAATTGAAATGATTGTAATTTATGGCGAAGTTGGAAAGTGCGCACGAAGGGCGGCATGTCTTTTTAACGAAAGACATCCAAATTGTAATGTAAGTCACCGGTATGTGCTTGATTTGGTGAATAAGTTTTACGAAACTGGTTCAGTGACAAATAAAAAAAGAAATAACCCCAGAGTACTAAATGAAGCAGCTCAAATTGAAGTTTTGGGAACATTTGCTGCAGAGCCCACGAGCTCCTTACGATCAGTATCAGAACAGACGGGAATGTCACGCGAGACTATAAGAAAAGCATTGAAAATGCATAAATTTCATCCATATAAAATGCAGATTCTTCAAGAGCTCCACGAGGATGATTATGATAGAAGAATAGAGTTTTGTGATCATGTCTCATCGAGTCAATACCATCCCTAATCTACTGTTAAACATCTGTTTCAGCGATGAGTGTTCATTTTTTCTGAATGGCAATGTTAATAGACAAAATTGTCGCTATTGGAGTGACGAAAACCCACATATTTTTCGGGAAGGGCATACACAACACCCACAAAAAGTTAATGTTTGGGCTGGTATTCTTGGAAATGCCATTCTTGGTCCATTATTTCTGGAAGAAAACTTGACTGGCAATCTGTACCTTGATATGCTTGAAGAGACTATCGATCCTCTTATAACTCACGAGCTAGAAACTCAAATTGATGCAGAAGGTAATGAACTTTTGCAGGAGGATCTGTTACATTTCCAGCAGGACGGTGCTCCACCTCATTATTTTCTTCCCGTCCGACAGTGGTTAAACGAGAGATTTCCGGGTAGATGGATTGGCAGAAGGGGAGCAGTTGAATGGCCTCCGAGATCACCGGATTTAACACCCTTAGATTTATTTCTTTGGGGGCATCTTAAATCCGTTGTTTATAAAACACAACCTTCTGATATTGACGAACTTAAAAGACGAATTACAGCAGCATGCCGGTCAATTCCTAGTGAAGTTTTCCGTAATGTTAGAGGGGAGTTCGAAAACAGACTGTATTACTGTTTAGAGCAAAATAGACAACATTTCGAACAGCTAATAAGATAAGCGTAAGTAGATTTTATGTTGGAAATGTCTTTCTCGCAAATTAAATTTTATTGTGTAGAAGGAAAATAACCACCAAATAAAAAATCCCATGCGTAATAAATTTATTCATGTCATTCAAGGGTTGGAGCGGTGCCACCTACTCTTCTAACCATTTTTATTAAAGGGAGTCAATACAATAATGCATCTCAGTATAGGCGTTCTAATAATTACTTCTGTTGGTTTAGAACGCAATTTTTCGGAAAATGCTCATCACAAAATAATAAGTCAGGGTACCATTGGAACAAGAATTGAACGCCCATCAAAATGATGTGCCACTTGACCCCCCTTCCCATTTAAAATTCTAAGGGTAACATCTACCCCTCCTAGGGGGTTGAACCACGAGGGCTACAAATAGTCCGTGAAAGTGTCCCCCTTGACAATAAAATTGACCTGTTTTTTCGATTACTCATATTGTTTACTGGAAGGAAGATATTAAGGGTGGGAAGTTTTCAAATTGACACCCTGTATATATATATATATATATATATATATGTAAAGCGGCAGTTTTGGGGACCTGAAAATACATGTATTTTTTTCTGCATACATCGTCCCAGATGACGATATATAGTTCATGTATATAAAGATTTTTCCAAAATTTTCCCTCATTTTTCATATAGATACCCCTCTATACAGGGTGTCAATTTGAAAACTTCCCACCCTTAATATCTTCCTTCCAGTAAACAATATGAGTAATAGAAAAAACACGTCAATTTTATTGTCAAGGGGGACACTTTCACGGACTATTTGTAGCCCTCGTGGTTCAACCCCCTAGGAGGGGTAGATGTTACCCTTAGAATTTTAAATGGGAAGGGGGGTCAAGTGGCACATCATTTTGATGGGCGTTCAATTCTTGTTCCAATGGTACCCTGACTTATTATTTTGTGATGAGCATTTTCCGAAAAATTGCGTTCTAAACTAACAGAAGTAATTATTAGAACGCCTATACTGAGATGCATTATTGTATTAACTTCCTTTAATAAAAATGGTGAGAAGAGTAGGTGGCACCGCTCCAACCCTTGAATGACAGGAATAAATTTATTACGCATGGGATTTTTTATTTGGTGGTTATTTTCCTTCTACACAATAAAATTTAATTTGCGAGAAAGACATTTCCAACATAAAATCTACTTACGCTTATCTTATTAGCTGTTCGAAATGTTGTCCATTTTGCTCTAAACAGTAATACAGTCTGTTTTCGAACTCCCCTCTAACATTACGGAAAACTTCACTAGGAATTGACCGGCATGCTGCTGTAATTCGTCTTTTAAGTTCGTCAATATCAGATATAAACAACGGATTTAAGATGCCCCCAAAGAAAGAAATCTAAGGGTGTTAAATCCGGTGATCTCGGAGGCCATTCAACTGCTCCCCTTCTGCCAATCCATCTACCCGGAAATCTCTCGTTTAACCACTGTCGGACGGGAAGAAAATAATGAGGTGGAGCACCGTCCTGCTGGTAATGTAACAGATCCTTCTGCAAAAGTTCATTACCTTCTGCATCAATTTGAGTTTCTAACTCGTGAGTTATAAGAGGATCGATAGTCTCTTCAAGCATATCAAGTTACAGATTGCCAGTCAAGTTTTCTTCCAGAAATAATGGACCAAGAATGGCATTTCCAAGAATACCAGCCCAAACATTAACTTTTTGTGGGTGTTGTGTATGCCCTTCCCGAAAAATATGTGGGTTTTCGTCACTCCAATAGCGACAATTTTGTCTATTAACATTGCCATTCAGAAAAAATGAACACTCATCGCTGAAACAGATGTTTAACAGAAGATTAGGAATGGTATTGACTCGATGAGACATGATTTCACAAAACTCTATTCTTCTATCATAATCATCCTCGTGGAGCTCTTGAAGAATCTGCATTTTATATGGATGAAATTTATGCATTTTCAATGCTTTTCTTATAGTCTCGCGTGACATTCCCGTCTGTTCTGATACTGATCGTAAGGAGCTCGTGGGCTCTGCAGCAAATGTTCCCAAAACTTCAATTTGAGCTGCTTCATTTAGTACTCTGGGGTTATTTCTTTTTTTATTTGTCACTGAACCAGTTTCGTAAAACTTACTCACCAAATCAAGCACATACCGGTGACTTACATTACAATTTGGATGTCTTTCGTTAAAAAGACATGCCGCCCTTCGTGCGCACTTTCCAACTTCGCCATAAATTACAATCATTTCAATTCTGTCTTGACGAATGTAAACCATTTTTACACTTTTATACACTTATTAAAGTAATTCCTAAACAGCCCAACAGGTACAACGGTATTCACAATACTACCACATAGTTCAAATTTGCTAACCAATTTTTTGCCGGAAAACAGAAACTTTTTACAGCAGAAGTAGCAAAAAAGGAAGGCTATCTTTACAATTTCTGCGATGACACTTAAAAATTCAGCATTTAATTAACACAACTTGTTCACAATCTACGTTTTACTATTAGACTACTTTTTTATGTAAAGTGTTTGGAGCTAATGGCTAATGTTACCCCTAATAAAGGGTTGGAACGGTACCACCTAATATTCTAACCAGTTCTGGCCAAACCATGCATCTCAGTATAGGCGTTCTAATAATTACTTCTGTTAGTTTAGAACGCAATTTTTCGGAAAATGCTCATCAAAAAATAATAAGTCAGGGTACCATTGGAACAAGAATTGAACGCCCATCAAAATGATGTGCCACTTGACCCCCCTTCCTATTTAAAATTCGAAGGGTAACATCTACCCCTCCTAGGGGGTTGAACCACGAGGGCTACAAATAGTCCTTGAAAGTGTCCCCCTTGACAATAAAATTGACCTGTTTTTTCGATTACTCATATTGTTTACTGGAAGGAAGATATTAAGGGTGGGAAGTTTTCAAATTGACACCCTGTATACTGGTATTTATTGGGACTTAAGAAAATTTGAGTTTTTCCGCAAACATTGTGATAATAGATTATTCGAAATTTTTAACTCATGAATAGAAAGAGTTCGAAATTAATCTCTCCTAACATCAACATATATAGTCGTGATGATGACTGATTATGACACATTATGACATATCTTCTTGTCTCAGTTACGATTTTATTTGATTGTTCACTATTTGCGTGAGTTTCTTGGTATCAAATTGAATGAAGGTATTTGGAAAAGATTGCAATATGAACAAAAATAATTAGGATAATCAACAGAAGATCATAACAGTCGCGGATTGCTTTGTTAAATTGAACTGAGTTCTTGTTATTTTCAGTTTTATCTTATTTCAACCAAATTTCTATATTCATAAATATCTTTTTTTTCTCTTAAAATTCAGTCACCTTACTCAATCTCTGAATTTTTCCAATCTTTTGGATGCGAACTTTCCTTCGTAATAATTGTAAGGATTTCATGAATTCATGTTATGCATAGATACGTAAAAATACCTTTGAGAAAATCTAAATCCAGTAAAATTTTTCTCAAGAAACTGATTATATCACTTGACATGTTTTTTATAGATAATAAGTATTTACGTTCATCGAAAAAACATAACATCGATATTAAGAGGGGTTTAACCTTACAAGTGGCTGTTGGGAAAACGAGGAATGGGAGAAATCAAAATACTCGGAGCGCAATCAATAAATTCAAGATTTTTGTTTACCATGAGATTCTGAAAGGTTGGAACTAGGCATCTCTCCATTCAAAATCACACCGTCAAAAATGATTTTCGCTGAATCCCTGCAGACTTAATTTTGAGCATTTTTCTTCACTGATTCGAGCGCCCTCACATAACTATGCACTTTTACAGAGATACTACGAATGCTTGAATGAATTGTGGATCAATAACACTTGAAACTATTCAGGTAACTTTGGCACAGGACAGGAGACGATAACAATAGAAAATGTAAATGGGTTTATTAAAGTTTCGAATAATACTATGCCGAATTGGGTACCTATAAAAGAACAATCATGGTGAATATTATCAAACTATAACTCCTATATATTTCAATTTGCATGAAGAATATGACAGGCATTCGATTATATCCTTAGTTTTGTATATTTTTTGTCTTGGTTTGAAGTTGAAAGCTGTATGTTCCATATCCTCAAATTAAAAATTTTACTGAACATTTACTTTCTGGAAATGGGTGAACAAGTAAAAATGATTCATCGAAATATCGTAATTACCTTCCATGTTACTCACCCCATTTGGTACTAATAACTAATAGTTATTTTCTTAACAAGTGCGCAAAGTGTTATTTTTCCGCACGCATTTACTTCGTATAAGTTTTTGCATGCGGAAAAGGCACTTTGCGCACGTGTTAGGAACAAAATTTTTTCTACGAGCTTCATATCAGATAACAACGAAAATAAAAAAATATAACTCATTGAATAATGTATAGTTAAACTGATAGAAAGAACTATACAACAAACAATTACATAACAATAAAAATAATAATAGAAAAGTAATTTATTTGTTCGTAATATTTATAATGAAAGATCAATTATTATTGACATTTTGCAAATTGAGCTCGTCGCCAGAGCTGCTCATTTAACAGCTTTTAAACCTTTTTATGATTTGATGAATAGAAAAGTGTCGGTGTTTATAGATTCTTGCTGACAGAAACTGAGAAAAAATCAGACATCATAATTATGTCAAAGTTGACCAGTGCACTTATTGTTGCTTGACAATATTATATATAATCATTCATCATTATACAAGGTACTGAAAAAATATTA
This sequence comes from Chrysolina oricalcia, assembly GCA_944452925.2. Classification (NCBI taxonomy): domain Eukaryota; kingdom Metazoa; phylum Arthropoda; class Insecta; order Coleoptera; family Chrysomelidae; genus Chrysolina; species Chrysolina oricalcia. Next base: position 21,129,826 of record OX101823.2, on the reverse strand, counting down.
ATTTTTTTGTTTCAAGCTAAAAAACAAATATCGGGAAATACGATTGAAAGGTAAAAGGGAACACACTTGCAACGGCTTTTTACTTTTCCGTACTTAGTGCGGAAAATAATCTTATCCGCACGGCGTCCGGAAAAGTGTAACTATGCGCACGCAAATGTATGCAGAAAAGTACTACAATATTAATTCATTCCAGTTTCATTCTGGTCAGTTAGTTATATTTTCAGCCCATTCCTAACTTGGTGGCACCCTTCACACCAGATGAATGATTTTCAGAACATCATCAGTTTTTTTTAAAATTCTTTAGTATAATTCAAATTGAAGTAGGATTCGATTTGGATAATTCATCTCAGAGTTCACTATCCGAACATTTTGATTTCATGGAATCTGAATCATCTTTCAACATTCTATTGTAAAATAGGAAACAGATTACAATAAAATTTGAATTTTAACAGAACTTGAAACACCGTCGACACTTCCAGTTCATCAGACTTTGCTGATGTTATTATCGATGGTGTATTCCGTTTGAATGATTCCTACAGGAAATAATCTTATGCGCCCAATGAAGAAAAAAGATGAACGATGTCTTTTCATTAAGATAAATTTTCAAGATGAAAATTTTTGTTTTATATGGTTGAACTCAGAAAAGCCACTTCTACGTATAATTGCGAAACGTATTATTCACACACTAGAAAATTCGGTAGATAGTCTCTTACGCTAAATCCATTCACTTAAACAATATGCAGCAGCAGACTTTCTTACAGAAATTTTTTATAAGTATCTAGGTATAATGAAGTCCCGTAGGCTTTTTTTTATATCTTGAACCATTTTTGCAGCGTTTTCATCTAGATGTCAATAAACACGAATTTTTATTTGTATGTTTGAATTGTATCTGCTCATGCCTAACTACACATCCTTACAATTTTTCATTAGCTATATCAGTACCTTTCTCTGGCCTCAGGCATCGAAAGCTTCGAAGTATTCAAGGTCAAATTTACTATAAACGTCACAATATTTTACACCTCAATGAGTTGGAGTGAGATGCTATTAGATTTCCTTTAATATGCGGCTCCGCCTCAATCGGTCGGGATTCTTACTTCCTCCTCTACACCTCAAATTTACTTTGAACTTTTCCAGAAGGTAAACCCCTCCTTAATAGACCTTGGCCCATACAAATATCTGATATTTGCCTCGTTAAGGTGAAGAGGACTTAAATGGTATACCGAGGGATTCCTTATGACTCAATATCTTCAACACCCCTGTCTACCGTACTAGCGTGATGAGAACACCCATTTATTTCACATGAATGAATTAAACGTTTATTCTTCGAAAGAGAAGGGCTTACATCATTCGTAAGGATGAGAGATTACACGCATGATATAAGGATGAAATTTGGTATCAAATGTGCCAAGTCTCCAAGAAGTACGAAACAATACAGAATTCGGAGAGGACACCCACTTCATATATGAAAGCATCCAACATCTTCTTGATGTGAGAGAGATTTCAAGAACTCTTCATGTGACAATCTCATACAAATCTAGTCATCGGAATTGTAAGAGTAGAACAAAGTTTCTGTAACAAACATCCTCACTGTTCCGATCTCACGATAAGTACTTTTTGGAATAGTCAAATAGTCTTCATAATAGAATTGAACTGAATGAAATTTGTGAAATCAATAGGAGTCCTGATATTATTCTATGTACTCAATGTGACAATGGTGAAACAGGGATCGGAGCATTTCTCTCCAAGGCAGTACCTCTTGTGAAATATTACTGAACAAAATGACCTCAACTCTCTCATCTAGCATTTCATCCTGCAGCTCCATGAGGACAATCCAATACAACACAATATAAAACATCGAATACATTAGTTTATTTAAAATTCTGACCATTGCTTTCCTCCGATCGAGTGGACTGAAGTCGGTGACCGACAGAGTCATAATTACCTGTAAGAATGGTGTCTATGTCGGGGCGTAGCACAGTGATAAGAGCGTCCGACTCTGAGCCAAAGGTCCGGAGTTCGAGCCCTAGTTGGAGATGGGCTTTTTAAAATTCAATTTAACCGATTGAATTATTAAAATCTCGTGGCTCGACTGGGGTGAGTCCTGCACTATTCACTGTTGCGTTCCAATTAACAATTAACAATGCTGCTCCTAAGATGGCGTATGGAGATAGTAACAAGGCCTACCCAGAACACATGGCTAATGACCTTAGCAGTCGATGCCAAAATACCATAAAAGAACGGTGTCTACAACACCATAGTCTACCGTAGTAGCATGATGGCCGTAGAGTTAGTTCCCTGACACTAAAAACGGATGAAACATTTACATTCTGAAATCCACAGATCTACACAAATAATTCTGTTGATTCTGGTTACAGTGAAGTACAAGCTACTTTCGAATCAAAAAATTATACCGGTTTGCCATAACACGGCTGGAATCTCAAAGAGATGAACGAGAAGGACGTTCCTGTCATTTTGGATGTGGAGAGTAGCTGTTTTTTGACTACATTACACCAGCGTGTTCTTCGAATGGGTAGAAGCTTCGGTAAAAACTCATTCTGGAAAATACTATAAGATGAACACTTATCTGAGTACTCAAAGGCATAGGTTGGGGTGGATGGCGGCTATTGTTATTATTAGCCGTAGAGCTCCTGGGCGACTTACTTTTTGATGGCGCATTTTCTTTTCAGCTGTGGGTAAATTACCAAATAATCTACACCTGGGTGCCTATCGAATTCGACACATTGAAACGTAACTTTTGTTGTAGTTCACATACAGTTTCACCGTTAAAGTCAGCATCAAATTTTTTTATTATTCAGTTATTGAAAATTTAGAGTTAATAAACTGTTTGTGCTTCGAAAATAATGCAAAATGTCGTTCACGATTTTTTCATATCAATCGGCTACACCTGGCAAATTCGACATATGTTCTAAAAAATTACTAAATGTTGTGTTACTTCTCAATATTTCGAAAAATACTATAAAAAAAAAATGTTTACTTTCTGGTTTCCTACTAACCACCAAATTGGAATCAGTCTGAACAAATTTGATTTTTTCGCGTTTTCATAACCTTAACATTTTCCGGCCGATTCAAATTTGGTAAAATCCTAAAAGACCAGTTGAGATGTAAAACACTAATCTGCTGGTGGGATTTTTTCTGTTATAAAACGTTTCTGATTGGACATTTTCAAAAAATACATGCCAAAATAATTATGTTATGCTTGATGCAAAGTGGCTCTAGTTCTGAATCTTCGAATCCATTTTCAAATCAATGTACTTAAAGTTCTTGCTAACTTAATCTTCAAAAATTACTCTCCGGAATAATAAGAATTGTAATTATAAAATTATTATAAGGCGATTCGAATGAAAAGAACTGTAACAACGCGGGTTGGGTACCTACTGACTATAACATTTAGTTATGTTCTCCATCACGCTCAACGCTCGCCTGGAAACTTCGTTGACAGCATTTGTTGAAAATTGAGGAAACATAATTAATACACAATCTCGAATTACTGTCTCCAGGTGATTGACAACTCAAAATGGTCGGCGCTTGTAGATTTTTTGCTTCAAATACCCCCAAAGGAAAAAATCTAGTGGGGTGAGGTCTTGCGACCTGGGTGACAGGAGTTGTTCCTTACTACGTTTATGTACATACATACAGAGTGAAATATTGAACAGAAAAACCTGCACAAATCGCAACCATTTCCGACGAACTTCGATTATCTTGTCCAAATAATAAATGGGACGAAATTCTGCATTGAAAAATTATTGATTCTCAGGATGTATTTGGGTTACTAGAATTCTTTGTGAGCCAAAAAGAATGTTCGTTGCTTAGAGTGGTTCCAAATCTAGATATTATTTTCAATAGTAGATAGCTTTTCTAAATGAACTTTTTTGGTACTATCGAAAATAAGGGTAATTTACTCCTGATCAAATTTCCAATTTTTTTGTTCTCCCCTATATACCGTTTGGCAATTTAGAAATGTGATGCAACAATTTTTTCTGACAAAGGAATGATAAAAACGTTATTCTTTTGACACTCACTGTATGTCATAAAGAAAATATTGTACATTTGAAAATAATTATTCAGCATGGATGAAGTCAGTTTTTTTGTTCGATTTTCTTGCTCACATATCAATAACATTAAGATTAGTTGGTTAAATTATCGTGTGGTCGTAGGAAAAATAGTGTACATTACTTACGCGAAAATAATTTTTCAAAGTCGTAATGTAATGTACTAACATTTTGGTTTCAACAAGATGGGTAGGTGTGTAGGTCGAAGGAGTACAGTGAAATGGCCTTCCATATCTCCAGAAATAACACCTATACCCTTTTGTTTGTGAGGATACGTGGGAAAAGCTAGATAACCCAAAATATTAACAAAAAATTTTTCACTTAGAAAAATATTAAAAGGATTTCAAAATAGGTTGGGTTATTGAAATAATCACCTAGTAAATTCAGATGTTACATCGATGAAGTCGAAATACCCTTCTCTCCACATGTTTTCATAAAGTTTCCACACATTTCCACTTAGTGGGTATTTCGACTTCATCGAAATTATTCGTTTCATTCATTTGGAACTCTCCGGTACACTTTTCGAACTTTGTTCGGATTCGTTGGACTTGAAATTACTTCTTTACCAAATTCATTATTTAACTTTTATTGACGTGTTCAAAGTAGCTCAAATTGTACTTGAAAGTAGGATTGAAATTATATTGTTTTTTTAATGATTCTGGCGGAGAAAAATGCTCAGGAACGGATTTAAAAATGTATAGGTACTTCATAATATTGAAATTGAAATTTCTCCTACAGGTATTCGGTCAGATTCTAGTACTGTCGTTCTAATTTCACGTATTCTTCCATCAAAGTCCCGCTGTTACAAGATGATATGTTCTCTGTTTCATTTGCCTATTTTCGTTTCGATCAAATGAGTATCCGTCGACAAATTTCCTAGAAAAATTTATATACGGAATTAAAGGGCTTTCCAAGGACAGGGTGATGGTATGGGTACTAACGGTAATTATGAATACATAGAGAAAAAGTGGCATATTTCGGGGCAGTGATCTGGAGTCGGGTAGATGAATAGTTCAAGCACGGTTGATTATATTAACAATAAAAAATTAATTAATATTCAGTTAACATTGTATTTGAACTGTCAAGTGTGTTGTGAAGTAGAGATTGTTTAGCTGATTGTTGGTTTGAGTTAATAAAAGCAGTTAACTAACAAGTGTATCTATCACTTATTCAAAAACCCAAAAACTTAACATCAGCAGAAAAATATTTGTTGAACATAATTTCCGGAACATCTCTTTTAACACTCACGAGATGGGTTTTGCAGTCAGTGTAAGCTTTCCCAAAGCAATTATACGATACGATGGGGTAAGTTCGTACAAGTGACCGCAGAAGTGAACTCAAACCACAATAGTTTCTCTTATTTTGAATAATATTCCAAATATCAACCACGTTCTGTACCCTAAGGTGTGCTTTGCTATCTAGCTTTCTTTCTCCTCAGTTGTTTCCATGTAGTGGTCGATATAGATTCATCTGACAGACTATTAATGAACGCTAATGTCTGGTAGGAATCCATTCTACTACCAAGAAAACCAGATACTAGATTAACGATTTGTTGGGAATTACCTAATGTCCAGTACAAAGGTTCGAGAATGGTAGAACCATTCATGCCTCTTTCTTTTCCAGAGATTTGTTACGAGCCCGTGAAACTAGAAACGAAAGGGCAGGAATGTGAAAGATATAAGTATGGGCTTGGCCAAAATTCTAGAAAGAAGATCCAATAACTTGATAGAATTCAAAGCAAACAATAATTTAGCATGTGTTTTCTCCAGAAGAGCCTATATCACAGTCCTCAGCATAAATATGTTCTCGCGAATTGAGTCATTCATTTCAGTATTACCATCAGCAATATCCTTCCTAGGGAAATCCATATGCGGTCCATTGCCAGAAGTGCCTCACAAATTCACTTATCAGCATAACAGAAAAGTTCTCTTTCTTATAGCTAATTGTTCCACCACCAGCAGTTTTATCGAAATTGGCCTGAAGAGTTCAATGTTCACTGAACGTCTCTTTCTCAGGGATTGTTATCAAAACAAACATCTAAAACTTGAATAATAATAATAGTACTCTCATAAAACTCGTAAAATTTACCCAAAGGCATAGTCTGTGCGGGTAGAGGACGGCTTCTTTCTTTCTTCGGTGTTTATAGTGGCATCGACTGCTATGGTCATGTGTTCTGGGTGGGCTTTGTTACTAACTCCATACGCCACCTTAGGAGCAGCACTGCTAATTATCAACGCAACAGTGAATCGTGGATTATTATTCCCAGCCGACACGAGCCTCATTCATTCAGACATTCAAATCTGAAAATGAAAAAAGCCTGCACCGGCTGGGAACCGAGTAATTATTTGACTTAGCAATGTAAGAAAACACCAATTTTTATCTTCGTTTCCTTGGTTCTGAAGGACTATAATATCTCTATTTTGACTCTTGGGAATTATATCTTGATTAATTAATCCATTTGTGGAAGTTATATTCATCATTAATGCCCTGCTACCTATATATGAGGCGGGTTTTCCGAGTAATCTAACATTGAACAAACGAACGAACGAACAAACGAAAACTAGATCAAAACTAAATCCGATGAAAAATAACGAATCTACAAAATGCAAATCTGTGAAACTACAGAATATCTTGGTTAAAATAATCTCGGGCAATGAAATTAATTCAAAAAAGATTAGTGGAAGTTCTCCAAACCAAAGTACTCATAAAAACCAATAAATCTTATGAGGACTGTCCTCATAGTATACGAATTATAATAAAGTTCCTATGAGGACTGTCCACATAGAATACGATATACATGAAAGCTTGTGAGGTCTGACCTCATAAGCACCAAGTGTCTCCATAATATACGATGGGCTCCAAAAACTGTCCCCAAAACTGCCGCTTGATATATATATATATATATATATATATATATATATATATATATATTTATACATATATATATACATATATATATATATATATATATATATATATATATATATATATATATATATATATATATATATATATATATATATATTTATACATATATATATATACATACATATATATATATATATATATATATATACATATATATATATATATCTATATATATATATATACATATATATATATAAGTAGAAAAGTTATTGGGTATAACCCTCAAAATGTTGTTCAACCGTAGACACGTGTTTCGAGCTTAAGCTCTCATCAGTACGGTAAAATCAAGTGCGAAAATGTACAACACTTGGATTTAAAAATAGAAACAAAGGAAGTCAACAACAGGAAGCCAACCACACATTTGTGGCTTCGGTTAGAAGACCTTGTGTTTACAAGGCAACAACTAACGTCGCCACGGAGGCAGCTGTAGCTACCAGCGTGACAATCCTACCCAGGAAAATACAAATAAGGATGGATTAAGCGAGGGGCAATATATGAAAATATAAGTAGAAAAGTTATTGGGTATAACGGTTGAACAACATTTTGAGGGTTATACCCAATAACTTTTCTACTTATATTTTCATATATTGCCTCTCGCTCAATCCATCCTTATTTATATATATATATATATATATATATATATATATATATACAGGGTGGGTCACGGTCGATGGTACCTTAGACGTTTACGGAGAACGGGACATAGGATCATTCTGAAAATTTGGTTTCTCAAGTAGTTGCTCTATCGATCTAAAATATTTTCAGCAATGCAGCGTTGCCGCTTATACCAGAAAGTAGCAGCATCTTTGTTATTTCAAATGAGTCACCCTGTATATTATCACATTTTTGAACTTGCCATTCCTTTCTGATTATTTCTGCCTTATACTCCCCTATACCTATCTCTAACGGTTTTTGAGATATTGATTATTTTCCATATTTTTTATCCAAAACAGCTCGAATTGAATGTTTATTTCTGCGGTATTTGGATTCTTAGGAAGTTGCAATTTTGTGTTTAGTTCATCAAGATCATGTACATTGATTCTGTATAGAGAAGTTTGTTCTGCGTTATACAGGGTCGTTCAAAATTCATGATCTTACTGCTAGATAAGAATAGGGTTGAAAGTGCGTTTTTTTAAATGGAACATCCTGTATATTATGAAATATCCTGAAAGATGACTAAATTTCTTTCGAATTGATATATCATGTTCCTATACCTAAATAGCCAGAATTCCGAGGTAATAGCAATTTTCACTTGTAATCTCCCAAGTGCTTGAATTATTGCCGGAAATTTTTCGAGTCCATGAATTTTCTTTGAAACGTGCGTGACCTAGCTAAAGTCTCCACTATCCAAGACCACATAACGAATCTTTCATATAAATTTTACAAATTTCACATTCCCAAGAGTTCACTCATCAGGGAAATAACAAGAGTAAGGGATGGACTTGTTCCATGAACGCCAAGACTAAGCACCAAGTCACCTCTATAGCTAACACCAGAACCTGGTTTTTTGCCGAAAACTTTTTCCGGGAATCCACATAACACCCCTCACAAATCACACTTCTAATATCTGATCAATCTGACAATCAACCCCTGTATTAGCATAGCGGGAGACAGGGTATACTAATACCATAATGTAGGAAGGTAAAATCTCAGTTACACCCGTCAACACCAGCGGGGGTGCCTCATCTGTTCCTCTTGAGGAGCCGAGGAGACACTACATTCGGGACAACGCCGACCCCTGGCAACAGGGGTCGACGGAGCCCCCCCACCCCAGCACTCCCTCACAACCTGCGGGATTCCTATCAGCCCACGGAGGTGGGCGGAAAATATCAAGCAGAGTTGTGTTGTACATAGATTTCACCGAAATACAATGTAAATAGTTAAATATCTGAATATACATGTTTTTGAGTTTGAGTTTGAGCTCAGCGGTAGTGTTGCGGCCTATGAGTCGCTAGGTCGATGGTTCAATCCACGTTAAGAACATAACTTTTTTATTTTTTTTTGTTCCAAATTTAAACACATTTATTGATGAACATTTTGTTAAGTATTTTACATATCAATATTTCAGTGGTTATAAATAGTTCAGGTGAAACCATCGTTAGTTATTTCTTATGAATTGTTGGATGATTTTCATTTCTTGGTGTGAAATTTTCGTACATGAATTTTCAAACAAAATTCATGTACTCGAAAAATTTCCGGCAATAATTCAAGCACTTGGGAGATTACATGTGAAAATTGCTATTATCTCGGAATTCTGGCTATTTAGGTATAGGAACATGATATATCAATTCAAAGGGAATTTAGTTATCTTTCAGGATATTTCATAATATAAAGGATATTTCATAATATAAAGGATGTTCCATTTAAAAAAACGCACTTTCAACCCTTTTCGTATCTAGCAGTAAGATCATGAATTTTGAACGACACTGTATAACGCAGAACAAACTTCTCTATACAGAATCAGTGTACATGATCTTGATGAACTAAACACAAAATTGCAACTTCCTAAGAATCCAAATACCGCAGAAATAAACATTCAATTCGAGCTATGTTTTGGATAAAAAATATGGAAAATAACCATTATCTCAAAAACCGTTAGAGATAGGTATAGGAGAGTATAAGGCAGAAATAATCAGAAAGGAATGAAAAGTTCAAAAATGCGGTAATATACAGGGTGACCCATTTGAAATAACAAAGATGCTGCAACTTTCTGGTATAAGCGGCAACGCTGCATTGCTGAAAATATTTTAGATCGATAGACCAAGAGCAACTACTTGAGAAATCAAATTTTCAGAATGATCCTATGTCCCGTTCTCCGTAAACGTCGAAGGTACCATCGACCGTGACCCACCCTATATATATATATATATATATATATATATATATATACTATATTTCCGATATTTCAACAGTGAATACTGTCATCTTCAGGGAAGCTACAAGTAACAAGCAAAATTGTACGATTAATGGAAAGAAAACTTTGAAGAAGAACCACTTACTGTGTTGATGAGAATGATTGCTATGGATGTAATATTAAAAATTATAAACAACATGTCATGTAAGTCACATGTGACAAAGATGAACAAAACACATTAAAATACGTCAAACAATAAAAATATTAATATTAAGTCATTGTTATAAAATTTGTTTAAACATTTATTTGAATTATCTCCACACGTGTAATGTAACATAAGAAATTTGGTTAGGATTATTCGACAACAGACAGTTGACATTATTGACATTAGATGTCAGACACTTTTGAAGTGTGACACGAAACCACGAATTGGCCGCTGCTAGTGGGTGAAATTAACCAATTGTCTCAACTCAAAAGAGATGAAGTGTTCCCTAAGGGAGAATTATTTAAGTTATGTGTAATATTATTGTCGATGAGGAATAAATATGAATAAATTTCACTTAAGTGATTAACGTCAGTTTTTTTATTTAAGCAAGAATCTGATTGAGAGATGAAAGCCATTTCCATGAAAAGTGTTTTAGTGGTATTGTTTTCTTTAGTCAAAATTTTTGTATTACTATAATTCATGTTATGACCAGTGCTATTAACATGTTCACTTAATGCACATCTTTCAGGATGGCATCTACAGTCACTTTTATGTGCAGTGATTCTATCTTTTAATGTCCTCGAAGTCTGACCTATGTAAGTTTTATCGCAATTCGAGCAAGGAATACAATACACCAACTGTGATTGTGAAGTTAAAGGTGTTTTATCTTTAACTTTGGTGAAAATGGAATTAATTGTTAATATTGTTTTATTTGCAATTTTTATGTTCTCAAAAACTTTGAAGATTCTAGCAAGCCTGGGTGAGACATCTGCGATATAAGGAAGAGAAGTGAAAAAATATTGGATTTGGATCCTATCTGCATCATTTGTAGTAGTGATATTATTTTGCGAAATGTTATTGATATTATTTAATGAATCATGTGTGTCTATGGTAGACGTACTGTATAAAATCTTTTTTAATAGTGAAGGAGGATATGAATTATCAATGAATAAATTATATAAGATTTTTAAATTTTGTTGATGAAAAGAGGAGTCAGAAATACAGAGTATTCGATGTTTCATTTGTTTAACCAAATTAACCTTCATGGATTGTTTATGGTATGAGTGATAGTTCATAAATCTTCCACTACTTATGGGTTTTCTATACCAGTCAATGACTAAGGTATTGTCCACTGTACGACGAAATTTTGTGTCCAAGAAGGGAACACTATGTTCTTCGTCTTCACTACTATAATTCATGTTATGACCAGTGCTATTAACATGTTCACTTAATGCACATCTTTCAGGATGGCATCTACAGTCACTTTTATGTGCAGTGATTCTATCTTTTAATGTCCTCGAAGTCTGACCTATGTAAGTTTTATCGCAATTCGAGCAAGGAATACAATACACCAACTGTGATTGTGAAGTTAAAGGTGTTTTATCTTTAACTTTGGTAAAAATGGAATTTATTGTTAATATTGTTTTATTTGCAATTTTTTTTCAAAGTTTTTGAGAACATAAAAATTGCAAATAAAACAATATTAACAATTAATTCCATTTTTACCAAAGTTAAAGATAAAACACCTTTAACTTCACAATCACAGTTGGTGTATTGTATTCCTTGCTCGAATTGCGATAAAACTTACATAGGTCAGACTTCGAGGACATTAAAAGATAGAATCACTGCACATAAAAGTGACTGTAGATGCCATCCTGAAAGATGTGCATTAAGTGAACATGTTAATAGCACTGGTCATAACATGAATTATAGTAATACAAAAATTTTGACTAAAGAAAACAATACCACTAAAAGACTTTTCATGGAAATGGCTTTCATCTCTCAATCAGATTCTTGCTTAAATAAAAAAACTGACGTTAATCACTTAAGTGAAATTTATTCATATTTACTCCTCATCGACAATAATATTACACATAACTTAAATAATTCTCCCTTAGGGAACACTTCATCTCTTTTGAGTTGAGACAATTGGTTAATTTCACCCACTAGCAGCGGCCAATTCGTGGTTTCGTGTCACACTTCAAAAGTGTCTGACATCTAATGTCAATAATGTCAACTGTCTGTTGTCGAATAATCCTAACCAAATTTCTTATGTTACATTTGAATCTCTCCACGTGTGGAGATAATTCAAATAAATGTTTAAACAAATTTTATAACAATGACTTAATATTAATATTTTTATTGTTTGACGTATTTTAATGTGTTTTGTTCATCTTTGTCACATGTGACTTACATGACATGTTGTTTATAATTTTTAATATTACATCCATAGCAATCATTCTCATCAACACAGTAAGTGGTTCTTCTTCAAAGTTTTCTTTCCATTAATCGTACAATTTTGCTTGTTACTTGTAGCTTCCCTGAAGATGACAGTATTCACTGTTGAAATATCGGAAATATAGTGTTAAAAGAGTACACGTTTTGCTTGCTGCTATACCCAAAAAATTTCCTGCTTTGTATCCTAACTAGTCAGCAAAGACTACCCTTCTACTAAACTCTAGGTATGGGTTTTTTCCAACAAATTCGAGCTACACATGGAGTCCCCACAGTGGTGAAGATGAAGAACTGGTCCAGAATCAAGATCAAACTTGCAAAAGAGTATAATCGGAGATGCTTCCTTCTTAAATGCCGTTCAATAGGATTACTTCCTAACCATATTTCACATGCTACTATACAAGTAGATGACCTTCTGTTGAGACAAGATATAAATTTCAGCAACCAATCCAGTAAATTCTGTAACAGGTTAGGACACAAACTTCTTAACTTAGAAATTTCAATTAATCATAAACTTATTTCAAAATTGGAAAACCAATTGACTCTGCTCAAACGAGATATCATCTCACTTACTAATGAAGCTGTTTTTTTAGAATTTTCTGGTTCTCAACTGAGAACATATAATAAAATTTTCCATAAAACAAAAAATACAAATATCCATAAAATAAATTCACTTTCTAATACTTTCTTACAAAATAAATTAAAATCTAAAGATAATTGGATAAAAAATCTTTCGAACACAGTTATTCCTAATGATATTTCCAAATTTTTGGCATTAGGACCTAAATTCAGTATTGAACCCGTGGTGGGTATAGATTTCTCCATAAAAAGTCTTTTAGCTGATGTGGACTATTCAGTTTCACCTTTAAATAATTCAAATAAAAAAAGCTCCATCATTGCACAAACTACTAACATAATTACAAATTATATTAATTCTTCAAAATATTCCTCTAATTTTTTCCATAATTTATACAATAAAACAAAATTGTTTTTGAAAAATAATCCAAACTTAGTGGTCACTAAATCTGACAAAGGTAATGTCACTGTCATTTTAGAAAAATCTGAATACATGAATCTTTCCAATCAATTAATAGAAAATAGCCAATCCTACTTGTTAATTCCTAGAGACCCTACGTCACAAATACAAGTTAAATGTAACCAATTAATAAAAAATATGTTCAATTTAAAACAAATAGATGAAATTCAAAAAAAGAAACTCACCAATTATAAAGGTGTGTGCCCAAAATTCTATGCTTTGCCTAAAATCCACAAACCTACACTTTCAGCAAGACCAATTATTTCTAGTATTGGTAATCCAACAGAATATTTGGCATCTTTTTTGACTGATATTTTGACCACTTCGTATGATTTTGATAATGAATATTATATTAAAGACTCTTTTGAGGTTTCAAAAATTTTCAATAAAATGAAACTCCCCGAGGGCTATGTTATAGCGAGCTTGGATGTAGTCTCACTTTTTAGTAATGTTTACTTGGATGCTTGTATACGAGCCATTGATAAAAGATGGGATAGTATCAGTAATCATTGTAGTGTTGATAAAGAAACTTTCTTTGATCTTATTACTTTCTTATTCAATAATACTTATTTCTCATTTGATAATAAATTTTACAAACAGACTTTTGGAACCCCTATGGGGGCAAAAATTAGTCCCATCCTTGCTATGTATGTCATGGATGACATACTGGATACAGTCCTAAAAGTTTTACCTTTCAAATTGTTTTTCATTAAAAAATATGTGGATGACTTGATTATAGCCTTACCACATCACGGAACTACAGAAGTAGTTGATGTATTCAATAGTTATGACCCGTATATACAGTTCACCATAGAACGTGAAGACGAAGAACATAGTGTTCCCTTCTTGGACACAAAATTTCGTCGTACAGTGGACAATACCTTAGTCATTGACTGGTATAGAAAACCCATAAGTAGTGGAAGATTTATGAACTATCACTCATACCATAAACAATCCATGAAGGTTAATTTGGTTAAACAAATGAAACATCGAATACTCTGTATTTCTGACTCCTCTTTTCATCAACAAAATTTAAAAATCTTATATAATTTATTCATTGATAATTCATATCCTCCTTCACTATTAAAAAAGATTTTATACAGTACGTCTACCATAGACACACATGATTCATTAAATAATATCAATAACATTTCGCAAAATAATATCACTACTACAAATGATGCAGATAGGATCCAAATCCAATATTTTTTCACTTCTCTTCCTTATATCGCAGATGTCTCACCCAGGCTTGCTAGAATCTTCAAAGTTTTTGAGAACATAAAAATTGCAAATAAAACAATATTAACAATTAATTCCATTTTTACCAAAGTTAAAGATAAAACACCTTTAACTTCACAATCACAGTTGGTGTATTGTATTCCTTGCTCGAATTGCGATAAAACTTACATAGGTCAGACTTCGAGGACATTAAAAGATAGAATCACTGCACATAAAAGTGACTGTAGATGCCATCCTGAAAGATGTGCATTAAGTGAACATGTTAATAGCACTGGTCATAACATGAATTATAGTAATACAAAAATTTTGACTAAAGAAAACAATACCACTAAAAGACTTTTCATGGAAATGGCTTTCATCTCTCAATCAGATTCTTGCGTAAATAAAAAAACTGACGTTAATCACTTAAGTGAAATTTATTCATATTTACTCCTCATCGACAATAATATTACACATAACTTAAATAATTCTCCCTTAGGGAACACTTCATCTCTTTTGAGTTGAGACAATTGGTTAATTTCACCCACTAGCAGCGGCCAATTCGTGGTTTCGTGTCACACTTCAAAAGTGTCTGACATCTAATGTCAATAATGTCAACTGTCTGTTGTCGAATAATCCTAACCAAATTTCTTATGTTACATTTGAATCTCTCCACGTGTGGAGATAATTCAAATAAATGTTTAAACAAATTTTATAACAATGACTTAATATTAATATTTTTATTGTTTGACGTATTTTAATGTGTTTTGTTCATCTTTGTCACATGTGACTTACATGACATGTTGTTTATAATTTTTAATATTACATCCATAGCAATCATTCTCATCAACACAGTAAGTGGTTCTTCTTCAAAGTTTTCTTTCCATTAATCGTACAATTTTGCTTGTTACTTGTAGCTTCCCTGAAGATGACAGTATTCACTGTTGAAATATCGGAAATATAGTGTTAAAAGAGTACACGTTTTGCTTGCTGCTATACCCAAAAAATTTCCTGCTTTGTATCCTAACTAGTCAGCAAAGACTACCCTTCTACTATATATATATATATATATATATATTTCACTGCATAAAACATAATCATTAGAATATACAGGAATTCATCACTCACTGTCGAATAAACTAAGATATGCTGATAGACTTCACAGTCTGCAAAATTCTCAAAAGCTCAAGTATTCAACATTGTTGTCTAATCGCGATATGATTTTTATTAATAGGTGAATTGGTGATTATCATCAATAAATTGTCTGTAATACAGATATTGTGTATGAACATGCTCCTGAACATCATGCATTATTCTGTAGAAACATTGGGAACTAGCACAAATGATACGAAAATCATAGTTTAGCATTACTTCCTTACTTTTAGCTCCGATCTCAAAGAATCAAAGAAAGACATCGTGGAGGTTCTTTTAACCTTTGACCGATTTACAGAAACCACTATGGAGGTCGGATCGTGGCTGTTATCGAATATGTGGGAAAGAAGTTAATCATGGCAATGATTCGAGAGAACTGGCTCTGTCCTGCCCCTTTATTGAAACTGCTAATCATCGGGTGCACTTTAGTAGGTGAAATCTCGACATGGCAGACGCTCCGAAGCTATGGGAATAGGGATTTTTTTCCAAATTATCGTTTTCCTAACAACAGAATGGAGAAAAATGGTATCGAATACATAGTCGATAAAAATATAAAAGTACGACAAATTATTATGATGTGATGAAGATTATGATGTGATGGAGATTATGATGTGATGGAGATTATGATGTGATGGAGATTATGATGTGATGGAGATTATGATGCTTTTCAGTATCCCACTGAACTGATTGAATAATATTGAAATGAACGGATATGAAAAGATATTTTATTGAGACTTTGACAGACTTTTCAAATTGAAAAAATATTGTTTCTGTCAACTTACTGTTCAAGAAAAATCATGACAACTACTCTTTTTATTTTTCAAGGAAAACCTGATAAAAATGAATACTATTCAATCTTCAAATTCCAGCTAATCAACATTCCCCCCAATAATGTTAATTTTTTCTTTCATTGCTCGAATCTTCACCCTTGATAAACTCTTCGTCAACAGGTCAGCTAACTGATCTTCACTTGGTATTTATTCTATAATGATATCTTGATTCATCTTTTCTTTTACGAAATGAAATTTTACATCTATGTGTTCTTTTCATTGCATTTTAATTGGTCAGCATCTTGATGACGCTCTGATTGACAATGCACATTTTGATTGGTCTCTTGAACATCTTCAACTCCCCTTTCATATTGAAAATACTCATTCTGATTCTGCAGTTGATAAAGCAATGACAGATTGTTTTCTTGTGAACCAATCCACCACAGTACCATTGAATGTTAAAACATATACGGAAGTAGATCTTCTTGATGTTTCATTGCCAGCAAAATCCGCATCTGTGAAGCATTTCATGATATCGTTTCTCTCCAAAACTGGATGAAACCATAAACCTTCTGTTTTTGTTCCTTGTAAATATCTAAATATACTTTTGATGCTTTTCCAGTGTATCTTCATAGGATTTTCCATATATCGACTGAAAATTTTGGTGATATATGTATGCCATGTCTGGTCTAGAAACCATCGACAAAAACATCAGACTTCCTATGGCCTCCCTGTATGGTGCATTTACAGGCTCGTTTATACTATTAAAATTTATAGTAGTGTATGCAGCTGTTGCAACTGAATTACAGTTCGCCATTCCAAATTTATTCAATATTTTCAGGATGTACTTTTCTTGACTGATATGAATTCCTTTTTCTGTCTTGCTGATTTCTATTCCCAGATAATTTTCTAGTTTCAGTCTTTTGATTTCAAAATTATCTTCAATAAATCTTCAATTTAATTTCTGTCCTTAGATAACACCATTCCATTGTCCACGTAGATGATTACTGTCAGAATACTTCTTCCATACAAGGGTCATTTTCTAGTGGTATGAGTTGAAAGCTTTTCAAAACTGCTGTAAATATTTCATTCCAACACTTAGCTGATTGTTTCATTCCATAAATACTTCTTCTCAGTAGGCAGACTCTATCTGAAACATCTTCGTAGCCAGGTGGTTGATCCATATAAATTTCTTCTCTCAAAGTGCCATTCAGAAAAGCGATTCTCACATCAAATAGCTTAATGTGAAGATGGTTAACTGCAGCTCTAGATCTGTACTGTGCCACAGGACTAAATATTTCTTTATAATCTTTTCCATATTTCTGTCTATAGCATTTTGCAACTAGTCTTGCCTTTTTTGATTTTATTGTAAATACCCATTTGTTCTACACTGTTTTCCTGTTTTCTGGAAACTCGATCAAAATCCATGTTTCATTCTCCATAAGAGAATCTATTTCTTGCTTCATGGCATGTTTCCTTTCTGCATCCCTCAGAGATCCTTCAAAACTTCTTCTTCGTCGACTGCCTTGAACGATGCATAGTTTTGATATCTATTTGATTTGTTGATCAAATTTCTATCTCGCAGAACAGGTCCTTCACTAGATTGTGGTAGTTCATTCGTTTCTTCAGATGGTCTGATGAATATTTTTTCATTTTCCTGGTCTTTTTCATTTTGGTTTTCATCATTTCCTATATATTCTTGTGAAATAACATCCTGAATATTATCTTCTGCTTGAACTTCTCTTGGTATTTCTTTTGTTTCTCTTCCAGCATTATTTTCGGACATAACATTTCGTTTCTGCCCCTTCTTGAAAACTACATCCCTGTATGTGGCTACTTTTTGTTGGTTTGGAAAATAGATTCTATATCCTTTGATATTTTCGCCATAGCCAACGAAAATACCTTTTTCGCTCTTTCTGTCCCAGTTTTGTCTTCAGATCCAAAAATTTCCAAATGATCTATTGTACTAATTTTTCCATAATATCGTTCATAAGGGGATTTATTCGGTTCTAAACTGGTTCCAGTGCGATTGATTACATAAACCGCCGTATTGACTGCTTCTGCCCAATAAGTTTCGTCCACATTTTTACTGTGCAACATTATTCTCGCCGATTCGACAATGGTTCTCATTTCCCTTTCTGCTTTTCCATTCTATTCTGGAGAGTAGCAAACAGTTAACTGATTTGTATTCCATATTTACGAGTTATTTCTTTGATGAGTGAGTTGATGATTGTTTTTATAAATTTTCCAGTTTCCCTACTGAATTTTGGAACATATTCTCTCAATTTTTCATGAACTCCACTTTTATGTTTTAGGAAACAAATTTCACGATATTGGAAAAAATCGTCTTTGAGAAGCAAGAAGAATCTTGATCCTCCAATGGATGTTTCTTTCATTGGTCCACAAACGTCCATGTGTATTATTTCTCCAGGTTGTTTCGAAGCTGTTTTTGATTTACACAAAGGTTCTCGATGTTGTTTTCTGTATATACAATCCTCACATTGAAAGTCTTTTTTAACTTTTTCGGAAAAAGTAATATTGTAGTTTGCCAGAATCCTCGAACACTGTTGTATGTTTTGGTGGGCTAATTTTTCGTGCCATTCTTGAAAAGATTCAGTTTTATTGCAATTAGCTTGAATGATTACTTCAGTTTCATCTTCAGTTTGAACAAATTTTCATGTCTGAATCCTGTTAAAATTGTTTCCAAATTTTTCACAATTTTGCATTCCATTTTATTAGTGACTATGTGATAGCCTTCGTTTACAACAGAATAGACATAAATTAATTCCACTTCAGGTGTGGTACGTACAGAACATCAGTAATATCTGCTGCATCCCAAATTTCAGACCAAATTTCAACAGGAATGTTACCAGTGCCAAGAGCTTGAATTGTACTTCCATCGCCTATTGTTACTTCCTTTTTGATTTTGAATTCCTTATAATTTTCGAACCATGACAGATCTGGTGACATGTGATGACTTGCACCGCTGTCTAAATACCATTCGATCATATTTGGATGTCCAATTTCAGTAATCAAAGCATAACGATCTGAAGATTGGCGATTTTCTTTCGAACAGGTATTCCTGGGTGGATTGAACTTGCTTTCTTGTTGATGATGAAGATGTTTGGTTGAAGGATTTGATTTGTTGTGATTATTCCCATTTCTCAGCCAGCATTCATTTTTCCAATGGCCAGGTTTCTTACAATAATTACAAATATTGTCCTCTTTATTTCTTGTGGTATTTCTTCCTTGAAACTGATTTGTTTGTTGATATCTGTTGATATTTTGTTGCGGTGAAAGCTTCTGCTACGTCAGGATGTGTTATTTTGAAATTCAGTCTTTCTTCTTCGATGAGAAGTCTAGAAGTGAGGCTATTCAAGGTTTTCTCTGAAGAGCTATCCCATGCGTAGTAAAAAATTTTATATGCCGGAGGGAGCGTCATCAATATTTTATTTATCAACATGTTGTCACTTATAGCTTCGCCACAATTCTTCAAACTGTGATACGTTTTCCAGTTAAACAATATGGTAAGCGACACATTTATTTTCATATTTATATGCATAAAATTGTTGTTGGAGAGTGTGTACACTTGCTTCATCAGTTTTGGCATATAACGATTGCAGACGAACCCATATTTCTTTCGAAGATGTACATGACACTAAATGCATGAGGATTTTCTCATCAACAGATGAAACAATTATTTCCTGAGCCTCTAAATCATCTTTGGTGAATTTCCTTTTATTTTCTTCTTTATCAGATGGAATCATTATTCATTTACCTTCGATAATATCATAGATTCTCCTCTTTGAATGAAACTGATAGCTGGGACTTCCAGGCAACGAAATTCCTTTCCAGGAATACTATGAACTGTCTTTCTTGTACTCAAGAAGCCATATTATTTGATATTGAGTACTTTATGACCTATTATGATGTGATAGAAGATCATGATGCTTTTTAGTATCCCACTGAATTGATTAAATAATATTGAAATGAACGGATTTGAAATTATTTTTCATTCAGACTTTAACAGACTTTTCAAAATAAAAAAATATTATTTTTGTCAACTAACAATTTATGAAAAATCATAACAACTACTCTTTTTTATTTTTCAAGGAAGACCTAATAAAAATGAATAGGTATTATTTAATATTCAAATTCCAGCTATTCAACACAATTATAATTATGGGAATCATGGTATATTTATGTCGTCAGTAAATATGATCAACTATGGCAATTCAACAAGAGTGCTTTTGCGAATTAGAAAATCTAAATCTGGGAACAAATCGAGTGAAAAAAAATCGATATATCAAATTCAGATACCTAGTCTAGTAATAGTAGTAGGAGTAGTATTATTCAGAATGGTCTTCAGCTGTTGAAATTTGTATATAATAATATAAGTAAAGCAAGAAGCGTGGCACAGTGGAACAGTGGCTTGAGCTTCGCTCTCGCGTTTGAATAATCTTGCGCGAATAAAATGTTGTGTAAAACTCCTATAAAATAAATATCTATCATTCACTAAGGATGGATAATATTTTGACAGATAACTAGAAGTTAACCTATGGAATGACGTATCACGTTATAGATAACTTTAAAATGTAGTATTCAAGTTAAATTTGTAGAAGATAGTGGTTTTCGACAGTTGTCTCTCTTGTCAATACGAGGCTTGTTTGGTAAGTCCGTGACTTTTTAAATTTCCCGCGCAGTAACTTTAAATGCAACACTGCTGCTGTCAACCACCATCTTTCAATAGACTACTGTCAAATTTTGAGCAAGCTGCGACATTTGGTTTGTGTTTGGCAGCAATTAGAAGCAGACAACCTCGTGAATTTGAACAAAAATGGAAAAAAGTGAATTTCGTGTGTTGATTAAGCATTATTTTTTGCGTAAAAAAACCATAACTGAAACCAAGGAAAGACTTGATAAATACTATGGGAACTCTGCACCATCAATTTCAATGGTTAAGAAGTGGTTTACTGAGTTCCGTTGTGGTCGTACCAGCACAAGTGACGCCGTACGTTCAGGTCGCCCAAAAGAGGTCATCACGCCAGAAATCGTCGATAAAATCCATGGAATGATATTGGACGATCGGAGAATAAAAGTACGTGAGGTAGCTGAGGCTGTAGGCATCTCAACTGAGCGAGTACATCACATTTTACATGAATATTTGGACATGAAGAAGCTATCCGCGAGATGGGTGCCGCGATTGCTCACACTCGACCACAAGCGCAACCGTGTGACCACTTCAAAGGAGTGTTTGGCAAAGTTCAATCGCAATCCGGGCGAGTTTTTACGCCGTTATATAACCATAGACGAAACATGGATCCATCACAATACCCCAGAGACCAAGGAACAATCAAAACAGTGGGTGTCAACTGGTGAACGTGCACCAAAGAAGGCTAAGGTGCGTCTGTCAGCCAACAAGGTTATGGCCACAGTTTTTTGGGATGCACGCGGTGTCATTCATATAGATTACTTAGAGAAGGGTAGAACGATCAACGGCGAATATTATTCAGAGCTTTTAGACAGATTCGATATTGATTTGAGGCAAAAACGACCACATTTAGCGAAAAAAAAAAGTGCTGCTTCATCAAGACAATGCACGAGTGCACACGTGTGTAGTCACTATGGCAAAAATTCATAAATTGGGCTACGAACTACTACCCCATCCAGCATATTCTCCAGATTTAGCCCCTTGCGACTATTTTCTTTTCCCAAACCTGAAGAAATGGCTGGGTGGTAAGAGATTTGGGTCGAATGAAGAGGTTATAACCGAAACAAACGCCTATTTTGAGGGCCTTGAGAAAACCTATTATTTGGAAGGAATAAAAAAACTGGAAAAACGCTGGACTAAATGTATTGATCTAAAAGGAGATTATGTTGAAAAATAAAACGCTTATTTGCCAAATTTTTTTTTCTTTATTCAAATAGTCACGGAGTTACCAAACAGCCCTCGTAATTTAGCTATTTAGCTCAACTTTATTGTTCTTTGAACGATGAAGAAGGTGCTGTGAATATTGTTGCAGACGATAATTTCAACAAAGTTCGAAAATTTTACGAGAATATCAATTAAATGATATAAATAAACTCAACGAAGTTGAGGTACCCTTTATCTCCAAAGCTACAAGGGATATTTGGACATTGGTTGAATCAATTCACCTTGTGAAGTATCAAAAAGTATCTACTCTTGTTAATGGGGCGCGTATTAGAGTAATAGGTCAGCATTTCTAGGACCTTTATCTTTCAATTAGTATAGAATAATTACTATTTTCATTTTTAGAAATCATAGTCCATCGGACATTCACAAGCCTACTGCTACTGCTGGCGGTATTATCAGAAATGCATTCTTCTTCTTTTTATATCAAAAATGTGACTTAAAACACATTTCAAAGGTGAAGTTAACTTTACTGTTAAAAGTTAAGTTTATTAATTTCAAAACATGTTTGTAATACCGGCCCTATATAAGTACTCTTATACATCACATTAGCTCTATGTATGTATGAACTGTTTACAATCGTTGCTGTACATTTTATCAGGTGTTAGTTTTGCAGTGTCTATTTGTATTTTACGTTATTATTTAGATAAGCTTCGTAAACAGAATTCAAGTCCAAGATCAATGAAGCATTACTAGGTCTAACAGAAATTCGTCAAGCAGCGATACCTTAGGCGAAGGATCGCAGCCCGGCTCTGCAATCCGATGAAATGTTAATAGTTCATGGCATCGTTCCATTATTTTAATTGGGCCTCCGGTAATTACTACGTCTGCTCCGGTAATTACGGCTTAAACAAACACACGAACGTCATGAGAAACCCGGCTGACTATAAGTCGGGATCTGACAGACGCCGGTGTTGCTTTATAATGCCCCCATGCAAATTGCGTACGAGTGAAACGAAAATGGCCGCTCGCACGGTCGATGGGGGCAGGTGAAAACCGATTTTGTTGACCATGTCTTGATTTTACTTGAATTTGGATATTTTCGGGTATAATAGATCAAGATCCGCTATTTGTAACTCATCCTATCTAGTCCAATCATGTCGCGGTTTTTTCCCAGGAAAATATTTCGTAAGTTTTTTCTCAACAGTTTAATATTTGTATTTTTCGTCGCTGAAACCTATTTCAACTTTGCTAACTCGTCAGAAGTCAGCTCACTTCAGTAATCGCAAAAAACCGCGGTTTTCTGTAAGTTTTTCGGAGTTTATTGTCCCCAAGAAACATAACATGTTTATGACTATGGACTATAAATCTAGTAATAAAAATATCCAGATAAAGAGAAAATAATAAATTTCTGTAATCAAAATAACACAATTTCATTAGTAGCCAAAGTTAGGGAAATTTGAAACATATCAACATATATACATATATATATATATATATATATATTATCATTACTTTTTCTAATATATATATGTATATTCAGTGTGTCCCACTTTGAGCAGCACCACCTCCATATTTTCTTATTCGACTACCGATTTCAAAACATTTTTTTTTTTCAAAATGTAGTACTCAATGAGATCTACAATTAAATTAGTCATTCATCTCATTACGATTCAACACGGCCAACTTTGATCAATTGAAAATGCAAAAAATCAGTAAGTAATATCAGAGATTTTCTTAGCGGAAAACTAATATTATAAACACGTTGAGAACTCTCTGAAACACATGTGTTCAAATTTTCACGACGGTGTCATATATAGGGTGTTTCTTATTGAGAATAATTATCCATGAATAATATAATATAAATAAATTTTAAAAAAATAATATAATATCATAAATATATTCCATACCCTTTGAACATCTGTTCAATATATTTTCTGCACATATCATACACAGGGTGTTGTTTGAATAATTTTTTAAGTTCGATTTTTCTGAAATTCATGGACACTTGAGTCAAATTTTGATCTTTTCTGCTTTTCCTATACAATTTTGTAGTTTCTATGATTATATTTCGATTATTGAAAATAAATTATAAAAATCGTGAACCAAATGGAATTTATTACTATTAATACTTCAAAACAAAAGCAAATGAAAACTTATGAATACACTTAGTTATTTTTTTATATATATTTTAGCATTCTCTATTAATCCTCCATTATTTTCTATACATTTTTGAATTCTTCTCCTGTTGTTTATAGCCACCATCTTCAAAATATTAGGGGAAATGCCATGACATGCATCCAAAATCCTATCTTGTAGTTCTGCTCTACTTATAGGCCTAAACTTATACACATTTTGCTTCAAGGTACCCCACAAGAAGAAATCAAGAGGGGTCAGGTCTGGGGACCTTGCTGGCCAGTGAAAAAGTGGACTATTACGACCTATCCATTTTCTTCTTAACTTGGTGTTCAACCAAGCGCGTACTTCTGGCACCATCTAACTGAAAGTATATATCCCGTCGTAGTTCAATAGGAATGTTTTTCAATCCATCCCATAATTGATTATTTGAGAAATTGACAAATATTTGTGAATTTACGTCGCCTTCAAAAAAAATGGTCCAATATTTTTTTCCCTAAAATACCACACATTGATTTTCTGGGAATATTGCCGCTTACATTCAATCACCCAGTGGGGGTTTTCGGTGCTCCAATAACAGGAATTTTGAGAGGAAACTACACCGTTTGTCGTGAAAGTTGTCTCGTCCGTGAATAAAATGTTATTCCGAAAATGTTGATTGTTCATAAATTCCCCTTGTCACTAAAGGCAATATTCCAGTCTTTTGATATTGTCACCATCCTCAATAGTGTAGAGGAATTTCGGTTTAAATGGAATGACGTTTTCATTTTTTAAATGCCTCCAAATTTTTTATTTTGTTATGCCGATATCGAGAGAGCTTGTCTAAGACTACTTGTGGGAATGTGATTGAAATAATTTGAAATATTTCTATCATCATTTTCTCGTCTCTCGCGCCCCCTTCTTGTTGAATTCAGCACAGTTCCCGAGCTGTTGAATAATCTAATTATCCAACTCACCATAGTGTGATTAATGGCATCCCGATCTTGATGCCTTCGATTGAATTCAATAGCTGCTTCTCCTGATGACCTGGTATTATCACCAATAATTTTAATAATCTGTATTCTCTCCGAAAGAGTGAGCTTTCGTTGCATAGGCATTGTTGCACAAATAGTTATAATGAAAACGTATACATTAAACAACAATCGTTATCTGTCAAAATATTTGAAAATGTGAATATCGCGTTACTTCCATAGCCATCTTGAGGGTATTTCCTAAGAGCTATTAGCATTTTAGCTAGGAGACCTGAGTAAGAGAGAGGTGGAGAAAGATATACATTAAAATGAAAGGTTGTGATTCCACGGCAGTCTTGATCATCAGTTTATGAACTCTCTGGACATTCTGCAGAAGCGTAAACATAGTTATTAGATCGGTACCTTTCTTTGATAAACTGTCAGTAAAACTTGACATCACGGTATTTATTTTCATTCTACAAATAATGAAAACTGAACTCACTTGGACTCTTGTATATTTCTGAAGAGAAAGCAGAAAACATAAACATTCGATTGAAGTATCCTTAAACTTTATGATAATTTAACTTGAAAAATAATTAAATTCTAGTAACAGAAGAGGAATTCTCAAATGTATGAAAAATAATTATGACAAATGTATAACTTATAATTCAGGATTTGATATTTGAATTTGATTTGAAGAATTATTATTAAAACAATTTCATTTGGTTCCCGATTTTTTCATTATTTCCTTTCAATTACCAAAATATAATCACAGAAATTACCAAATTGTAGTGGAAAAACAGAAAAGATCAAAATTTGTCCATGAATTTCGGAATAATGGGGCTTCAAAAATAATTCATTCTTATTGCAAACAACACCCTGTGCATGATATGTGCAGAAAAAATACTGAGCAGATGTTCAATGGGTATTAAAATATATTCATGATATTATACTATTCTTTTCTTATTATTTTTGTTCATGGGATAATT
Source organism: Chrysolina oricalcia (assembly GCA_944452925.2). Taxonomy (NCBI): domain Eukaryota; kingdom Metazoa; phylum Arthropoda; class Insecta; order Coleoptera; family Chrysomelidae; genus Chrysolina; species Chrysolina oricalcia. Next base: position 21,103,411 of record OX101823.2, on the reverse strand, counting down.
ATTCTCAATAAAAAGACACCCTATATACGACACCGTTGTGAAGATTTGAACTCATGTGTTTCAGAGAGTTCTCAACGTGTTTATAACATTAGTTTTCCGCTCAAAAAATCCCTGATATTACTGATTTTTTGCATTTTCAATAGATCATAGTTGGCCGTGTTGAAGTGAAATGAGATGAATGAATAATCAGAAATATAGATCTCATTAAGTACTACATGTTGCAAAAAAATTTGTTTTGAAATTGATAGTCGAATAAGAAAATACGGAGGTGGTGCTGCTCAAAGTGGGACAAACTCTACATATATGGAAAATATATACACAGATATTTACACATTACACTTTAATTTCAAAAGTTTGTGATTCAGTCGATTCCAAATTTCATTGATTTGATTTTTTTAAGTAAGTAGGAATTGAATTACAAATGATTATTTCCATTATAATAAAAATATTTCTTTCCAATTTCGGATTTAACACTATTAATAGATAAAAAATTTGTTTGTCAAGTGGCATAATTATGAATATTGTCCTTTCCAATAAAACTTATATTAGATGGTTTTTCATTTTATTTTTGACAGAATGAGTGAATTTTGGAATAACGTGGCCGTTACTTGATGGAAATTCATGGTATATGACACTAAGGTAAACACTATTAAATTTCCACAGATTTATTGTCTACGCGACATGTTTCGATACACGCAGTATCTTTCTCAAGCGAAGGTTTATCAAAAATAATAAAGATTTAACACAAAAATCTAAAAAATCAGCAGTTTATAAATTGAATTGTGGATCTTGTTCAAAGTATGTGTAGGCCAGACTGGTAGACCATTCAAAAGCCGCGTACGTGAGCATCGTATGAATTTTGTAAATAATAAAACAAATTCAACATATGCCAATCATATTTTGGAAGAAGACCATGAATTCGATGAAGACTTTGAAATCGTTCATATTGAAAATAAGGGTATTAGACTTAATTATTTAGAATTCTTGGAAATTAATAAATTGAAAAATTCGAATTGTTACTAAATGATCTACTGGACCTTAATAGTTCCCCTTTGTTAAACATTTCCAACTAATTAAGTAGTAGATATGTTTTGAGATTTACAGGTACCTACATTGTATTGTCAATTTTTATTTTTATAATAGGTCCTAATTACCTCAATTGATAAGAAGGGTATTTAAGTAATGTTGAACGTATAATAATTTAATGTATTACATTCGCTTGAGAAATATACTGTATATCGAAACATGTCGCATAGACAATAAATCTGTGGAAATTTATTCGTGTTTACCTTAGTGTCATATAGAATGAATGAAGTATTTATATATATATATTTATATATATATATATATATATATATATATATATATATATATATATATATATATATATATATATATATATATATATAAGTGAAAATAGAGTACATTTCGTTTTAATTCCGAGAGTTCTAACCTTTGACAGCTGTTTCGTGCTAACGCACGCATCAGACAGGATTTATGGAGCTCTCTCGAAATCAAAACGAATCCACTCAAGAATTAATACCGTGAGGCAAGACAGAATATAACAGGAAGTTATTCATGACATCTACAGTCACTAGTTGAAACTTAATTTGACACGAACCAAGGAATCCAAAAGTAGAGGTTTGTCCACAAATTGACAGGCAGCCAACAATTCGTTGTTCTGACCAACCCAAGGTTCAATCAAGTTTCTAATACGTTATGAGGAACGCAAGCAGAATCTAAGTGAAAATAGATTATATTTCGTTTTAATTCCGAGAGTTCTAACCTTTGACAGCTGTTTCGTGCTAACGCACTCATCAGAAAGGATTCATGGAGCTCTCGAAATCAAAACGAATCCACTCAAGAATTAATACCGTGAGGCAAGACAGAATATAACAGGAAGTTATTCATGACATCTACAGTCACTAGTTGAAACTTAATTTGACACGAACCAAGGAATCCAAAAGTAGAGGTTTGTCCACAAATTGACAGGCAGCCAACAATTCGTTGTTCTGACCAACCCAAGGTTCAATCAAGTTTCTAATACGTTATGAGGAACGAAAGCAGAATCTAAGTGAAAATAGAGTATATTTCGTTTTAATTCCGAGAGTTCTAACATTTGACAGCTGTTTCGTGCTAACGCACTCATCAGAAAGGATTTATGGAGCTCTCGAAATCAAAACGAATCCACTCAAGAATTAATACCGTGAGGCAAGACAGAATATAACAGGAAGTTATTCATGACATCTACAGTCACTAGTTGAAACTTAATTTGACACGAACCAAGGAATCCAAAAGTAGAGGTTTGTCCACAAATTGACAGGCAGCCAACAATTCGTTGTTCTGACCAACCCAAGGTTCAATCAAGTTTCTAATACGAATTGTTGGCTGCCTGTCAATTTGTGGACAAACCTCTACTTTTGGATTCCTTGGTTCGTGTCAAATTAAGTTTCAACTAGTGACTGTAGATGTCATGAATAACCTCCTGTTATATTCTGTCTTGCCTCACGGTATTAATTCTTGAGTGGATTCGTTTTGATTTCGAGAGCTCCATAAATCCTTTCTGATGAGTGCGTTAGCACGAAACAGCTGTCAAAGGTTAGAACTCTCGGAATTAAAACGAAATATTGTCAAAAATATATGGAACATCCTGTACATTAAAATATTTCATTATCATTCAATACGTGGGTAACCTTTTTACCTTCTACAATTCAGTACGTGAGCGAAGATATTTTATTTTTGAGACACAACTTGTCCTCAACAGAACATAAACAAGAGTTTTCAAAAAGGCCACTGATAGTTCGATCTGGTAGTCGAGTTTAGAGTTCTGCCGTGCCCACAGCTATGGGGGGAGTTTGGAAGATTCGATATTAAATAAATGGAAAATGTTCATAAACTGTTTCTGTTTCTGTCGTGAATTGGGGTTGATTCACGACTAACTAGGTAGATACTGATCATTAATAGATTTAAAACACTTTAGAAAAATATAAATGTTTTTATATTTTTTTAAAGTGTTTTAAATCTATGAATGATCAGTATCTACCTAGTTAGTCGTGAATCAACCCCAATTCACGACAAGTGGTGGAGGCTGCCGTGGTTTAGTTTGTGGATTCATTCTTCATAATGAACCAATTTTTATTTTGTTTTAAATTTGAATAGTGGTACAATCAACTCAATATAGTTGTTTAGCTTGAAGTTCATAGACTTTGAACTTGACCTAGATCCGGTACAACTAGGTAGAAATTGCTGATCCATATGTTTTGTTTCTGAATGAATCTCTCCAAGTATTGTGCAACAATAGCATTTCTGAATAAAAATATTATTTGACGAAAGTACGCTATTTCGTACGCAATAAACTCCAGAGAATTTTATGAAGATTAAATAAAAATGCTATTGATGTTAAGTTCTAACGATTTATTTTCAGTATAATTATTTGAATTTTGTTGTTTTCCCTATTGATTTTTACAAGAATAATTTGTGTAAAATTGTTATATCTTGGGTATACGGTAAATGAGAGTAACTACCTAACTACTACGTGTAGGTACTAATTTAACAGTACTTTTTACTGAAACTTCCTCTCCCCCTCACAATGGATACTACGTTGGCAGAAGCAAGAAAGAAAGGGACGCCCGCTGCCCTTCCTGAATTCGTAGCACCTCGGAATTTTGACCCAAGGAAAGATTGTCCTTACGAATTTTTGAAGAATTATGAAACATGTTCTTCAGCGAATGCATGGACAGAAGCGTTAAAAATTTATTATTTCGGAGTTTACCTAATAGGAGCCGGATATTATTGGTTCGAAGCATACAAAGGGAAATCGGAAAACTTGTTGAAAACCTGGTGTGAGCTCAAAAATGATTTTCTCAGAGAATTTGACAATGGATATTATTTGAAAAAACAAGAATGGAAGCTGTACAGTAGAAGACAAGGTGAAAATGAAGAAATACGAAAATATTTCTACGATCTCAGGGAGTTAGCTTATGATTTTGACCCAGACATGAGCGTAGAGACGTTTCTGAGACATTTCGAACGAGGGCTTCTAAGCAGACTGTACACCCCTTATCGACTCTTGAAGAATGCTGAGACAAATATGGATGATTTGAAGAATATTGTTTTCAAAATCGAGGACATAGAGAATTATGGAAAAAACGACGAGGTATGGAATTTCGGGCAGCATACATTCTTTTTGAACATGAAAAGAACCATTTTCTGCAAAGTTTGTGGCAAACGTGGACATTTTACTTCTGATTGTTGGTATTTACCAGGTATCCAAAGTAAAATTCATGTGGGATTAAACGTGGAGTCAAATTCTCTCAAAAATAATGAAACGGGTGTTCTTAAAATAAACGGACTTCTAAATGATAACACGGCAACCATAGTTTGTGATACGGGATCAAATCATAATATAGTTTCACGTCAATTCGTTAAAAATTTACAAAAATTACGGTATTCACAACATGTACAGACAGCAGGTGGTTTCAGGGTACCAGTTTTAGGGACCACAAATATTAATTTGAAATTAGGTGAAATGGAAACGTATTGTAAAGCTTTAGTTATCGAAAATCTACCGTGTGATTTTATTTTGGGAATGGAATTTTTGACACAACACAAATCAATAATAAATTTAGAGGAAAAAGTTGTAATTTTGAGTCAGGGGTTATTTAAAATTACACTTCCTTTTCAGATACGATATGAAAAAGACAACGCGAATTTGTTCTCATATGGGTACGGAAATAAGATGCCAAATAACAAAAGGGAAAATATTGAAATAAAGAATCAGGCATTTTATAGAGAAAATGAATCTAGAAGAAAGAGTTTTGGAAAGGGATGCGTAAGAAGACATTTCAATTGGAAAAATAACACTGGAAGAACGGAAAATCGAACACGAAGTGACATTTCTTCGCATGAAATAGAAAATCAACGGAAAATAAACCTCGAAACTGAAATCCGAACTAGAAATTTTGTGAAATTAAGAGAAGAAATAAGCAAAATAGTTAAGAGAAAAAATGAGAAATATGTGAATCAAACAAGAATGGACTTACTTTCTCAAGAAATAGAAAACCAACGGAAAATGAACTTGGAAAATGACTTGAGAAAGAGAAGTTTTGAAAAATTAAAAGAAGGTATTAGCCAAAAAGTTGATAGGAAAAATGAGGAGTATGTATATAGGAATACGGAAGATAGTTCTACTGAAGTGGAAGAATCAAGTTTTCTGCAAGATTTGGACCCTTCCGTTCTACTGGAAATTGAGAAAAAGGAAATGAAAGTGATATTGAAGTGCTATTGTCGATTAGAACCCCAAGAGGAAGTAATCGTTGATGTCTACATTCAGGAATTACAAGGATTTGAAAAGAGCAGAGTATTTTTTAAACCAAAAGAACAGTTTTTGACTAAAAGAGGTTTAGTTTGTTTGGAGTTTTCGGGAACACTGGAAAATTCAACTTTGAAACTCAAGAATATTTCAAGTATTGGACAGGTTATCTTCGAAGGTACAACTTTAGGCTTCATGGAAGAAGAAAATGACATAAATATGGTACTCTACACAATGGATGAAAAAGCGAAGGATATTGAAAAATGTTACAAATTGGGAACTGAGCTCACCGTACAGGAGAAAATGGAAATTGAGTATCTAATTGATGAATTTAAGGATATTTTTGCTATGGACGTCAAGGATATGGGATCTACAGATATGGTTCAACATAAAATCGAGTTACTAGAACATTCACCCTTCAAAAGTAAACCCTACAAAGTTTCACCTAAAGAAAGGAAAATAATTGAGGATCAAGTAGAAGAAATGTTAGATGTCGGTATCATAAGACCATCACAGTCACCGTACTCGAGCCCTATCGTATTGGTAAAGAAAAAGGGAGAAGAGGAAAAAACGCGATTTTGTGTAGACTACAGGAAATTAAACAATATCACCAAGAAGTCAAACTACCCCTTGTCAAATATCGATGAAATTTTAACATATTTCGGAAAATCTAGGTACTTCTCCACCCTCGACTTATTCAGCGGATATTGGCAAGTTGGGATCGAAGAGAAATCAAAAGAGTATACCGCATTCGTTACACCTGGATTTGGACTGTACGAATTCAATAAATTACCTTTCGGACTTTGTAATGCCCCTTCCACCTTTTCGGATTTGGCTGATAGAGTATTCCAGGGAATGAAGTGGTCAAACGTACTGGTTTATCTGGATGATGTTATAGTATTTTCAGAATCATTTCCAGAACATTTAGCAAGATTGAGGAAAGTGTTCGAAAGACTCCGAATGGCAAGATTGACATTAAAAACCAGTAAATGCACGTTCGCGTCTCCGGAAGTCAAGGTATTGGGACACATCATCAACGAAGAAGGAATATATCCAGATCCAGAAAAATTATTGGCAATTTCAGAATTCCCCAGACCAAAATCCAAAAGACATACCCAGAGTTTCTTAGGACTTGCAAATTACTATAGAAAATTTATACAAAATTTCTCAATCATAGCACGACCGCTCTATGAAATAATAAAAAACGATCCAGGGTTTTATTGGAAAGAAGATCAGCAGGAGGCATTTTCAATTCTAAAGGAAAAACTTACAGAGGCCCCAGTACTAGCGCATTTCAACCCAGACATTGGATGCGAGTTGAGATCGGATGCATGCAAAGAAGGTTTAGGAGTGATACTTTTACAAGAATTTCAAGGTGAAATGCACCCTATTGCTTATGGAAGTCGCACATTGACAAAAAGTGAAAAAAACTACACGATTTCGGAACTCGAAGCTTTGGCGGTAATTTGGGGGTTGGCCTATTTTCGACATTTTATATATGGAAAACCTGTGAAGATTACCACCGACCACCACGCTTTGTGTTTTTTGAAGAATTCAGAGCACGTCACAGGAAGGTTAGCCAGATGGGCTATTAAGCTGAACGAGTTTGAACACGAGGTGATTTATAAAAGTGGGTCGACTCATAAAGATGCCGATTGTTTGTCCAGAAATGCAGTTTTAGCACCAAAATTGGAAGAAGAAAATTTATTTTTTGATGTACCTACCTTTCTTACTACGAATGAAGATATGGCGGAAGAACAGAGAAAAGATGATAATGTCAAGAGATTGATAGAAGCCCTGGAGAATCCGAATGGTGAAAACGTCAATATTAGCTTGAGGAGGAGAGCCAAAAATTTTACGTTAATCGATGGAGTTTTATATAAAAAGAATGTATCGCTAGAGGGACTGGAAAATCTTTTGGTTGTTCCAAGACAGTTAGTTTTTGAAATTCTATTTTCTAATCATAGCGAACCCTTGGCAGGACATTTGGGCATTTCGCGGACATATCAAAAAATCAAAAATAGATATTTTTGGGACGGACAACAAAAAGACGTGGAAAAGTATATTAAGGGTTGGCAAGATTGTCAGGCAAGAAAGGGGGAAACAAACAGAAAACCTTTAGGATTTTTACAGCCAATCCCAGTAGGAGTGCCGTTTCAAAAAATAGGCATTGATCTTTTAGGGCCATTTAAACGTTCCAAAAATGGAAATAATACAATAATTGTTGCGGCGGATTATGCAACAAGATATCTCGAAATTGCTGCAGCACCTGATGGAAAGGCAGATACGGTCGCAAAGTTCATTTTGAATAATATTATAGCTCGCCACGGATGTCCTAAGGAAATCTTGTCAGACAGAGGTCAGGTTTTCAGATCGGATATGATCAAAGAATTATTGCTTATCATGGGAATACGAAAGCAGCAAACAACTGGGTACCATCCTCAATGCAATGGAAACTGTGAACGAATGAATTCAACAATAGCAGCCATTCTAAGCATATTCACCTCTACCAGCCAAGACGATTGGGATCATTTTATTCCTCATGCTCAATTTGCAATGAATACAACGCCGCAAAGTACAACAGGACTCAGTCCATTTTTTCTTGTATATGCAAGACAGCCCGTTCTACCAACCGACGCAAATCTGATGGCCCCAGTCGAAAATAATACTGTTATTCAGATAAGAGAACGAGCACTTGCAGCTAGAAGCATAGCTGTGCAAAATATTGAAAAAAGGCAAGCAGTGGACAAGAAAAGATATGATGAATGCCATCGGCATATTGAGTACAGCGTGGGGGAGAAAGTTAAAGTGTTCACACCCATGAGAAAAGTAGGTAAAAGTACAAAGTTGCTCCTCAAATACCACGGCCCTTACACAATTTTAGAGAAGTTGAGTCCAGTTACCTATAGAGTGAAACTGGGATCTACAAAAAATGCGAAAACGGATGTGATTCACGTGAGCCGCATTTTGAAATATAACGACCCATGGAGCCCTGTTGTTGATGAATCTTGATTATATAATAATTTGTTTTATGTTTTAGGTAGATTGTAAGCTATGTGTGCACACATTATTTTCTTCAGGCGAGTTGGAACTCAAAGAAAGTCAAGAATTCGTAGGAAAACGACACAAGGGTATAGAGGCCATGGCCGACATGTCAATATAATTTAAAGGGTGAAGTATGAAATCAATAATAAAACTGTGCACAGTGTTTTAGTGAGTAAGAAGTAACGAATGGGGTCGAAAAGAATTGAATGAATATTGTTGAATGTGAAAAGCGAGTGTGAAATTGTTTTGTGATATTCTGTATCTAATCCTAGGCAAAGAATTTCAGGGTATCGCATCACAAAATTAGCCTCGTATTGTGAGAAATGGTGGTATTTTTAATTGTTGTGAAAGAGAAAGATAATGGCAAGGATAAATTGAGAAAGTGACAATTGGTATTCTTCGAAAACGAATGAATGGTTATATTATAATTAATATATATATATATATATATATATATATATATATATTAATGTCGGAAAATTTGAAATATATTTTGAAACTGTATTGTTGGCATGTACTTGTATAATGATTTTATAATGAAAATAAGGTTGATTGGTCTTTAATATATTTTGGCGCACGGTATTTGTTGTAAAATTAGATGATAGCAGTATGTTTACCTAAACTTTTATTTTTGTATTATAGGAACTGTACCTCCTGTAAGGAACGCGGAAGAGTCTTCAGCCTTGTACCACTCCAAGAGAATCCCCAGGTGAATCGTGATGAAGCCACAGTTTCCACAGCCATGTCGAGTTGAGCCTTCTCACATTCAATGAGATAGAGCAGAGCCAAGTTGTACCATGTCAAGCTCCATGTTGTCTAGTAAAGCTGAGCCAAAATAGGGTATCCAACCAGACTAATGTCCAGTAAAGCCATGCCAAGTCCCGGCAGGCCGATACATGCCAAATACAGGGAAGCAGAGCCAAAATGGAGTCCAACAGGACCAAGCCATGCCAAGTCCCGGCAGGCAAATCCATGTCAAGTCCACGGAAGCCATGTCAAGTCCCGGCAGGCAGATTGATGTCAAATACAGTTTGTCCAGTATGTTTGGGTCATGCCATACCTGGTCCAGCCAAGCCAACCCAAGCCTGACTGAATTGATGAGCCAATTATTGTACCCAGGCAACGATGAACCATGGTATAATGGAATGGAACCGAAATGAACCAGTCAAAGATGGAAAAGGCAGCAAGGAGGAGAAGAATTCAAATGGAGATGGTGCAAGCAGACTTCTTCTGCGCATATTTATTTGTATATTTATATTTACATGGTATTAATTTCATAGTTTTTGTAAACCTGTATCGAATTGTCAGTTGGTTTTAATATAATCGCTCGAGGCGCGCGATTTTGAACGGGGGGGTATTGTCAAAAATATATGGAACATCCTGTACATTAAAATATTTCATTATCATTCAATACGTGGGTAACCTTTTTACCTTCTACAATTCAGTACGTGAGCGAAGATATTTTATTTTTGAGACACAACTTGTCCTCAACAGAACATAAACAAGAGTTTTCAAAAAGGCCACTGATAGTTCGATCTGGTAGTCGAGTTTAGAGTTCTGCCGTGCCCACAGCTATGGGGGGAGTTTGGAAGATTCGATATTAAATAAATGGAAAATGTTCATAAACTGTTTAAGCCGATATGTATTGTAAGTAAAGATCTTTTTAAAATAATTTATCCAATCAATAACTAGGAGAGATTCTTCAATTCGTTAATTCATTAATTCTGAGATTCTTCAATTCTTTAATTCATTAATTCTGAGATTCTTCAATTCTTTAATTCATTAATTCTTTATTGATTATTTCCTTCATTAATTTCAATCGTCTAAATTGCATATTTGTACATAGTAAAATAAATGTTTTTATATTTTTTTAAAGTGTTTTAAATCTATGAATGATCAGTATCTACCTAGTTAGTCGTGAATCAACCCCAATTCACGACAATATAATCTATTTTCACTTAGATTCTGCTTGCGTTCCTCATAACGTATTAGAAACTTGATTGATCCTTGGGTTGGTCAGAACAACGAATTGTTGGCTGCCTGTCAATTTGTGGACAAACCTCTACTTTTGGATTCCTTGGTTCGTGTCAAATTAAGTTTCAACTAGTGACTGTAGATGTCATGAATAACTTCCTGTTATATTCTGTCTTGCCTCACGGTATTAATTCTTGAGTGGATTCGTTTTGATTTCGAGAGCTCCATAAATCCTTTCTGATGAGTGCGTTAGCACGAAACAGCTGTCAAAGGTTAGAACTCTCGGAATTAAAACGAAATATACTCTATTTTCACTTAGATTCTGCTTGCGTTCCTCATAACGTATTAGAAACTTGATTGAACCTTGGGTTGGTCAGAACAACGAATTGTTGGCTGCCTGTCAATTTGTGGACAAACCTCTACTTTTATATATATATATATATATATATATATATATATATATATAACTATTTATTAAAAATAGAACAGGACCAAGAATGGAACCTTGTGCTACTCCACAGGTTATACCTTTCAAAGAACTCTAACAGCCGTATGCATAGTCAATCTCCAGCGACTCGCCAGAGTTTCACCGCTCGCTACACAAGGTTTATAATGCACAGTCGAGCTCCAAAAAAGTGGTACATCGCCAGCGTTTTGCTAAAAGGTGACTTATCGCGTAGTTGTCACTTTTTTGGAGCTCGACTGTGCATTTTAATCCTTGTGTAGCGAACGGCGAAACTCTGGCGAGTCGCTGGAGATTGACTATGCATACGGCTGTAATGATTTCCGATTTGTACAAATTGTTTTGTATCACACAAATGATTTTTAAAACAATTGAAAAGGTTTCCTCTGATCCCACTGTTGAATATTTTTTTTAAAAGAATTTCATGATTAACAATATCAGAAGCTTTACACAAGTCCAAAGATAACATACTACATTTTCTATTATTGTCAATTTGAATTTGAATTTCTGTTCTACACAAAATCAAAGTAGAATTTAAATTTGCTACAATTCACATACAGGGTGGCCCATTAGTGTGAGGAATATCAAAAACTTGTTTTTTCAAATGAAACACCCAGTATGTTATTCCACCATTTTGTAGAACTACTTTATTCCTACAGATTTTGCTGAAGTGACTTAGCCCCTAAAATTGGCAAATTTTGTGATATTTGCAATTTCATTTTTATTTAGACTAAAGCTGCGTGTTTATCACTTTGACATTTACGAAATTCAAGAACTAGCAGTTTTTCATACAAAACGCATTGTCACCAAATTTATGTCAAATTGCCTTGCAAATGAAGTATCATAATTTGGAATTGATAATTGGAGTTGTTTTTCTCCCAAGCGGGCGCCAAAATAAAAAGTTAGGTAGCAAAAATTGACATGGCTGAATTCCTTATGAAATTACCCTCTTAAACTTACTACTTTTCCTATTCAAATTGTTTGGGTGATAGTGACCAGGGGTGGGGCAAGACGAATGACAGTTGAGGTTATTATAGGAAGATTAAAAATCGACGTGTTTTTACATTTTTTCACAACACATGTGTTTTGAAGATATTCGATCTGTTTCGTTTTCGGTGCTCCACCCTGTATAAAAAATGGATTAGAGAACACATAAACAACAAAATTAACCAAAATTGTTTGCGGTGTATTGAAACAGCCTGAAAATAAACATATTGAAATAAATTGTTATAAAGTGAATATATACTCCTAAAAATTTATATTGATTCTTTCTGGTAGAGCTTCGCTTGTCAACCATAAAGGCACGGGTTCAAATCCCAGCACTGTCATCGGTCCAGTACATGGCATCGACTGTTGAAAGGTAAGGGCATCGTCTTTATTAGCTTGCACAAGTCTCTTGAATACTTCTGAGGGTTGCCTTGTAAGGTTACAGACGGACGAGGAAAAGGTCAAATTTTTTACAGAACAAATTAATGCAGTGAATAAAAAGAAATTCCCAGCAAACATTTATATTTTGTTTTACCAAAACATATTCGCCTCATAACCATTTCAGAAATGATGTTGGAAAATCAGTAATTAGAAAAAATGTTAACAACCTTAATATCCTAGGAATTTGCTCATCTAGTTTTGAATTACTGACAGTGTGTTCCATATTTTTTTATGGACTTTGAATTATATTGGACTATATTCAAAGTAAACAATTGTGGAAGAGTCATAATCTCTCAGTTCATATTTAAATTAAGTTTGAACTTTTCATTGGCAGTCTTAAAATCTTTTTATTTTATTAAAAAAGACTTAAAGCCAACAATGAGATACGCAAAGTCAGACTTCATGATTGAAGTAATAAAAAATTTACAATTCTGAGAGTGGTAGTTTGAGCAATATATTCAAGTTGTCAAATCAAAAAGTAATCCAGATAATTTTAAATATAATTGCTTTTCGTGTACTGTCCAAATAAGCTCATCATTTAGAGGTAAACCGAATATGTTTCACTCTTTTAACGAGGTGTTGGTAATGTTAATCAGATTTCAAGATTTCAAATAGCCACCAGTTTTTTTCTCAATTCCTCAGAGACAAAAATCAATGGGTCATAATCTTCATGAGAACATCCGTGTGTAGTCTCATTTGCAAAAAGAGCACTCTCATAAAAACACGAGTATAGGTAATTTTTATAGATTGTAATAAGGAGCAGTCCCAAAACAGAGCCCTACGGAACACCAAATCAAGTCTAAAGTATATGAGTTTCAAAAAATTCCTCGTTCATAATTGTTGCTGCACAAGAGATTCGGCGATTGGTTCTCAGGCTACAACTAAGAATCATGCATTGTTTCAAGATGTTTTTGGATAATTCTAAAAATTGGCTAATGTCAATCATCTGTAATCTGTATCAAGATGCTTTGAACGTATTACAAGACACTTTACAATTATATTGTTTGTGAATTTTATAATTCTGCTATTATTCCGGTTATGAACGAGATAGCATTCAAAACGTCAGTTCCAAAAATCAAACAGGGAGTAGAAAAGTGTGAGGATCAACAGTTGTATATCTGGAAAACCTGAGAATGAATAATCTGATGATAGCCTCTGGTGAAAAAATTATTGAAAAATTTTACTGAACAATCTGAGTGTGATTTCTTTCAAATAATAATAATAATATTTATTTATTCCTCGTGTAAAAATACAAAATAAAAAAGAAAAAACCTATTTTATATAAGTACAATAACAAGGAAAACGTCAGAGGATTTGTATAGTTAAACATTTTTTAAAATATCAGTTAAAATTCATCTAGTGTGTAGCAATTTTTTTCCAATAATCTTGCTTTGAAAATTTGTAAATTTGGGGCATTTTTCATCCAACTTGTTGAAAAGTTTAGGTCCAAGATGAAGAAAGCTTTTCTGGTAGTTCTATGTGTATTTGGCATTAATTGATTTCTGAGTCGCGTGGAGTACTGATGTTGCTGAGATAGAAATTTCGATTTGTTTCTGTAAACGTAAATACATAATTCATAAATATAGAGACCCGTGAGAGTAAGTATTTTAAGATCTTTGAATGCATCTCTACAAGATTCTCTCCATCCGATATCGGAAATGATTCTTACTACACTTTTTTGCAGAATAAATACTCTTTCAGCAGCTGTCCCTGTTCCCCAACTCAGAATTAGGTATCGCAAGTGACAATTTATGGTTGCATAATATAAATTCAGTAGTATCCTCTTACTGCAGAAATTGGCCATAAATCTCAGAGCATAACAATTTCTCCTCAATTTATTACAGAGTGTTTCAATGTGAGGGGTCCATGTGAGTTTGTAGTCCAACATAAGTCCTAACAACTTGGCAGCATCACTAGATTTAACTTGCAGTTCCTCATTTTCACAGATACCAAAGTTCTCTGAAATATTACCAATTGTGAATTTTATCAACGACGTTTTAGATATGTTAAGTGTCAACTGATTTTTATTTGCCCATATTCGAATTTGTTCATATAAAGTCTCGGATTTTTCTTTGACTGCTTATATATTCTGATCCTCAACGAGGAAATTTGCGTCATCCGCATACGCCACCACACTAATTGAGGACAAATTGTGAAAATATTTCATCAAGTCATTTGCATATATCAAAAATAGTAATGGTCCTAGTATTGAGCCCTGAGGGACACACTGCTTCATGGTCACTGACTTACTACTAGTATTTCCAACAATTACCTTTTGGGTTCTGCCTTCTAAATAGGATTTCAGTAATGATAAAGAGACTCCTCTTATTCCATATCTTTCTAATTTATCTAGTAATAGCCTTATGACTAACACAGTCAAAAGCTCTTGAAAAATCTATAAGGAGGATTTGCCATCGAGTGCATTTATCACATGCTCATTGAATTCATACACTGCTGTTTCATACAGTGCTGTTTCTGTGCTTTTATGCTTAGTGAAACCGTGTTGATTTTTAGAGAGGAGCTGATTAGCTGAAAAAAACGACATTAATTTATTTTTTATGTTGAGTTCAAAAAGCTTGGATATACTGGGGAGTAAACTGATTCCTCTATAATTTTCATAGAGATTTCTATCCCCTTTTTTGAAAACCGGAACTACCAATGCCTTTTTCAACAATTTCCGGAAAAACTCCATGTTCGGTAGACAGATTTATAATATATTTTAAGGGCCTGCACAATTCATTGGCACATTTTTTCAGGATATTATTTGAAATTTCATCATGGCCTCTGGCATTTGAGTTTTTTAAGTTCTTTACTAATTCAGTTACTTCATACTCATTGATTGGATGTATAAAGATGGAGTTCGGGCATATTGTAAGCTTTCTACTCATATAATCAAGATCAAAGTTTTCTTGCATTGAATCAGTGGAAAATATTATATTGAAGTTATCAGCCATGTCGTTGTCTGGTACTTCCCTATCATTTTCATATATTTTAATTTCATTTGACTTGTTTTCCTTTTTTTGAATTTTGTTTAGCATTTGCCACATTGACTTAGATTTATTACTTGAAGTAGATATTTTATTTTCTACGTACTGTTTGTATCCAGTGTTCAATTTCTCTCTATAAGCCTGTGTCACTTGTCTACTGATTTCCTTGTACAGTCCACTTACTTTAGCACATTCTGAATATAGATATACTTGGTTTTTTAATTCATAAAGTTTTTTAATTCAAAAGTCTGTATTATGCTTTTTGACTGGTATTCGAGAGCGTTGCAAAGGAAAAGCTAATTCGATATAATATTGAATAATATTGTGGAGAGTTTCGCAGGCTTTATTTGGACATGTTTCTTTGTAAATATCAAGCCATGACTCATTACGCAATAAACTTTTGAAATTTTCCAAGTAATCTTCCGAGAATAATCTATTATATTTCAGGATGTTATCCCTCATCTGTATAGTCATTTTTATTGGAAATTGAATAAATTGGGCTAAATGATCAGAGAGATTAAAATCTTTGAAAGTTACTTCGTATTCCAAGCCCACTTTTACAATGAAATTATCCAAACAAGTACTAGAATGTGGCGTTATTCTCGTTGGCTCATAGTATGTTTTATGTTGAAACTTGCTAGAAGATCCCGAAATAAATTCAATTTTCTACTTTCACCAGTAAAATTAATATTAAAATCTCTTCCTACTATTACATTTTCATATTTATCCATTAAAAAGCACGGCAGCCCGTTCAAGTATTTGAGAAATGGGTTGAAGTTACCTGATGGAGGTCTGTAGATGCACACAAAAACCATTTTGTTTTTCGATGCAACGATTCCGCAGCTTTCAAAAACTCCTTCATTACAAAAATTAGTTAAATCAATTATTGCCATGTCTAATTTACACTTGTCTTTTTTATAGATTGCTACACCACCCTTTTTAATCACACTCCTACGAAAATAGGTACACAGGCTATAATTTTTTAGCTTTATTACCTCAAGCTGTATGTTATTTTGCCAGTGTTCAGAGATGAAGAGAATATCACATAAAAGATCACACTCTGTTAAAATATCAAACTGTATAATTTTATTACCAAGGCACCTATCGCTATCTTTCGATTGCATAATTCTTAGCACCAAAGAGTTAACTACACTCTTAGCTTCTAAATGTCGTCTACTTCTCTTAAATTTTTTTTGTATCACGTCAACCCCCAGCAGAAAACAAAATATATACAATTATAGCTGCATCTGAGCAACTTAAACATGCCGTGAGAAAGAAACCGGTCACTACTGAACATTGCTCTGATGAACACTACTATTATACTTTACACTATATTATAGGGAAGAATTCACCTCACAATGTATCTATCCACTTCAACTGGAAGCAATTTTTTCCTTGAAAGATAACATGATATGAGAAAACGTTGTGTTATTTTTATGAATTGAAATAATATTTTATCTTGGATCACTCTGTTACCAACAAAATTGTGTGGCCCGCTTTTATCTCGGATATTGTTCAAGCTAAGAAATAGTTTACAAGATATCATCATCAAACCTCTCTATTCTAAAAGGATAAAAATGTTGTGAATATAACCAATAGAGATAGATAAGATACCATCTTAAACAATACGGTTAGGCTTGATCCTCAAAAATTCCATGAGGAATTCTATCGTTCACAGACTGCTATAAGCTGGTTGCTCCGGCAACTTATCAGTAATTTATCTAAATCGAACTAGACAGTCAGTTTCAGCTCACAAGATTATTCAATCATCTATCATGTTATAGGTTAATGTTTCGGCATTGCTTTTTGAATTTGGGCCGCCCAATGAAGTAACCCTGAAGATATGAATAATTCTTGAGATAAAATTGAAAAAAACATATTTTACACTTTTGTACGGCTACAGATGAACTCGCAGTTTTTCTGTTATTATTATTTTCAATTTGATCAAAAAAAAAAAACGGGTTTCGGAAAGGGTACAAAGATACTAACAAAAAGTTCTATAACTTTTTGATTTGGATAACGAGTCATTCTAATAAACCCAAAATTTGAGTTGGATGAACCCATTGAGCTACTTAAACGTCGTGATATATTATACAGAGTGGACCATAATGTTTGCAGCATATGGGAAAAAATATATTATTAGCGTTGCGAAAAACACTTCGATCGTTTCTATACATATTGGAGAACCAAATAATCGATTGTGACATACCTCGCGTGACAACAAATATGACGGAAAATTGGAAAAATTCGTTACAAATAGCAACAGTCGGGTTATTTATAAAGATACTAGAAAAAATTATTCAAAAATGTTTTTTTATAATTTAATTTTAGGCCTACCAGCGGAATTTGAAACATCTAATTGGAGAAAGAAATTTTTACCAAATATTTTTTATAAGAAAAAAAATGCTGCGTTTTGGTCTTGAATAACTTTTAGGAATCATTATAAACTTATGTAATCAGAAAAATGGAACTTTTTAGGTTTGTTCCCAAATGGTAGTGCAAAATTTCAATACATAGTTTTCACTTTTACTATGACTCTTTCTGTTGCAATAGTTGATATCGTCCAATTTCGATTTTTGTACAAATTTTTGAATTTGAAGAGTGAACATAGACCACTTCATGGGCCGTGGTGGCCGTGCTGGTAGAACGTTTGCCTTTGGAGCGAAGGGTCGAGGGTTCAAAGCCTCGCATGGTCATCGGTCTCGTGCATGGCATCACACGTTAAAAGAAGGGCTGCATCTTCCCTAGCTCACACGAGTCTCTCGAAGACTTCCGAGGGTTGCGCGTAGAGGTGGAATCGGTTGACGGTAATAACATTTTTTTTAACAACAATAGTCATCACTCTCAGTTAACTTGATTTCAATTGTAATCTTTGAACAAAAATATCACTTGAATTCTACATGTTCACCTTCGCACTCCATACATAACATTCTCCTGAACGAAATTTCTCTCCAAACATTTTGCAACATAGTGGGTATCATTAACGTTACGCAATCTCTCATAAACTGTTCTAGATGGTTTGTATCTCTGAAGGGCCTGAATTTGTGAAGAGTATTTTTCAAACCTAAAAATCTAGAGGGGTCAGGTGACCTAGATGTCCAAGGATTGACTGAATGGGACCCAATCCATTTTTCGTCAAAGTCACTATCCAATCATTCCCTGACTTCTATGGTTAAGTGGATTGAAGCGCCATTCTGTTGGAAATACTCTTTCATTCGCTGAGATAATGGAAGATTATCTAAAATTTCCGACAATTACTTTTTCTAAAAAGGACTCCGCAAAATCCTTATGGAAAATGGCTCTGGGCTAAATTCGCTGAAACTTTGCAGAAATATAGTATTTATTCGGTATCAAATGTCTCAATGGGCCTAACCCTCCATCTTCAACCCCAGACCCCCTATAGCCCCTCAAAGCCCCCAATGTAATCTTTCCGTTTCAATTCATCTTCAAAGCGTTTCTTTTCACTGTCCACCCCTTTCTCTAACCGAATCCTACATCATACATTCTACCCTCACCACACTTCGCCCCCACCCCTGCACCCCTACCCAACCCTTCATTAACGCCCCATTACTCACTTTCAAGGTTAAAGATTCTTTAATTGTTTCATTTCAATCTTTTGATGATTTTATTATACATATGGATATATAAGTTTGTAGTATTTGTGGGGTTGCAGTCAATTGATCGGGCTATTTCAAAGAAAACTCTTTGATACTGTTAAGCTTTCGGAAAATTTCAATACCTTCCTCAGGACAACTGAAAATACGCATTGTACAATAAATGTAACAAAGAATAGATGGAGTACTTACTAACTGGAGAATGAATGATAAACTTGTTTGATTGATGATCTATTTATTTTGTGGAAGTTCATGATGAAATAAGAAAAGGAAGCAAAAATATAACTTTTGTCCAGTTTCCACTAACACTTTACTACTTTATCACGACCGGTTTCGGCTTTTACACCACTTTCAAGTAACTGTTACTTGAAACAGTTGAGTTACTTGAAAATGGTGTAAAAGCCGAAACCGGTCGTAATAAAGTAGTAAAGTGTTAGTGGAAACTGGACAAAAGTTATATTTTTTCTTCCTTTTCTTATTTCATGAATGATAAAATTGGCAAAAAACGAAAACAGAATATACATGAACTGAAATGAAATGACTGATGAAGAAATGACAGTGACTCAATTTATTTTAGTAATCAAGTTGGAAGATTCTGATTAGAGGGTGAATTTATCCTATGTTTCTCAAAATTTAGTAAATACGTATAAATTTTGCTGAGATTACTCAGGTCAGTTCTTTTGTTCATCGACTGTTCTTCATTATTAATTTCCATAAAAATTCTTTTATACAGATTAGTTTCACTATTCAAAATTTCGGTATTATTATAATCCATCCTGTGGTCTCTAGATATTACATGTCCTGCCAAAGCACATGAATCAACATTTCGTCTACAGTCGCTTTTATGTGAAAAAATGCGACCATTCAGTGTTCTAGACGTCTGACCAATATATGACTTAGGACATTCCATGCAAGAAATTTTATAAATAACATTTGATTTTTGCAATTTTGAAATGGGTGTTTTCACTTTACTATGCAATTTTGATATTGTAGTAATATTTTTCTTGGAGATTTTAATATTGTCAACTTCAAAAACGTTTATCAATTTTTCAGTCAATTCTTGTATATACAGGCCGTTTCTTTTATCATGTGGTAACATTGCTATATTCTAAACCGTAACAGATACGAAGACGATTAAATGTACAATGGTCAAAGAAAATTTACAGGGTGTCTCGCCCTTCCCGAGTTATACAGGGAAAACCAAAAATGCTGTTAATTGTTTTTTACGAATAGAACTGTTATTTCTGAAAATATAAAAAAAATTATAAGGAAAGTTTTAATGTATTTAAAATGTACTATAAAAATGTAACAATGAATCTTTGATTAAACGTTTCGTGTCAACACGGCCACCATCAACATTTCTTTTCAAATACGGACCTGTCTGTTTTAGTACAAATATTGATAAAGCGATAAAATCACAATTCAGTGGTACATCACACTTGATATTTTTATAACGTTTCATTTAAAATAACTAACATCATCAGTGACAACAATTTTTAATTACGGTCCTGTCGTTAGGTCGTTTATGGATTCCACAAAACCTAACTCTCCGATGTAAAAATTATCAGTGACGCTTTGAATAAATGTATCTATTAAAATTATGTTTACACTATAATAAAAGATATCTGTAGTTTCAGAGACGAACGATAGCAATTTACCTCGGAAATAAACTTACTTAAGAGTAGAAGAAATCAAACAAACAGAAAACAATTTATTTCATATTAAATTTTTGAGTGAAAATAAAACCAATACAGAAAATGAATTCTTCATGATAACCTACATTAAATGCTCGAATTGCCGACCTCTTTGTTGAATGCACATAAGTTGTCTGTCCATACAATTTCTGTGGCAATTTTCTAGCATGATGGGTGTAATGCTATTACATGCATCTCTTATTTTTTGTTTGAGATGGTCGATATCTGTACTAGTTGTCGGAAAAACTTTATCATTTATGTATCCCCAGACAAAAAAATCTAAAGGAGTCAGGTCTGGGGATCGAGCTGGCCAGGCAATTGGTCCATTGTTTCCAATCCATTTTCTTGGAAATATTGCATCTAAATGTTCCCTTACTATTGCTGCATTATGGGGAGGGGCACCGTCTTGTTGAAAATATTGTATTTCACGGCGGATGTTCAGTGGCAATTCATCTAAGTAGCCATCAAACTCATTGGATAAAAAATGTAAATACATTCCACCATTCAAATGCTCGTCGTAAAAGAAAGGACCTAGTATGTTTGTTCCCAAAATTCCCAACCAAACATTTATTCCGAACCTTTCCTGGAAATTGGTTTCTCTATGTAAATGTTCATTTGTATTATTCCAACTATAATGGTTGTTTCTGTTAAACCAACCATTGTTGGTGAATTTTGATTCGTCCGTCCATATTATTTTATTACAAATATTTCCAACTTCCCTATTTCTACGTCTCAACCACATCGCAAATCGTACTCTTCTTCCGTAATCCATTTCATTGAGGTGATGAACTTTGCGTATCCTGTAGCATTTGTATTTGTTCTTTTTCAAAATATTTCTGGTAGATTTTACAGAAATCCCTAGTTCGTGGGCAATTTCTCGTAAAGAACAATCTTGATTAGAAATATTTTTGTAACTGACCAATCCTAAATTGAAAAAAAATATTTTCGTCACTTTGTTAATCTTTATGAAGTAATATTTGCTTACCTAAAACATTTATTTGGTTCCGCATACTTCCAGTAACACATTTTCTAGTTTTATTTCCATCAAATGCACCACAGTTTCTCAAATTTCTTTCTAATCGTCTAAACATTTGAATGTTTGGAATACGACGATTTGGGTATAGCTCACCATACGTATTTTTTGCCAAAAGAGGATTTCTATTTGATTTTGCATAAGCAAATAGCATATCAGATCTTTCGTCATTTGAATACATCTTTGATATGACTGAGTGTATAAACGACTGACAGTTCTTAACACGTATCAACAACTCATTTATTTGTCCTGCCATAGAAACCAAGCAAAGCCTACCGTAAAACGGGGTTACTTCGACAGGTTTTTGGCATGTTTGTTGCTCTGTAAAGGAAACTATACGCTTGACAACCTTGGCTCCTATTCCATTGTAACAATTGAAGCCTTGGTTCTATTCACTAAAAAAATTATTGTGGCCCCACCCCCCCTTCACCTTTTTTTTTAAATTTCTTTTTGATGTCGAAGTTACCCCGGGTTGGGGGTAACTTCGACACCATGCAGAATTATGCATAAAATCGAAGTTAGCTTTCTCCAGGGTAACTTCGACACCGAAAAATGTAAAAATAAATATATAATAATAATAATAATAACAATAATAATAATAATAGTAAATGGGTTGTTAAAAATAATACTTGCAGAAAATCATTTATATATTTAGCAACTTTGGTAAGGCATATTTGGCATATAAATCTAAACTAAAAAACATCCTTTCAACTAAACAAAAACTCTTAAATAAAGTAGGTAACACAAGTTAAAAAAAATCTAAATATGCTAAGAACACAGGAACAAGTCAGGGACAAATGCTTAATCATCATCGAAACATGAGGCACATTCGTAGCTCGCTTGGTTGGAACCCCCGTTGCAGTGTCCACAAACCCACTTTCCACAAGTCACACACTTAATCCAAGCTTTTTGGTTCGTGTATTCGGAAAACTCTATTAGACAAATGGAACAGCAATTGCAGGCAGGACATTCATATTGAGGGTCATTGGAGCCAAGATTGCAAATACCGCACACCCACTTCAAACACGAAATGCAACAAATCCAGTCTTTGTCTACAGTATAGTGTGCGTAAGAACATTTGCATACAGAGCAAAGAGAATCAGAATCAGTGACTTTTTTTGTGGATCTCTTTCTCGATGGTCCAGGTGCATCAGGTTCAACGATTTTCATTTTCAGTGGTTTAGGGTGACTTGCCTTTGAGTTTTTCTTCGGGTTTTGCGTGATGGAAGTTGTTTCAACATGAACAATTTCTGGTAAATCAACTTGTTCCGTTGCTGCTTCCGAGCGGGATGGAGTGCTTGTTGCAACTGGCATCTGCATTTGTTGACCTGGCCGTGTTGCTATTTTCTTTTCTCTTTTGCGAGGCGTTGCCTGCGCATTAGAATATCCTCTAGATTCCTTTAGAAATTGTAGTAAACTGGAATCTAGCACCCTCTCGGAACTCAATTCGTTGCCAGGAAGTTTGGCGAAAACTCTTTCTGGATCAAATGGGCTTAGCCCTGTTGCCCTAAAGCCAGATTGCAGGTTTGTGGAAGCGTTTTCTGCTATATGAGACCACAATCGATTCAGCAAGTTGGGGAATTGTTCTTTTGGAATGCTTCCTTTCCGACGACACTCCTTTCTCCACGTATCTAAGACTTCTCGCCATTTTCGCTTCATGGGCGCAAAAAAACTCACATCTAAAGGCTGCATCAGATGTGTCGAATTTGGTGGCAGAGGCGTCATGTAGATATTATTCGCTATTGCTGCTTCGACGACACGAGGAGAGAAATGTGACGCAAGGTTATCTCCAATCACAACCTTTGTTTCTTCTGGGGAGCTATTGGCGTTTATGTAAGGGATCAAAATATCGAAGAACCATTTTTCAAATGTTGTCATATCAAACCAACCACTTGGCGTGACCTCATATACTGTGCCCGCAGGACCTCCTGTCGTCCAATTTTCGTATAAGTGTTGGGCTTTGTAGACCACCATGGGTGGAAGCAGGATGCCCTTAGCTGTTCCGCAAATCATTATACTGATCGATGTCCTAGAGTGCTCTTGAACTCGCTCGACTCTCTTAGTTCCTCTGGGCACCAATACTTTTTTTGCACCAGGATCATCAGTGATGTTAGTTTCGTCGTAATTATAGACATGTTCCGGTAACGCATGTTCCAAGTTGTCTTTAATGTTGTAGAAAAATTCTTTTATTTCCGGTTTACCCACCGCAGAGCGCTGACGTTTGATATTTGAAGCCAACCGGGTTGTCAGGTTGTTTCTTTCAGCAAATTTGTTTATGAAATCCAAACCTGGAATATACCTGCCTTGCTTCGTTACAAACTTTGCCACAACTATGCGAATAGTTGCAGTTGCTAACTGCACCAAGGGTTTTTGCTATCATCTGTTCTTCCTCGACAGTCAGTATACATGGACGACCCGGTTTTAAAAGATGGGTTCCACTAATTTTATCGATCAAAGTTGTTCTTGGAACCTTAAACTTTAGACTTGCTCTAGATTTGGACATGCCTTTCTTCACAGCTTCAATGGCTTTCTCCATGCTCTCCTTATTATAGTTGAGGTACGGTCTACCTCCCAGCTTTTTGACGTAGGTGCGCGGCATCTTACAAAAAAATTAGGTACGTGTTACCTGAAACAACGAGGAAAAACAAAACTAGAAATAATAATAATAATAAAAACAAAAAAATAGTAATAATGATAATAATAGTGATACTCGTAACAATAAACAATAAATGGATAACCGAAAAAACACTAAAAAGTCAATTTGTATGCAAAAAACATGCATGATATTATACGTGTCGAAGTTACCCCCGCTGTCGAAGTAACCCCGTTTTACGGTACTTGTTTAAAAATGGTAAATGAAGTGAGATGCTATTTAATTGTACCATATCACACAATAGTCGTATTTTGACCAAAAACTAATATTTTCGTTACTTCCAGGATTGAGAATTATAGAAATATTCAGTATGATAATTGATTCAGAAGAAATCAGCCTTGAAACAAGGATTTCTGTAATACAAAAATGCCCAAGAAGGAAAAATACGAATGTTCGTTGTGTTGGGGTATCTTCTTATCGAAATTATTGGGTGAAGTCTGAAGTATGCCAATAGTTGAATAGGTTTTGAAGAAATCAAAATAATTTACAGAAGAACTAACGACAGGACCGTAATTAAAAATTGTTGTCACTGAGGATGCTAGTTATTTTAAATGAAACGTTATAAAAATATCAAGTGTGATATACCACTAAATTGTGATTTTATCACTTTATCAATATTTGTACTAAAATAGACAGGTCCGTATTTGAAAAAAAAAATGTTGATGGTGGCCGTGTTGACACGAAACGTTTAATCAAAGATTCATTGTTACATTTTTTATAGTACATTTTAAATACATTAAAACTTTCCTTATAAATTTTTTTTATATTTTCAGAAATAACAGTTCTATTCGTAAAAAACAAATAACAGCATTTTTGGTTTTCCGAGGGCGAGACTCCCTGTAAATTTTCTTCGACCATTGTACTGTTCTCCACAATAGTTACCTTTTCTCCCATTTAATCGTCTTCGTATCTGTTACGGTTTAGAATATAGCAATGTTACCACATGATAAAAGAAACGGCCTGTATAGCAGAGATCTGTAGATTAGTAGAGTATTTTCTTGTTGGTCTGAATTTTGAGATGGTGTGGGTAGAGTTGCAGTGACGATTCTTTCACAATAGAGTAAATTATTAACTAAAGATTTTGGATAAGAGTTTTCGATAAGAATATTTCGTAACTCACCCAAACTTTGTTTGAGTAAGGTTGGATGAGTGATTTTTTGTATTCTGTTTTTTAGAGACTCAATAAGATTAATTTTCATCTTTTGAGGATGGCAAGAATGAAAATTGATAAATCTGTTACTACATATAGATTTTCATTTTGTAACAATTATGTTATGTTTATTTCTTATTAATCTCATATCTAGAAATGGAATGTTGTTATTAATTTCGTCTTCAATAACATAACAATTGAGTAGTTACTCAGTGTGTATAATTATTTAACACAGGCAGTCAAATGGCAGAGTTAACTCTTACTCGAATACCTGGGTAACTAGCCAATTGCTATGTTATAGCAGAAGCAGTAGCGGTAGCGGTAGCGGTAGCGGTAGCGGTAGCGGTAGCGGTAGCGGCAGCGGTAGCGGTAGCGGTAGCGGTAGCGGTAGCGGTAGCGGTAGCGGTAGCGGTAGCGGTAGCGGTAGCGGTAGCGGTAGCGGTAGCGGTAGCGGTAGCGGTAGCGGTAGCGGTAGCGGTAGCGGTAGCGGTAGCGGTAGCGGTAGCGGTAGCGGTAGCGGTAGCGGTAGCGGTAGCGGTAGCGGTAGCGGTAGCGGTAGCGGTAGCGGTAGCGGTAGCGGTAGCGGTAGCGGTAGCGGTAGCGGTAGCGGTAGCGGTAGCGGTAGCGGTAGCGGTAGCGGTAGCGGTAGCGGTAGCGGTAGCGGTAGCGGTAGCGGCAGCGGTAGCGGTAGCGGTAGCGGTAGCGGTAGCGGTAGCGGTAGCGGTAGCGGTAGCGGTAGCGGTAGCGGTAGCGAGAGCGGTAGCGGTAGCGGTAGCGGTAGCGGTAGCGGTAGCGGTAGCGGTAGCGGTAGCGAGAGCGGTAGCGGTAGCGGTAGCGAGAGCGGTAGCGGTAGCGGTAGCGGTAGCGAGAGCGGTAGCGGTAGCGAGAGCGGTAGCGAGAGCGGTAGCGGTAGCGGTAGCGAGAGCGGTAGCGGTAGCGGTAGCGGTGGCGGCAGCGGTAGCGGTAGCGGTAGCGGTAGCGGTAGCGGTAGCGGTAGCGGTAGCGGTAGCGGTAGCGGTAGCGGTAGCGGTAACGGTAGCGGAAGCGGTAGCGGTAGCGGTAGCGGTAGCGGTAGCGGTAGCGGTAGCGGTAGCGGTAGCGGTAGCGGTAGCGGTAGCGGTAGCGGTAGCGGTAGCGGTAGCGGTAGCGGTAGCGGTAGCGGTAGCGGCAGCGGTAGCGGTAGCGGTAGCGGTAGCGGTAGCGGTAGCGGTAGCGGTAGCGGTAGCGGTAGCGGTAGCGGTAGCGGTAGCGGTAGCGGTAGCGGTAGCGGTAGCGGTAGCGGTAGCGGTAGCGGTAGCGGTAGCGGTAGCGGTAGCGGTAGCGGTAGCGGTAGCGGTAGCGGTAGCGGTAGCGGTAGCGGTAGCGGTAGCGGTAGCGGTAGCGGTAGCGGTAGCGGTAGCGGTAGCGGTAGCGGTAGCGGTAGCGGTAGCGGTAGCGGTAGCGGTAGCGGTAGCGGTAGCGGTAGCGGCAGCGGTAGCGGCAGCGGTAGCGGTAGCGGCAGCGGTAGCGGTAGCGGTAGCGGTAGCGGTAGCGGTAGCGGAAGCGGTAGCGGTAGCGGTAGCGGTAGCGGTAGCGGTAGCGGTAGCTGTAGCGGTAGCGGTAGCGGTAGCGGTAGCGGTAGCGGTAGCGGTAGCGGTAGCGGTAGCGGTAGCGGTAGCGGTAGCAGTAGCAGTAGCAGTAGCAGTAGCAGTAGCAGTAGCAGCAGCAGTAGCAGTAGCAGTAGCAGTAGCAGTAGCAGTAGCAGTAGCAGTAGCAGTAGCAGTAGCAGTAGCAGTAGCAGTAGCAGTAGCAGTAGCAGTAGCAGTAGCAGTAGCAGTAGCAGTAGCAGTAGCAGTAGCAGTAGCAGTAGCAGTAGCAGTAGCAGTAGCAGTAGCAGTAGCAGAAGTCAATAAAAGCATATATTATTAATGGTGCATCAATGATGGCTGGGGAGTGAGGTGTGATGGTGTGTATGTATCCATATGTATAATAACAGCATCAAAAGATTGAAAAGAAAAAGTTAAAGAATATTTAACATTGAAAGTGAGTAATGGGGCGTTAATGAAGGGTTGGGTACGGGTGCAGGGGTGGGGGCGAGGTGCGGTGAGGGTAGAATGTAGGATTCGGTTGGAGAAAGGGGTGGGCATTGAAAAGAAACGCTTTGAAGATGAATTGAAGCTAACACACCGAAAAGTGTACATATGGAACCACAGACACGAGGAACTTGACTTCTTTTTGGAACATCTAAATAACATCAGAAAGTCCATAAACTTCACGATGGAAAAGGAGACCCAAGACGGTATACCTTTTCTAGACGTGAAAGTTCAAAAGAACAATGATAAGTGCCAGGCATCAGTGTACAGAAAGCCTACTCACACTGGACTGTTCGATCGCTGGTGGACCGAGTCTACAACCTGTGTAACACAGATAAAAGTCTTACCATCGAATTGGACAATATCAAGAAAGCTTTGCGACGAAATGGGTACTCAAAAAAACATATAGAAGAGGTTCTAGCCCGCAGGGGTATAAGAACAAGAAGCCAGAAGAGCCGACACAAGCCACCCTGTGCGTTCCGTATGTTAGAGGTCTATCGGAAAGAATAAGGCGAATTGGGTCGAAATACAAAATACGAACATGTTTCAAGTCAGGTAACACTATTCGCAGCCATCTTACAAAGACGAGACCACGTAACGCTAACATTGACTTCTAAAACTGCATCTACCGCATCCCTTGTGAATGCGGTGAAGCTTATCTTGAAGAAACTAAGAGACCACTATTAGCGTTAGACTCGCTGAACACCAGAGAAACACTCAACGAGGAGAAACATCTAAGTCAGGGATAGCGGATCATGTCTGGACGACCCAACACAACATAAAATGGACTGAAGCCGAAGTCATCCATAATGAAGAGGGCTGGCTGGTATAGAAGGAAGTTTAAAGAGAGTGCATATATTATGAACAACAAAGTCTTCAGTCAAGCTAGCATAGAAATCCGTAATGTGTGGAAACCCTTAATTAGTGGCATGGATTAATTGAAATTGCCATAAGAATTAACAATGCTGTACCGGAGAGGCCCGGCACTGTAATTAACAAGCTTATCTGAACACCGGCAAATTACCCCTAGGCTAATGACACAAAGTTATCCATAGCATATATAAGAAGTATCCTTGAGATTGTCGCATTTATACACTTGATAACGACTGTAGATTTTAACAGTTGAAACGTCGTGATTAAAAATTGCAGAGAATTTTTTTGTTATTTTTTAGACAATGAAAGTCCAGAATAACCTTACTCATAAGTAAATAAGATTTGTTGAAAATTAGTGAAATAATATTCAACCAATGTGCAATCAATCACACTTGGATATACAACATAGTTTTAATTTATAGAATCGATATGAGAGGAATATTGGGATTACAATATTTATTCTAGATATTGAAAACAATATGAAGACAACATTGTTTTATCGATATTGGTAAATATCATTGAACCCATATTGACCCAATATGAATCATTACAATTTGTTGAGTATAGTTGAAATAATTTCAACCAATGTGCTATCAAATTTGGAAATACAATATTCTTTTTATCCCTAGAATCGATATGACTGGAATATTGAGATCGTAATATTTATTCTAGATGTTGAAAACAATATGTTGACAATATTGTATTATCGATATTGGTATTGACCCAATATTACATGTGACAATCTACATTGAGAACAGATTCAACCAATATTCCACCAATATTATTAATATAATATTGCTTTTTGAATATTCATCCACATTGGACCAATAATATTTTTGTATTTACAATATATCTATATTGGCCCAATATGAAACCAAGATTCAGCTGATATGATGTGCTACCTGCTACCTGCTACCTGGGACACTTTTCTTGGCATTCGTTTTTAAATTCATAACTTCATTTTATAGACATTTTGTGAGTTTGTTTGCCTTCGTAATGACCGTCACTAATATGTGACTAGAAACGGTTTCAAGTTATAAAAAAAGTCATGACAAGAACAATGATAATATGGCCATTAAACTTTATTGGCAATTTCTATGAAATAGACACAATATACGTATATGACTTCTGAATTTACAGAGACGTATTACAAAAATATAAATGAGTTCTGAGTTTATATGGGCGAGTGTTTTTTGCCATTTCTTACTTCCAATGAAGGAGATGTGAAATCTTGTGGTGTCAGAGTCTTGCTTTTAATATACCTTCTTATTGACAACTCCGTAGCTACCACTCGATTTGCATGTAATTGCTGGTAGTGAATCTGGTAGAATTGGTTGATTTTTTACGTCAAAAATTACGGAAGATACGAGAGTGTTTCCATGAGAAGTGGAACACACTGTATATTGTATATTGAAGGTTCATACTGTTTTGGCCGTTTCCATAAACGGAATTGCATTCATTTCCTGCGAAATAAGTGTTGCCTACTCGGAAGGCAAATCCTTTGTTTTTAACTGTTCGCGCACCTATTTTATGCGCGAGGAGTCAGTATCGCTTAGACAGCCGGGCCGAAAGTCAAAAATTCGAACTCGATTACCGGAAAACCCGGCAAACAAAATTATTCGTGTGGTCAAAAAATCACCAAAATTTCCCGACCGATCCTAATTATCCAACACCCTCATCCTCCATTCTCGGTGATATTCAAACTTCGGGTGTTTTGCCTTCTCCAACAAGAGGTAAGTCACCAAAAAACAGTCCACCTCATTTAGTTCATTTGCCAAACCCACCACATACATAGATGACATAAGTGAATTATTTGATAAAATCATAATCATGAAAAATAATGATCCGGTAACCTATCAACTCAATTCGCCATAATGAAGATGCTGATGTTATCCAACAGTCTCCCCTTGAAAAGCTGTACTCCTTCCATAATTATTAATAGCTAGAACAAATTAGGAGAGAATTGAATATTAACATCAAAACTACAACCAGCAAGAGTTATTTGGTAACAAACTGAAGTTATTGATCGTTTCACAACGCCAGCATTAGTTTTAACGGTCACAATTTGAATAACACCATCTTTGCCAAAATGTAGTTTAAATGCTTAAATCTTGATACATGGGTACTTCGAATATAGGAGCTGGCGTTACTGGGGTAGCGATGTTGGTTGCTGTGGTTTCTTTACTAACAAATATTATTTGTGGTACATAATTTATAATTATTTTAATTAAAACATATCAACAAATCTCTCCTGTTACATACTAAGGGTACATACATTATTATTATTAGTATAGTTTTCAAATCCTTTTTTACATATAATGCCACGGCCAGAGGTTTGCCATATTTTTCAATATGTGAGACACAGAAGTTAGAATTGAAGTTGATAGATATTGCAGAACTCAATAACGCAAGGCAGTGATAAAGTCGAAGTTATTTTGACATGCACGCGCAGTATGAAAAAGGGATAAGGACAACTTGATTAAAATACTGCCTGCCTTTATTAGAGGACGTTTAAAAGCAAGGATTAATATCCCTTTATTTCCACTTCGGGTGGATATGACATGTCTCTGACTGACAAATAAGTGACATTTCCAACAACTACAGTAGCAGTTCCTTTGGGCAATTCTTCAACAGAATAATCTAATTCTGAAATGAATTATATGTAGAAAGAAAAATCCTTAAGAGACATATTTTATTCAGTTTAAGAACGAATGTGCCACTCACGTGTAAGTAAGGGACGAACAGACAAAACTTGCAATTTCTCTGTTTTCAATCAGAAAATATTGCCAATCACTATCAGAATAAAGATGCCTAAACCATTAAAGTCATCGTGTTGCCATTTGGCTACATAGCTGAATTCCTTATGATATAACTCATAAGAATGTTAACTATCGAATGGTGTAGTCGATTTTCAATACAATGCTCATCTACAAAGGACAGCTACTCGCGGACAGATGGCGTTGGTACTGGTGCTTCATTAGGTTCACTGAATCCTATAAGTCTTTAGCCTGCTTACGGGTATGGCCAATGGGTAGAGTCTAAATAGCTCCAATGTTCCAAAAACACCACAAAAATTAGGTCCGATGTTTGAACTAGTGACACATGTCAAAAGTCAATTTTTATGTCATTGCCGTCATTGGAAATGCTTTCAAAAGTAGTTTCAGCAGATTCACAGTAAGAAAGCAGATTGTACCAAGTCCCAAAATCTTCTGATGAGCCTTGCTGTCACTGATCCAACTTAAATATGTTACTTTTTTTACTGATACAAATATTCCTTTCTTCTGAAAGTGAAGTACCTATTGTGCAGTGAAAACCTGCAAGAATGCCGACAAAAGTCATAAATTATATTGTATTCTCAGAGGTGAGTTCATGATTATTTTGTTTATAAATTGTTAATTAGTAGATTGAAGAATACATTTTTCCCGTTTTCCTCACTAAAGACAAATACCTTGAGGAAACCTTGAGAAAGAAATGGCTATCAATATAGTAGTATCAATATTGAATAACTCAGTGTACAATTATTGTGACACAAATCAGGAGTTCAACTGAATTAAAAAATGAACTTAAAGAAATGTATACTTAACAGATGATTTCAATTCCTATATAATACAACAATGTTTATTTATTATTTACTGATTTGACAAATTATTCTCATCATTTCTCTTCTAGTAATTGTTTAATTTCTTCATCAATTTTTATTTCATAAGTATTGCTGTTAAACAATTTATGTAAAAATGTAATCACTCTCTAAACAGAAATGTTTCTTGGGATCAATAAATAAAGTGTGTGCAGTGTAAGTATAACAATTTTCGTGTTCACTAGGACTGACAAATTTTTTCTGAATTGTTCAGATTATCAACCCATTTTATCAATTTTCAGATTCATTTTGGAACGAAAGACCCAAAAATGGTCAATGAGAATAGTGGCTAATTCTAATAAGCTCATAGAATGGAAAAGTAAATTGCAAAAATGGAACCTTTTCTTTCGAACAAGTTTAAAAATTCTATATTGACGTTCATCTTGAGAAAATTGGTTAGACCATAATATAAAAGATAGAGTAAGTATATTGGTAATCTCTTTAGTAGAACAGCTGTTTCATTGAAGTGAATGGCCATATTTTTTTTGTTTCAACCATACTATATGGAGGTCATAATTCACTATCTCAAGAAACATCTTATTTATGACAGGAATACAAAAAAAAAAGAATTCATTAGGTATATAAAGGAACTTTCATAATCATACAAACGGGAATGTACAAAAATGTAAAATTATAAATGTCAGAAATGCAGTATTTCAATCATGTCAATATTTTTTGGATGTTTTGTAATACCTATTTGTCTGATAGGTATTAATTTTTGCCTTAAATTTTTTGCTAAGGATTGATTTCATCAAATATATTTGACATATGTTATGTTCACGAATGCTAGGCACTTCTGTAAGATTCAAATTCGATAATTGATATTATTTGGTTTTTTGAGTTATTAGCAGTACTTCAAATTGATACCCAATTTTGAAAATTTGTATTGATCAAACAATGGTCTATATTGACTAAGAAGTATTTGGGAGAACAGTAATCTCGAATTTTGAATAATGAATCCATTAATGGAGAAGTTTTTATAAAGGGTTTGTAACTTTTACACATCATTCTGAAAACAACACTAGGTTCTGCCCTTCTAAAAGAAACTCTTGTGCCTGCAGCAGAGATGGTCGACGGCTGAATCTCCATGTTCCATAATGTATGGTGGTCGGGCCACAGAATATCGGGGCCGTGTCCGAAAGACGACGCTTTTTTGTAATTCGAGTCAATTGTACACCTGACAATTTTAATACATTAAAAACATTAGAATTGATATGTATCCATTGAAATTGAACATGATATCCATAATTTACTCATTTGACATTCTGACTTACAAAAGAAACATAACCCAACTTTTTTTTCAAAATTATCGATTATCTCTCTCTTGCTTCCTAATTGGCGCTTTTGTGGGTTATTTGGAACATTGGAACTATTTAAAGAGATTGGAACTATTAGACTCTACCCATTGGCCATCCGTAAGAAGGCCAAAGCCTTCTAGGATTCAGTGACCCTATGCTTCATAGCTCGTTGATGTACACCAACGGCATGCAGTGTTGTTTCCAGAATATTGTAAAATAAGTTCTTGGGTTCTAACAAGTATCCAGAAGTTGAAAAAAAGTATGTTGGTATACAAGAAGGTAGATATGTATTGTGTCATAACGATTATTGGGGTGTTGAAATTTGTTAAATTTTTTGCAGTAGACAAGGTTTTTGTTTGTGACCTACCGGCCACAATGTGCATTTACTGCAAAAGTTACAAATTTTCCTTTTGTTGTCGATCAGCTACGTCATGCGTTCAGTTATAAATTCTAGATTAGACGTTTTTTTTTCTAGGATTGAGAAAATGCATCTTCATCCGAAGAGGAATAAGCTGCGTACATGGAAAATTTTCGTGGAGTCAGTGACGAAGAAATTGATGATATAAGAATTAATAGTGTCCAAGATAAACCTGGTATCAAAAATGAGGGCCATATTGTGAAGTCAGCGATGGAGGAAAGTGTTTCTGACCAAAATGCATGCCATGAATTTCATTCAAAAGCAAGCCAAAAAAATGGAAGGTGTCTAAAGACATAGATTGAAAAGGAAAATCATTGCAACTAAATGGTGAACAGTTGCGTTTTCATGGAACTGAAACACTGGACGTCAGTATTATTGAGCTCTTACAAAAATTCGCTGAGGTGACTAATTTATATGCTATGCAAAAAAAGTCTGAGAGACCACCTGTATTCACGAAGATAAAAAAAAAACAGTATTTTGGCACAATAATGTATATGTCAGTAGTTCTTATACCAATACTAGATCGTTCTGGGGTTAACTACTGAGTAGTATTATTGCAATATCTCTCTGATGAGGGAATGTTACCTCATTTAAATGTCAAAACTCTCCAAAAACATGTAATGCCCTTCCTCCCCCATTTTCTAGAAATTCCGAGTACCTGTGGGAAAATTAAAAAAACATAAAACGATCCAACGTTCAAAGTTCAGTTTTAAAATTGTTTCTTTGGTCAATTTGCCTAAAATAGCAATTAATCAAATAATAATTAATAGATCTTTCGTTAGTTGAGTCGCCATACTTTTTAAACAAACGAAGGTGAGTAGTATGCAAGTGGTTCTCAGCCACCTGTTTGACGGAAAGTCATCGTTTCTTCGTTCCACGGAACACTCCTTAATACCACGACATCAGAGACACGAACATCCTCTCATTTTCATTAGAGGCCATCATTAATCATAAAGGGGCCAAATTATCAAACAAAAGCATAAATTCTTACTCATTATTCCCCCTTAGTGTTGAAGCGCATAATATCAGTAGACAAAGGCGATCATTTTTTCTAAACTGCCGGCCTATATGTACCCGACGGCGGCATTTCATGGGAATAGATTTCGTCGAACACCCGGTGTAATTTCGAATATCCGGAGATCGCTTGCCCGTTTCACAAGTCATATAGCCTTCCTTTATCACCTAATTATGAGTGTAACAGTCAGCTATGGAGGGTCGGCGTCGTGGAAAATATTTTTATTGGTGTTATATTTAACTAGAGAATGTTGATGAAGATTTAGGGTGGATTCGGTGATCGCG